>BTHU01000013.1:7012500-7140000 GCA_036184795.1 Tokudaia tokunoshimensis | reverse complement strand
CTTCTCCTGGCTCGCTCACTGGATTTTATTCTGATTGTAGACTTTCCGTCGATCTTGTCTACAGGACTGTAAGAGAATTAATTAGATGGAATTAATTCCATCCAGAATACATATATTTTACAAATATTTATCCATTTAAAAACAAAGCCTCCATACATGACTTGAAATCTGATTTATTTCCCAGTTTCTGAAAGCATTGGCTTGGCAGTTGTTGGAAGAACAATCTATAAGCTCTACTTTCAGGACAGAATTTCCACCGTGACTTTGTGTCTTAGGCACTGTTCTATTGCTGTGAAGAGACGCCATGACCACAGCTATTCTTATAAGAGAAAGCATTTAGTTAAGGCTGGTTTATAGGTTCAGAGGTCTAGACCATTGTCATCATAGAGAGAAGCATGGAAGTACACAGGCAGACAAGGTGATAGAGATGTAGCTGAGAGATCTACACAACAAGGCCACACCTACTCCAACAAAACTATATAATCTCTCTCAAGTAATGCCACTCCCTGATGATTGAGTATGCATGTGTATGGATCTATGGGGCTGTTCTTACTTTTATCACCACACTCAACTACTCCTGATGATATTTTAATATTTTTTATCCATAATTTTTGCAGTTTTTACTTACAGATACTGTTATGCTAGACTGATAGTTTCATGTTTTATTTGCCATTATAAACAGACTAAAAACATCTAACTAACATAGATGCATCTATAGAAATTAAACTTTTATCTGTTGAACTGGTATGATAAATGTATATATTAATTATAGAGTAGCTTCACTGTATATTCTCTGGGAGTTTTTCAAAATAGAAAAGTATGCTGTCTAAGAAATAGAGACAGTTTATTGTCTTCTTCAAGTTTGGTTTTTTGTGCTTATCATTTAGCACCTTTGCAAACATATTCATGTGCACGTGTGTGAGCATTTGTTTGTACATCTTTGTGTAGGGGTGCAGGTATCTACGTGTACAGAGCCCGAGGAGGACAGCAGTTGTTCTGATCTACATATTACTTTATTCCCTACGAGGTAGGGTCTCTCACTGAGCCCTGAACTAGGCTGCCCCTTACAGGTGCTTGTGACCACGCATAGTTGTGTTATGTGGTACTGGCCTCCTGAAATGTTATGATTGAGCTCTCCTCAGCCTTGACACTGCTTTCACGTCAACTTGAATGTTTGATTATTTCTTCCAACCTCTCACTCCCAATGAAGATTTTCTTTCTGTCTTTATTTCCTTCCAAGCAGCTCTGGGGTCTTTCTTGCATGAGTCACGTCTCTGTCCTTGATCAATTTATATAATTTGGACCTATTTTTCCCATATGGATATTTTTCAAAGAGAGAGCTCTTTATGACATGTTTTTTTCCCTATGAATATCTGTTAAAAATTGGCAATTAGCAAAGGGATTGTTAAAAGTCTATTCCTGTGGCAATGTCCTTGACCTCTTCTGTGACCTTCTCCCTCATGGTCATAATGTCTCTACTTGAGATGGATAATATATGTTCACTTTGTGTCTTTGCAAAACTTTCTCTAATTCTTTCACAAAATGCCCCACTATGAATTCTGAGGCACAGGCGATGACTGTCCTATCGCAGACTCCAAAGTGTAAAACTCAAATGATTTTTAAAGGTTATAAAACCCAGCCCTTTTATTTTATAGATGATAAAATGGATTTCATTGTCCCTTTGCAGCAGAGCTTGCCTTTAACTATTATTAAGATATAGGAAGTGGAGTCTAATTTATCAGCCTTGCTGAGGAAGCCTCCACCCCTAATACCCTCTCTGTCCGCCATCTTTCCTCTTGGGTGACTATAGTAGCCTCCTCTGGCTTCTCTGTGTCTGAACATGTTTCCCCCTCACTTCCAAATCTCAACACCTTTGAATGAACCTAACATCCTGCCACTCACCCGCTCCCAACCCTCCAGAGGCCTCTCATTTCATTCAGAATAAAACCCAGATCCTTAAAATATGCTATAAAGCTTTTAACACTGCATAGATCCTTCTCGCCAGCCAGTTACTAGTTTCACTCAACCTTCTGAATGCCTCCCCTCCCTCCCTAACTCTGATCCACAGTGCTGGCTCCTTGTCATTCTTCTGACACACAAGCTTTAGGAGCCTTTTTACCCTCTGTTGCCCTCTTGGAGAATGCTACTCCTAGATATCCAGATGAGTTAACCTCCTGCCCCACTGGTGCTACATTCTTAATGAGGTCTCCTTTTGAATACACCATCCCAGAATAATTTAGACCTGTTCTCATTCCTACTCTAAATTTTCTATTATAAACAGCACTTATTATGTTTATATATATATAATTCATGTTTATTATATCTATGTATCTATTTAAACATAAGCTCTATAAAAGCAAGAGTGTATTTTCTTGACTGTATCTTTTGGTTGAGTGGTGTATATATGGTTGCAACAAAACTGACAGGTGCACATTAGGTTCCAGATAAATATTTGTGGATGAAAATAAACGAAACCAGGCATTAAAACCACAGTAGAGACTCTGACAAGATCCAAGTGTCTGCTATTTAGGTCATGTCTCAGCAGTAGCTTGCGGTTCCACGTCATGGAGGCTCGCCCACTGTGTCTGTTACTTTTCTGTTGCTGTGATGAAGCACCTCAATCATGACTAATTTATAAACAAAGCTGTTTATTTTGGCGTATGCTTTCAGAGGGAGAAGAGTCCATCATGGCAGGGAGGTAGGGCCTCTAGTGGAAGGAGCCAGAAGCTGAGAGATCACATCTCAGCAGCAAACGGGAAGTAGAGTGAGAACCGGAAGTGGGATCAGGCTTTACAACCTCGCAACCCAGTGACGTACTTCCTCTAGCAAGCTCTATCTTCTAAAGACTCCATTATCACCTCAAACAGTATCACAGACTTTGGACCAAATGTTTAAATGTACAGGCCCATGGAGGACATTGTTCATTCAGTCGACCACATCCACTGTTCTGGTGTAATTTCTTGAGACAAAACTTTTCTCTCTGAACTGTTATATAAACATTGTACACAATACTTTATACTGAGAGAGCAAGTCTCATGGACAACTTGTTATGTAAATTAGTATTCTCTTTGCTAGCTTGCATGATTTATCAATTTCAGTGTGGCTGCGTTTACAGCATGGGTGACTTCTACAATAAAAGTTTGTTTTCCTTGAGTCTTTCTTGTGTTCATTCATGGTTTCAACACTGTCTTATCTGTGTTCTCCTGACATATTTTTTGTCCTCTGTGTCTGGGATGTTTCTTCACCTTATAAATGGCCTTTTCCTTCTGTGTGGGCCTTCTTTAGTGACTGATTTACCTGATTCTATCTGCAAAGACGCTATATGTAAATAAAATGACATTTTCAAATGTGAAGAGTTATATCTTTCTGGCCACACAACTGTGTCCAGAACAAAGTCCTTCCTGATGGACAACCAGGCTTCGACTGTAAAAACTGTACCGTGATAACATCAGTAAGCAAATTGCCCAAGGGAACAATAGGAATATTTTATGTACCTCTAGAAAAGATGTCAGTGAGTTCAATCATTGTTTCTATATCTTGCTTTCTCAAATACCTTGCTATCTTCTTCCCAACATATAGTTCATTGGCCTCAAGGACACAGTCAATTCCTTGATGTCTTTTATTCTCCTAGTTTATCATTTATTTGGTCTGTGATGCACTTTCCTATGTCCCTACCCACATTTACTGATCATCTCTGTTCTTTTGTGGAGGAACCTTGACTTTATAATCCCCTTAGTCAGATGTACTCTCTTTGAAACCCATCAGTGCTAGATACTGAAAATCACATGGTACTTGAAGATAATGAAATGTGCAGTTAACTTGCATGTATGTGCCAGAACATAGTGACCATGAGAATGCATCACAGAGAGGCTATGACTGTCAGTTACCCTTCTTGCCCATTCCCATGGAAACCAAAGTACATCTTCATCTCTCTTCCTAAATTTACCTCAGCACCATCTCCCACACTCCCTGCATTCCTTTCTTCAAATTCCTTCATCATTGAATATCATTGAATATTGACCAGATGACTGGAACATAGCTATGAGCTGTGGATAGGCCAGGGATTAAAAAAGAATACTTTATCTTTCTGAGAAAGATTATTCCATATATTTCCTGTTTTGTAGGACAGACAGAGAAGTAAATAGGTATCTTTAACAGAGTAAAAGGAACACACTAAAGTGTCACAGGAGCAACACCAAAGCTGAGTCCAGGGCTGGGTGAGGAAGGAATAACAGAAAAAAAGGCAATATCAAGTATAAGGTTTAAGTGTTGAGAGTGCTGGCCAGTTAAAAAGCATTCAAAGTTTAATCTTGGGGCTGTGGTATGAGTATGGAGGATGTCCTGTGAAGAGCTGTGTGGAGGAGGGGATGAGTAAAAGAATGGATAGAAGATAATCCATGTCCCCCTTTTTTTCTTTTTGGCAGATAGTGACCTCTTTTCCTCTGAACTAAAATTGATACCATGAGAAATGACGTCCTCAGTTCATTTTGCCTCCCTCCCAAATATTACACAACCACATGTGACTTAGAGGGATCCATGTGCATCCCTCCCACTTTCTTTTATCTCGAAATCTGGAATAGTCTTCCTTTTGCCATTCTGTTATAGTCTACTTTTCTGTTGCTATTTTAACAATCGTGGCCAAAAACAGCTTAAAAAGGTTATCTCAGTTCATCGATTAAAAATCCTTATCTTCCTGACTAAATATTCATATATAAATTATGCTCAACCATTTTTCTCTACTGTGTATCATTTAAATATAAGCATTAGATATAAATTATATATATATGTATACATATATACATATATATATTTTTTTTTCTGGTACTGGGGTTGAACCCCAGACATTGTGCATACTGAGCAAGTGGTCATCTACCTCTGAGCTGGGTCCTCAAATAAACAACATAGATGCATGTTCCCAAGTGTAGATACACAAACTCACACATAGGTACTTATGATCTTCATGCTTTTCTCAGGCCCCCCCCCCCATGATCTTATGATCGCCTCAGAATGTCTATTTTCTTGGATACAGACAAGAGGTCACTCTGGATTCTACTACTCATCATTAAACACCATTCGTTTGTATTGATGTTTTGCCCACATATATATCTATGATCTATGTCCATGCCTGATCTCCACGGAGGCCAGAAAGATGGTATCTGATCCCCTGGAACTAGAGTGACAGGTAGTTGTGAGCTACCATGTGGATGCTGGGAATTGAACCCAGGTCCTCTGGAAGCTCACCTGGCATACTTTACTGCTGAGTCATCTCTTCAGTCTCTACTGTCCATTTTTTATTCACCTATCATTCTTCCTCTGCCCAGTTTCCAGTTTCCTCCAAGTGTCTTTGGAATAATAGCAAGAAAAAAAAAAAACGTAAAGTTTCTTGTCATCAAGATATTGTTGAAAAATTTCTACTTTGGAAAAATGACATTAGTCTGTGCTTAGAATTTAAATTTTCAATAAACATTCAATTAACGAATTGACCTTATATATTAGATCCTACATCATTTTGGGTACTTATGATACAAACTCCAGCTTGGATCTTTCTTTTTTATTAAATATAGAACAAAGATTCACAAGTGGGGGTTGTATGGGTTACTTTTGTGTTGTCCTGACCACAGTACCAGGCAGAACCAACATAAAGGAGAAAGAATTTACTGTGTGTCAGGGGTTCATTGCTTTAGTCTTTCCTGGGATGGAAGGGAAGGCATGGACAAAGAGCTCAGCCCACGGTGGGGAGTATGTGCAGAAGGCTGTGGACCTGGAAGCATAGAGCCATCAAAGAGCAGAGGCCAGGTAAGCTTGCAGAGGCCCATCCTGCCTGCTCTACGTGGGCTCCACCCCCCACCTGAGCTAGCACCATCAGCTCGGGACATTTCAGATTCAAACTATAACTGTATTTTGTTTTGCTTTTTCCTTTCTTTTCCTTTCCTTTCCTTCCCTTTTGCTTTTCTTTCTTGCCCTCTCCTCCCCTCCCCTCCCTCCCCCATCCCCTCCCCTCCCCCTCCCCTCCCCCTCCCCTCCCCCTCCCCTCCCCCTCCCCTCCCCCCTCCCCTCCCCTCCCCTCCCCTCCTCCGCCCCTCCCCCTCCCCTCCCCCTCCCCTCCCCCTCCCCTCCCCCTCCCCTCCCCTCCCCCAATCCCCTCCCCTCCCCCCTCCCCTCCCCTCCCCTCCCCTCCCTCTCCCCCCTCCCCTCCCTCCCCCCTCTTTGTGCTTTTGCTGCATTTTCCAGTCTAGCTGCCCCAAGTATGAGTTGTTTATAAAATGAATAATATAATTCATGCAGGCGCAGGCCACTGCATGAAGCTTTTACTGTGGTTCCCGAGGGAGGATCTAACTCAGCTTGTCGGGATTCCCTGGCAGGCTTTCTCACCCAAGTTATTGCCCCTTCTCTCCCTTTTCTTTCCCTTCCTTGTGGTTCTAACTCTCTTGCGTTTTTCTGCTCTCACAAATCCTAAGTGTTCAGTAAATAAACTAAGAGTTGTGTGTCTGTGAAGGCTGATCTCTACCTAAGGTTGAAAGGGACCTGTGGTGGCTCTGTGGTCTTTGAACCTGATGATCTTAGAAGAATCCTTAGGGAATGATGATATTAAGACTGAATTTGCATTCAGATGTAATACGTGGGTGACAGAATATCTATGAGCAGCAGATCTTACATCATCCATTCATGGTGGTTTTGTCTTTTTTTTTTTTCTGGAGGAGCCTTTGTTTTAGTTAGAATCCACATTCTGCAGTTTGAACTTAAACGGGTGGGATGTGGGGATGTGAGAACAGATGTATTTCCCCTGGCAGAACAAATATTCTGAAAATTGCTGTTGAAAGCAGATGACAACCAAGCTTAAGGCTCAGGAAATAATAGATTGATAGGTGTGTAAATGAGAGAGAAACTCAAGAAAGTGCAGCTATAGGTTGGGTCTGGAAGTAATCTGCTAAAGGATTCGGGTTGACTTCACAGTCTTGCTATAGAGATAAATATGATTACTATTAACAGTGAAGACTTAGAAAGCAGACTCAAGTCCTCAAGAATTCAAGGAGTACCAAAGGGGGCATAGTTTAAAGCTTTGCAGTTTTAAAAGAATATCAGATGAATAACCTGCATGCCTGCCTGGATTCTGCGGTTTCTTATCTGTACATATTTTTCAGGTTCAGAGCAGTTTGTTGGAAGAATGCAAGATTTTCGATTGTACAATGTGTCACTTACAAACAGGTAAGTGGATGCCGTCTAATAAAGCTTGGGACATACTAGGTTAAGGTCATTTCACTTAAAGTACCATGGAGACTACACCATTTTTCATCTTCATAGCAATTGACAAACATCACCTAATTTATATATTTGGCCATGTTTACTTTGGCCTAACTTACATTCATTCACTAGTATTTTTCTGTGAGTAACTCTGCATAATATGGGGTGCTCAAACTTATCCATGAAAATTTTCTCTGAGAAAATTCATTTTGTCAATGCTGCCTAGATTGGAACGTGTTACTTCAAAAATTCTACATAAAGTAGATGTTAATACTTAAAAATTGACTTCAGAACTGCTTGTAGAAAGTATGAGTGTTGCACTTTAAAACGATTAGTTTGACTCACGAGAGTCTCAAGGGATGAGGACTTTGGACGGATCTGACATCTGAAGAGTTGCTGTGCATTTTTCTATTTCTGTTTTACAAAACATCATAGACTGTGATGAGTATTCACAAAGCATTTTCTCATCTAGAGAGTAGGACAAAAATCTATCCTAGGGTTTCCTACAGACAAAGCGCTTCTTTCTTACGGCCATGATACTTCTGGAGATCAGTTCTGAAGAATCCCAGCTTAGAATCTAGTTGAGAAAGTATGGGTGTGATAGTAATTCCTGATTGTCAGCTTGACCACATCTGGGATTTGTTAAAACCCAAATGGGTTGTGAGAGAGGCTTTCTTAGTTAAATCATTAAAAGCAAGAAAACCCACTTCGAATCCAGATCTTTTGAGGTGGGAAGATTCACCTTCAACCTAGTCTATACCTTCTCCTGGAAACTTCTATAAAGAACATAGATGGAGAAATGTTGCCATTTTTTTTCCTGCTTGCTCTTGATAGCAAGCCAATTCCCTCACTGGCATTAGAGCCTATTTTGGGGGTATTCCAGTATATACTGAAGAGCAGCTGGGACATCCAACCTCATGGACTGAACAACTACTGGGTTCTTAGATGATCCACTCATAGCCATTGTTGGACTAGCTGAACAAAAAAACTATATATATAGATTATATAAATTATTATATATAATATATATTCATATTATATATTATATGTTATGTATAGGGACAGAGCTTATAAAATGAATATATAGATACAGGAACATTGTTTATAAAATGAATAATATAAATAATGATAATATATTGTGATATATATATATATATATATATATATATATTTCCTTCTATAATTTCTGTTCCTCTAGAATACAATGACTAATACAGATTCTTTTGGTAGGACAACTTGGTAGTATAAGCGTCACCTAGTTAGGGCTGGTTTGTAAGGCATGACGAGGTCATGGAGAACAGTTAAGGACTGACCTTATGTGGAGGATTTGAGTATGTGAAGAGAGCCCAGAAGAGGCTGCTGGTGAGAGGGAAGTCTAGTTGTAGCAAGAGGCCCCGACATTTTGGATATGTCAGTCATTCATGAGATGACTGCCAAGGACAGCAGCGAGTGTGGAGTGGATCCAGCCCAAGCCTAGGAGACAAGCTCTTTGTGGCAGAGAGCACAACCAGAGAAATTACCCAAGGGCTTTGGAGGAGCCCAGAAGATCATGAGTGTATCCTAGATGCTGGACATGGAGTTATTTACACTGTTGGAGACTGCTTTTGTTTTATTTAGATTGTGGTTTTTCCCAGGCTCTTTCTCCTTGAAGTAAGAAAATATTAAGCTTAACTTTTCATTTTTACAGGAGCCCACAGTTGAGAAATTTTGAGTTATGAAAACAGACTTTTGGGTACTTAAGAGAAGGGATATTTAAGAGATTAAACTTTTAATGTTTTTAATTTGTAAAAACTGTGGGACCTTTCAAGTTATTCATGTGTGTGTGTAAGTGTGTGTGACTCTGTGTGTGTGTGTGTGTGTGTTTTAACTTGAAGTGGGAAGACCCACATTTTTTAAAAAAAAGTTTATGCATTTTATTTACAAGAATACACTGTAGCTCTCTTCAGACCCACTAGAAGAGGGCATCGGATCCCATTAAAGATGGTTGTGAGCCACCATGTGGTTGCTGGGAAGTGAACTCAAGATCTCTGGAAGAACAGTCAGTGCTCTTAACCTCTAAGCAATCTCTACAGCCCATTAATTGTAGTTTTGATGTTAGATCTTAAGTATTAATAACAAAGGAAAGGTTAAGGCTTAATAGTGCTGTATTTGTGTGTCAGGGTGACAAGTGGATGGTTATTCTGGGTAGACATGTCAGCTTGACATAAGCTACTAAATGGGGACAAGGGAGCCTCAACTGACAAAATGCTTCCATAAGATCTGACTGTAGGCAAGCTTGTAGGGCATTTTCTTAATTGGTGATAGATGTGGGAGAGCCCAGTTCACTGTGGGAGGGGCCACCCCTCAGCAAATGGTCCTAGGTTCTATAAGAAAGCAGGCTGAGAAGCTTTGGAGAACAAGTAAGTAAGCAGCACCCCTCTGTGGTCTCAGTGTCAGCTCCTGCGTCTCGGTTTCTGCCAAGTTTGGGTTCCTGTCTTCACTTCCTGTGATGATGAACAGTAGTATGGAAGTATAAGCTGAATAAATTCTTTCCTCTCCATGTTGTTCTGGCATTTTATTATACCATGGTATTTTATTATAGCCATAACAACCCTAAGTAAGACAGTGTGTTTGTATGGAAGAGTTCACCTTATGTACTTCTAAAATATTTGTGTGTGTGTGTGTGTGTGTGTGTGTGTGTGTGTTGGTATTCAGGAAGCTGTGTACAGGAGTCAGTGGACAACAATAGTTGTCTATTCTTTGCTTTGAGGCAGGGTCTCTCTTGTTGCAGCCACTGTTCAGCCTACTCCAGACTAGTTTATCTATGGCCTTTAAGAATTCTTTTGTCTCTTCTATCTCTGAATATGAATGGTAGGATCACAGATGTGCACCACTATCACCGTGTCTGGCCCTTGCTTGAGTTCTGGAGGTCTGAATCCAGATCACCCTGCATTTGCTTCAAGAATGTCTAGCCGCTTGGACATTGACTTGTCTCTCATTGACTATTTTCAAGGGAAATTTTTTTCTCATATTTTTTCAAGAAAGACAGACTAGTGTGTTAAATTTCTACATGTCAGAACTAGCTCTCACAAATTTGAGAAACATCTCAGTTGAATGATGCTACAGCCTGCGGTAAACCCATAATCAGTTTAATGCTCCTTGTTTATCAGTCTGAGGAGTCAGGGAATGCCTGGACAAGGATGCTATAATGTGGAGTGGGGAGGAAAGAGGATGCCCCTTACCAACTATTATTTACATCTCCTTTGCCTATGCCTATTATGCTGAAGAGTAATGTCACTACATTTCTTTGGAATGAAGTTATTTTAATTTTTTTTTTTTTTGGCCAGAGCAAAGATTTCATACCAGTTATTGACTCTGGAATACATTCAATAGCTGATGTCAATTGAAAACCAGCAGTGAGATTTATAGTGATCACTTCATGTCCATTAATGAAAGAAAACACTACCCACCTCCACTATCACCTCACTGGGGCTGAAAGAATGTCTGCTTCCTCTAGTCTGACTTGGGTTACTGTTGTTGATTGTCTGGAGACTGTGCTGGGAAGGATGGGATGAGAATGACCCGTGGGGCTCTAGAGCAGGCATATTTTTCTTAATGGAAAAATTAAATAGAGATGCCTGCCCCTGGCATTCTTGTCTGGCTATTGGCAGCTGGCTTATGGTCTGAAGCCATTGAAACATTTCAGGAAGCCAAAATCTATGAGTCACAGGAAACCATTGACAAACGGCCTTGGCCTCAGTCCCTTCACCCAAATGAGAAGCCTATAAAATGATACATGCTTCCTTATGCTTTCCCCTGGATGAAATGGAGATGTCATCTTAAGTCTCATTATTTTCAATATATTGCTGTTCACTCACAGTGTAAGTCAGTTCAAAATCTAAATATATGACACCTTTCTATATTATCCCAAATAGGAACAGAGACAGAGAATTGAAGTCAAACCCCTTGACAGAGAGCAAGGTCCTGTATGTGCTGCCTCCCTTCCTCTTCCTCTCCTCCTCCCTTTCCTTCCAAGTCCTGGGAGTTGAACACAGGCCCTCACAGGCAGGTAGGTGAGAGGCAAGTGCTGGTCTCTGACATATGCCTCGAGCCCTCTTTTTTACTTGCATTCTGAGACATGATCTCAGTAAGTTGGCCAGCTATCCTAGAGCACACTCTGTAGCTCAGGCAGGTCTTAGATTGTAACTCTTCATGAGAGCATTCAGAAGAACTGGAATTACAGGCATGCCCCACTAGGCCTGCCAAGTTGTTCTGATGTAAAACATTCACACTTTAGGGTCATTGAGATGGTGAGGAAGACAAAAGTGCTTGCTGTGCAAGTCTGAGGACTTGAGTTCAGTCTCTGGTACCCAGAGTGGAAGGAGAGGATTGCTCTGGAAAGTTGTACACTGACATGTACATTCCTGTTGTCACTTACTCACTCTTACACACACACATGTGCACATTCGTGCACATACACTCACACACACAAACACACTCACACATACATACACTCACACATACACACATACAATCACATACACATACACTCACATATACGTATTTGCACACACACACAATCACAGACACACACACTCACATATACACACACAGATACATACACACACACATACACACTCATCTTTTAAAAGTTAAAACTAAAACCATACCATTTTTAGAGTCCATTTTTCTTAGGTTCGTTCCTGTTGCTGTGACAGAATAATCTCACAAAAGCAACCTCCTGGGTGTTTTTAGGCTCACAGTTCAGGGTACCATCCATCGTGATGGAAAAGCGAAAGCAGAAGGAGCTCGAAACAAGTGGTCACATCACATCCATGGTGTGAAAGTGGGGAGGGAGGACTGCTTGCTTGTAAAAACTCAGTTTGGTTTTTTTCTACTTAGTATAACCCAGGATATATTCAAAGGACACCATCCTGACCACAGTTAGGATGGCTCGTCCATATCAGTCATTGTGATCTAGACAGTCTCTCACAGGCATTCACAGAGGGTAATGTTAATATGGACAACCCCTCACAGGCAAGTCTGGAGCATCCTAGGTAATGCTAGATTCTATCAGGTTGACAATCAACACTAACCATCACAGAACTTTAGGATATTGAATATATTTACTTGTCTAAAATGAGTTTTACTTTATGTCCCATTGAAACAATTATCAAAACTAAATGGTCACCCTTCAAATAACAGAAGAATGGGATCGGCTCTTCGGAGTTCTGTCACTGTGAGGTAGTATGTCTTACCTTCTCTGGGTCATTTCAGAGAGATTCTGGAGCTCTTTTCTGGAGATTTCCCTCTCTTGCACATCCAGCCACATTGCCGATGCCCAGGCAGCCACCCCCGTGTCCACCCCTCGGTTCAGCACTACTGCATTCCCAATGGTGCAGAAGACACGCCCCAGCATCGAGTGTCACGGCTGAATCCAGAAGCCCACCCTCTCTCCTTCATCAATGATAACGACACCAATACTTCATGGATCTCTCGTGTGTTTACAAACATCACCCAGCTCAATCAAGGAGTGGTTATTTCTATAGACTTGGAAAATGGACAGTACCAGGTAATCAGGGACAGGGCTGGGTAGGTGTGCCTGTTTTAGCTACTGCCATCAAATAACTGCAGAGTTCATGGTTTCAAGAAAAAGAAATGTGCTCCCTCACAGTCCTGAAGACTCAAAATGTGCAATCATAGTGCTGGCAGTCAGGGATGCACGACCTCCAGAGACTGGCAGGGAGGAGTCTTGCTTGCCTCTTTCAGCTTCTGCTGATATCTGCTAATTCATGGTCCTCTAAATCCAGGCCCTGCCTCCTTTTACACAGAACTTTCTTCTATGTTTCTCAGAATGTGGTAACTTTCCCCCTCATCTTCTCTTTAAGTGGACTGATCTCATTTTAAGATCCTAGCTTTATTAGATCTGTAATGGCTATTTCTAAGAAGGTCACATTCATAGACACCGGTAGTTACTTCTTGGACATAGTCACTAGGGTGCACAATTTAACCTATTATATAACAAAACATAGAGTTGTTATGAATGAAATCACAATATTTAAAACTGATACCCAACGTTTAATGTTCAGAGATTGATATTAAAATGGAATTTGTGGAGTCTTTGGACCTTCTTTTATTGAGAACATACATCAACCGAACAGGTGCTTATTCATAGGTACTTTGTGAGAGTCATTTTCTTTGTTCGTATCTTTAAAACAAACATAATTTGTTTGTTGTAATTTACAAAATCATTGAGAATGGGAAGAAATATATAATTATAGAATGTGTTGCCTTGATTGGAGGTCTGAAGTTTCCAGATGTTCCTTAAGTTATCCATCACACTGATCAGGAGGAAGCGAGCCTTAATATTCAAACATGGTGTCTTGGCTTCCTACCTTGTATTCAGTTTCACCACCCCTGACAGTAATGGAGATCTCCATCCCCAGGTATATCAAATCACCATTCAGCTCTCCAGCCCTCAGCCTGTGGCCATTCGGATCCAGAGAAAGAAGGCAGACAGCTCTCCCTGGGAGGACTGGCAGTATTTTGCCAGACATTGCAGTGTTTGGGGAATGAAGGACAACGGAGATTTGGAAAACCCCGATTCCGTCAACTGCCTCCAGCTTCCTGAGTATGAACATCTCAAAAATAGTTATTTTTTAATGAACCAGTGCCTAAGTACTAGTCTGCAGGCAGGCCAGCCAGCTACCTAGGCTGGAAGAAATCACTCTCTCTCTCTCTCTCTCTCTCTCTCTCTCTCTCTCTCTCTCTCTCATTGGCTTTAGGGAGATTGAGTGACTCCTATTTCTTAGAGTTGAGCTTTAAACTGCTTGCAGTTCCTGTAAGGGTTGGGAATACTCCTCTTACAACCTACTGCTGCTGTATAATGATATCCATCTGGATTTGCCTTCCCATGAACCTCCTAGGCTGCCTGTCTGTGAAGATCCCACTTTACTGATATGTGAAATAGATGGAATATGTTTCCCCAGACTGAAAAACTTGAGAGTTTACTGACACTGTATAGAAATAAACCAAGCTCGTGATTTCTATTTGATCAAAACTATGAATAGATTTTTAAAATATAAAATTTCTTTCCTTGATAGTTTTATGCCGTTTTCCCATGGCAATGTCACCTTTGACCTCCTGACATCTGGACAGAAGCATCGTCCTGAGTACAATAACTTTTACAACAGCTCAGTGCTTCAAGAATTCATGAAAGCCACTCAAATAAGGCTGCACTTCCATGGGCAGTACTATCCGGCTGGATACACTGTTGACCCGAGACACCAATATTATGCAGTGGATGAGATCACTGTCAGTGGGAGGTACTGTTCGTTACCAAAGTTTTAAATGCACTGTGATTTTTCACTGTGAGTTTTCTCCTAAAGGAGATATTTGTTGTACTATTAAAGGAAAATGTAGTAGCTGAAATCTTTGAAAAAAGCCAGATATAAGCTTGATATGATAAAATAAGTTGTCCTTCCACAATTTTACAGGGAGATTTTCATCTGAGACTTCCCTGTACTCTATGTAACCTTGTTATCAATGAATTTGTAGAAGGATGGTATTCCAAAGGTTGGAATGCATGTAGTTTAGTGGTTGAGTCAGCTTAATCCTCAGATTGTAATTTTAAAGAAAGGGGGAAAAAAGGATACAATATGTTAAACAAATATGTCACAGAATTTTTCATGCATTTTACTTAGTTTGTTTTAGTGTATAATTTATAATACTCTCTATATTAAAAATAAGAAAGATAATTTGCGTAGATAGATGTAAGTGTGACACATGGTCTTCTGAAGTTCATAGTTCAAAGTTTCATAGTGTCACCTGTCTATCATCAGATAAAAGATGTTTGTGTCATTAATTGTTAATAAGTTTATCATTCCAGTTAAGAATATGACTCACAATGAAAAAAAATAGTTTCAAATCTAGGCAACACACAATCCAGTGTGGCAAAGCACATATAGAATATACTTGAAATGGATTGTTCTAGAAAACTGGTCTATCTTGAAGGTTTAAGAGAGATGGCTCCCCCCCCCAAAACCCAGAAGTCACACAATATAAATAATTATTTTATGTAATATAATAACAAAATGAAATAGTATTAAAAATATTTTCCATCTCATTTTGAAACAAAGGACAAACGTTGAAATCTACAATTTCTTCCTAAGTGTAGCTTGAATGGTTTCAGCAAATGCCTTCCTGTGACAAATTACACATGGTTAGAGGGATCACTGTGCACCTCACTTCCCTTTCTAAGTTGTCTTCACAGTCACCTTTACATGTCACTCATGCAAGTCACCCAGGTGGCGATTGAAGAGAGTCTGGTTCACCCTTCTTGAATGTGCAGTGGGTATGTACATAAACTCTTGGATGTGTTGACAGTGAATTGCTTCTCTATGTGTGCCCCTCACATCCACAGATGCCAATGCCACGGCCATGCCGAGACCTGTGACAGAACCAGACGGCCTTACAGATGTCTCTGCTCTCCACACAGCTTCACTGAAGGGCCTCAGGTGTGTTGATTCATCCCAGAAATCTCAAAGGAAGATAGATGGGTAAATACAAGTGACTAGAAATTTAATTATGGTCCCAGCTTCAGAATATACTTAAATGGATAAAAACATAAAGTATCGATTTTTTTGGTATGGTTTTAAAGCTTTATTGTGGAGAAGTAGAGTGAGAGAGAAAAGGTAGGGAAATAGAAGCCAGCCATGGCCACGTGGAGAGGGTGGAAGGGAATGGGAGAGAGGGGGAGCAAGAGACAGAGACAGGAGAGCAAGAAGATGAGAAAATAAGATAGCTCGTTTTTGAAAAACGATATTATTATGGGGAAATATATCTACTGATAAAGTTGAAACTTGTATGTTTAAAACTAATCTCAAACAAGCTGTATCTGAAACAAGGCCTGAAAGTTTTATCTTTTCTGTCTCTTTCTTGGTTCATCAGCCTCATATGTTGACCAAAATAACATCTAAATTGTCGTGATAGACTGACACTAAACAATGAACACTTCGGTTCCTTCCTTTGAAAAGTATTTGCTTGAAAGTACCTGTACCACAAGGGCATGGTGCCCACGTGTGACCCCAGCATGTGAGGGCGGAGATCGGAGATGAGCTTAAAGTGCTTGAATCACAAGCATGGGGACTTGAGGTGCATGCACAGTATTCATGTGAAAACCTGGCCATAGCAGTGCACACTTGCAATCCCAGTGTTCGGGAAGCAGAAGCTGGTGGATCTCTGGGGCTCTCTGGTCAGTTACCTCAGTCTGTCTGATGAATTGCAGGCCACAGAGAGATGCTTACTGAAAATGCACAGAACCTGGGGAAGAACACTGCACTCCACCTGCACATCACATGTGAACATGAGTGAACATGGATATGGACAGACTCATACATTTCTAATTTAGGTCTGGCAGAGAGAGAACTTCCCCAGGTCTATGTGAGTCTGTGAGACACACTGATGGAAGAACCAGGGTACACTAATCTACCACACCATGTCTATGCAATACAAATGATACGAGTGTAGTTGTAGTATTGTTTACAACATTTGAAACTTTAATACTAGCAAATACCCGATTGCCGTAGAAAAATCACGGGCAAAAATGTCAGTTTTAGTTACGATGTATACAAGATCGCATTCTTTAAACATTTTGTTGATTTGAGAGATTAAAAACACTAGTTGATTAAAATCAAGGTTTGGGTCACATTTCACATGTCTACCGAATGCTGCCACCAAACCAGCATTTCTTATTTTGTGTGCATGTTCATATTTGTGTGCAGTATATTTCTTGATATTTGGAAACATCTTGTCTTTAAATCACCTTTCAGGGTTTTGGCCAGGTGCCTTTCTATCCTCTGAGAGACTTAATCAGGTCTAAATTGCTCTCAACTGCAGTGTGAGCGTGTACAGCCACAAAGGCCAGAATGCACTGTAAGATGCACACGTGTCTGGTACTTGGTGCTGTGCTAGAGACGAAACTGGAGGCCACTGCATGCAGGACAAGTGCTCTCACTGAGCCGTAGCCCGGGACTCTGTTTCATTGTAGAGGTTTACTTGTTTGCCACTGTTTATCTTTGGACAGGATCATTCTAGAATGCTCTCACTGGCCATAAACTTGCTCTGCAGCCCAGGTAGGATTTGAATTCATGATCCTCTTGCCTCGGTGTCTTGATTATTGGTATGGCAGGCCTGCACCACCAAATCTGGCAGTAGAGAAGATCGATTTTCATTAGCTTTGGTTCTGGGGCTTACAATATTGTTTCCAAAATTAAATGAGTTGAATTGATTAATTTACTTATTACTAAGTCAGCAACACAAATATGCACACACACTTTACACACACACACACACAGCAATTTAAAATTGCTCTGGGTGGATTTAGCAGAGTACTGAATTTAGCTGATACCCACAAGCTAAGCATATTTTTCCTCCTGATGTGGATACTCACATGTCCTGATAACATGACATTGCTTAGCTCCCCCTGATGTTCATAGTGCAGACTGTCTCAGCCTCCCTCCCTTCCATCCCCCTCTCTTCTTAGGCCCCCTCTCATTTTATTCTAATTGTTCACGAGGCTGTGCTTGATATTTTATGATTCCTGGATGATTTCATGTTTCTCCTTAAAAATGGAGGCATTAAATGAATCAAGGTTCATGACCGGTTTTGGAGTCAAGTTGTGATTGCTGGACTTGGAATCAGGTGGTGCCTGCTGGGTTCAGAGTTAGTGAATCAGTTAGCTATAATTTAGGATGAGAATATATTTCAGTGTAGCATCTTTGGAAAGTAGACCTGTGTAATTTTTCTCTTTGTCCTATTTTGATAATTTGTGAATTTAGTTATAAATAATAATAAAAAAATGCTGCATACACAACTTGCTGGGAAAAGTTTGCCAAGCGCAGCTGAAGGAGAAATGTCAATAGACTACTAAGTCTATTGACATCCAACCATAAGCTTTTCATGTTCTGTTTTTTAAAAATGTTCTGATTTGAGCCATTCATTCATCTCCCTTGGGACATCATGTTCTTTTGTAAAGGCCTGGAAAAGGTATAGGAGGAATGTCCCCAGTTCACAGTGTCAGACCAACCATTGAGGGTAGTTCTCAGTAAACGGGGCTTTTGTGAATGATCACCATCGGGAGAATCGGCGAAAATGTAAGACTTGAGAGCATGCTGGTTCTGGGAAATTTTCTTTTCCGCAAGAAAGTGTGTTTAGAAGACATGAAAGGGGATTAGCTGGGGAGAAAGGGGAGGCACATACCCAGGAGCCCGCCTCGCAGGGCTCTGCCCACACTCTCCTCCCCTGTTCAGGGACACGAATCGTGATCTGAGAGTGGGAACAGGGTTTACACAGTTATGGAATTCTTTTCAGATAAAATTTTCATTGACTTTATTTGACTTAATTAAGAGACCTATGTAAAATGTATTGATAGAGTGACAGACTGACAGACCGACTGACCACAATATTCATTGTGGTATTATTTAGAATACAGTCCAACTGGCTGTCTGTTACTGACAATGTCTAACTTGTATGATTAAAACCTTCAAGAAAAAGATGGTGGTGGTGGTGGTGATGGTGGTGGTGGTGGTGGAGAAGGAGGAGGAGGAAATAATAATGGAGAATGAAAATCAACTCAACTTAATCCTAAAATCTCTGCTTGCCCTGAAATGAATTAAGTCTGGATTTTTTTTTGTTATTCCATTATAATTTGTAATTGCTAGAACAGGACCTTAGGAAGACTCCCTAGTTATCCTTAATATTTCTGAGGAACTCTGATACATTTTGGCACTACATTGGCAATTTAAGTTCTTGACTTTAATATATGATGTATATGATAAAATAATAGCATACTTTATTAATAAAGAACACTTTTAGAAGTCTTGTGATGTGTCTTCCTAAGGAAGACTAAAGCTGTACATGATTAATGTGTTTAACCTGTTTGGAGATTGATCTGAGGCAAAAAGAAATAAAAGAAAGGAAAAGAAATTTAAAATATTAGACACTAGCCATTAGCCTAGCTTTCAAGTGGAATTAGGTATTTCAGAGTAGAATGAGTATTGCATAGCATTGAACTTACATTAATCACCAGAACATATTTTCCAATAATTTCCTTTATTTTTGTTACCAATCATTAATATTGATGCATGTATAGTGGGGTGTCAAAAATCTTCCATTTTGAATTAACTGTAGATTCACATAAAGTTATTGATAAAGTGATGCAGAGACTTTGTACACCTGTGCTCACGTGCACTCACAGTAACAAATTCCAAAACTAGTCTGTTTTTCATTTCTTTTAGGATGTATGATTTGAACAACATAGGAAATACACATTTAATATATAGAGTTGGAAGAGTCTGAGCAGTTATATAGTCACCAGCCTATCAGGATACAGAATGCACCCCGTCCCCCACCCACAGAAAATCTGTTTTGACATCCGGACTCTGCCTCCAAACGCCAGCCCCATTTAGCTTCAACTGCTGTCAATATCTATTCTGTTACACACAGGCTTTCAAATCTCACTCTACCAACTACCTCTTTAGATTTTTTTCTAACTACTTATAGCAATCTCTATATCAAAATAGGGAGCTGGCATTTTCCTTGATCAGGTTACCAACTTGATCAGATCCATCAACTAGTGTAGGTAGAAATCATACAGCACAATAGAGCCAAGAAATTTTGCAAATATGTAGTTGTATATTTATATATTTGCTAATGTGGCTGCATAGTATAATATACCTTCCCAGGCTCTTGCCTTCTTATCCACTGCCTTTTGACTTATTAGTGTGCCTTGGAGACAGGTTCTCATGCTTAATATAAGCTGGGGCAGTCTTTGAACTCCTGATTCTCCTGCCTTGGTTTCTGAGTAACTAGAGCTATCAACCTTCACCACAATGCCAGGTCTTATCTGGGACTTTGATGTTCAAGTGTTGGCTAAATCTACTTTTAAGAAAGGTGTGACCAGGTGGATGTTGCTGCATCAGAATTCAGTCTCTGTTCCCTTAACTAGCTGTAGTTCAGCCAAGAGTGATGCAATGTCCCGAAAGTCCGCCAGCACTGGTACTCCACTGGCTGCTTAGCTATTCCTTCATCACTGTGTGACATCATTACCTGCAAGGAGAGCCAAGCCCTCACGGAGTAATTTATTAGAGACCATGAATGATTCTCTTATTTTTTGGCTCTAATGTCTGACCCTTTTATAACATTAATCCTGAGTCTTATGAATTAACTAAGATCAAACACTCAGTGTGCATTTTCGTTAGTATTACAAATAGCAGAGCCAGCATGAAACATTTTATTTAATAAGCTTTCCTACCATTCAATAAGCTAAAAGATGCCAACATCACACTTCACAATGCTCATTATGTTAAATGGATATTTCCTGTTATTTTATGGAATAAATGCCTTTACAGCATTGAAATCCAAAAGTGTGAGTCACCGTGACTAGCCTGCCCCTCACTGATGCTATCCCATCCATCACACTTCCAACACTGCTTCCGGCTCTCCGCACACAGTAAGATGCTACTCCAAATGTATCCCATTTTACATTTTAATTTTTTGTAATGCCGGTGAGTTAATCCATTTTCACTAGCATTTGGGCATTTTACATTTTAAATACATTTAATGAATTCCAATATGAGAAATTTAATTTTCTCTCTGACACATGGTTCTACCTTAATAAAACACTAGTAATTTTTCCTGCGGTCAGTGCATACAGAAAATATAGTTAAATGGAAAGAGGTTATGGGCCTACGGACAAGTAGTGCTTTGTGGAATACACAGATATAATAAAAAAATCAGAGTAATAAAATATAGTATTTGAAGGAGTAAAAGTGAAGAATTTTCTGAAGTTGAGGGTATCACAGCTTTTCTGAATAGACTGAGAAAAGACACATGGATCAAGCATAATAGTTCTGACAACTACCAAAGGCAAAGAGCAGACCCTACAAGTACCAAAGAGAATGAAACACACAACAAGACATGGCGTCACAAGAGTCGGGTGAAATTATGTTTGGCAGTAAGCACGGATGAACCCAGGGCCTGGAACTGAACTTGCGAGTATTGAAAGTAGCCAACGAACCCACATTTGCAACTGTAGACAGACTTGCTTTAAAACCAGGAAGAATAAATAGTGGCCAAGAACATTTGTGCCAAGATTATCACCAATAGATAGGACGTTTTAGGTTTTAAAACTGTATTACACATGGTCATGTAGAGGCCGCTTTCATGCAAGTATATGGTGAGCATGCACCCTGACCCACCACATACCCACTCCTGTCTCCCTGCTTCTGAACTAGCTTGCTTTCTGTTGCTGTAATACAGACCATGACAAGCGACTCAGAGAGGAAAGGAGTTTATTTGCTTTACACCTCCCATGTCACAGTCTATCATTGAGGAAAACCAGGGCTAGAATCCAAGGCAGGACCTGAAGCACAGACTTTAAGGAGGACGGATGCTTACAGGCTTGTTCTCCATGGCTTGTTCAGCTTGCTTATTTTACACAACCCAGAGCCACATTTCCAGGCAGGTAGCATTACTTAAGGTGAACTGGGCCCTTCCACATCAAACACCAATCAAGAAAATGTCCCCACAAATTTGCCTGCAGGCCAGTGTTACAGACACATTTTCTTGGTTGAAATTCTCTCCTCCCAGATGACCATAGCTGTGTCAAGTTGACAAAAACAAAGAAATAACCACCATGCCTTTCCTTTAGCTCATCTGTCCATTTGTTTCTTGGGAAAATTTCACTCTTTCATTTCATTTGTTTTGTGTGTGTGTGTGTGTGTGTGTGTGTGTGTGTGTGTGTGTGTGTGCACACGCATGCGTGTGCATGCGCGCGCTCATGTGTGATATCATGAATAATTCTGGAGCCAATACATGACATAAAACACGGTATTGATCTATCTGACACTGATTTAATTCACATATATGATTATGTCCAGTTGTATTCATTTATCCACCAACAGTGTAACTTCATACTTCTTCATGGCTGTACATTTTATTGTGTATGTAAATATACACCATGTTTCCCGAATGAATATCTGTCGCCGGATGCCCAGATTGACCTCATGACTCAGCTGATGTATATAGGACTGCATTAAACACCAATATGCAAGTGTCTCTGTGACAGGTTGACTTGAAGTCATTTGAGTGAACAGCAAGGCATGCTATTGCTGGGTTATTGACATTAGTTAGTATAAGACACAAATTCCAAAATTTATAGACGAGTAAGAAAAACATTTAAAGATATAGGCATAGGCAGACACTTACTTAAATAGGACAGAAGTCATTCAGGAATTGACAAAAGCAATTTCATGAAATTAGAAGGCAGCTGCACCCCAAGCAACTGGAATTTATCCTAGGCATGCAAGGATGGGATACTGCCAAACTCAATTATCAGTTTATATAATGCATCACATCAACAGACTAATCTAATGTGATATTATAGGTCATTTCACACTGTCACAGAAAACCTGAATCTGGGTAATACATAAAGTCAAGAGCTTAGCTTAGACTCTTGGTTCTGGAATTTCAGGAACAGGGCACCGATAATTTTTGAACTTCCATAAGGGTCTCATGTAATTTCAACTCTTGGGATGAAGTAGTTGCCTATTGAAAAGAAGGGAGACAGCACATGAGACCAAGTACCTTGCCATATTCTTATTTCTCTGAAAACTAATTCATTGTTGTGATAAAGGCATGACACTGTCTTCGTGCTCCATTTCCAAGTTCTGCTGTAGCTCTAACCAAGCCTCTGCTTAGGTTTTGGCAGCCAAAACCCCACCGAAGCCATAGTGCATATGAACAGTGGAACAGAAACATGACAAGACCTGACACCAACTAGAAATATCAATAGCTAGTGTGACACAGAGGCTAGGATCTCCCCTGCTGAGGGCTAAAGCACAGTACGTGAGTAGTTCCACTTACTTGTCCTTATGTCACAGAAGATGTCCTAAAAGCAAGGTATTACAAAGATTAGCATGGCCCTTCTGTAGGGATGACACAACTTTTGCAAAGCATTCCATTTTTTTTTTCTATTAACTAAAAAGAGAGAAGGGATTTGAGAGCTGACTGGGAAATTAAGAACATTTGCTGCTCTTACAGAGCACCTGGGTTCAATTCCCAGCTCCCACATGGCAGCTTCCAATAGCTGTAACTCCAGCTGCAAGGTTTCCAGCGCCCTCTCCTGGCCTCTATAGGCACTGCATGCACACGGTACGTGTCTACAAAAGCAGGCCAAACAGGCATAAACATAAAATGAAGATAAACTACGTTTAAGAAAAGATGTACAGCTTGGGAGAGAAGAAATGAACCTGTCCTTATCTACTATTGACTGTAGACGACTCAGACAATCTCTAAAAGTGAACAAAACATTGCTGAGAATTATTGACTCATAGCATGGATTGCAAGACAAAGGATGAGAAGACTTAGATATAGTACATTACTATATTCCAGCCGCAACAAAAGGTATTTGCATTAGAAGCAGAATACTGTGTATTAGCACTTAGTGGAAAGAAATATTTATGTATAAATCTGACCCAAAAGGCTCAAGATCTATGTGACAAAACTATTTCTGATGACACACATCACAGACTGCATAAGAGCTATTTCTGATTTGTAGATAAACTCAGTATCATCAGGACGTCAGTTTTACTCCAGAGATTCAATGAACATTCACTTAGATTGCCAACAAATATTACCAGTTAATATTCTATAGCTTTTATGGAGAGGCCAAAGATGCAGAATAACTGATATAACACTGAAGAAGAAAGTTTGAGCTATAGTGATCATTATTAAAAAGCTACAGCAAGACAATGTGGTAGCAGCTGCAAAATACAGAAACAGATCAGTGGAATATAATCCAGACCACAGAAATAGACCCATAACACTGTCTACTTGTCTTTGACATATAAGCAAAGGTGATAATGTAGAGGGCAGGGAATATTGTCAACAAATGACATGAGAATAAATGGATATCCTATTCTAAAAATAAATAAATATAACATAGTTTTTATACTCTACAAACATGGACTCAAATGAATCATAGCCTCAATGTTAAATGTAAAATTAATCTCAGAAGTTTACCTGGAAGAAAAGTCTGTATGACTTTAAGTATGACAATGACTCTTTAAGTAGACATAAGACAAACATGATTGAAGAAAGAAGACACAAGAAACTGACTAGTATTCAAGTCAAACCTTCTCATCTGCAAAAGAGGATGGGAATGAGTCACAGACAGGGAGAATACGCTTGCCGAAGAGAAGCGTAGTAAATGAACTCCCAAGGATCTGCACAGGGCACTTAAATTTACTTTTTTCCCCCTTAGATATATTCTTTATTTACATTTCAAATGATTTCCCCTTTCCTGGTTCCCCCCTCCCCGAAAGTCCCATAAGCCCTATCCCCTCCCCCTTTTCCCCAATAAGCCCCCTCCCACTTTTTAAAAGCCATAACCTGAGAGAAAACTGGGCAAAACTCTTGAACTCAAGACCCATCACAGTCCTTGACTGTGATGGAGCTATCCTGTAATCTTGCAGACCAGTGTCTGCTAGGCTGAAACATAATTGAATATTACAAATGAGCTGCTGAAGCCTGCCGAAAGAAAGAGGAGGAAACTATCTGCTTCAGCAGACAATGATATGATTTGTAAATAAGTTTTATTTTCATATTTGGAGCAAAAATGTTAAAATCATTGCTAGAAAAATTAGAAGGAAATTAAAAAAAAAAAACCACAAAAATCCTCATGAATTCTTCTTCCCAAAACCCTGCCAGAGTTTTTCTTGCTCAGCTGAATAGAATGGGGAAATGTAGGAAGTGAACATATGGAGTCAACAGTTAATAGGGTTTTTTAAAAAAGTACTGAAATCAAAGTATAGACAACAAAGTCACCCCCCACTCTTTTATCTTAGTATACAAGATTAAAGGTTAGTAGTATTGTCTATAAGTTAGGCGACCACAATAGATGTCAGTGAGCCTTTCAGTTATGAATGTTTTTAAACAAGTTTTAAAATGAAAATTTAGGTAGTCATTTCTCAAAATCTCCATTTCTGTAACATTGCTTTGAAGAAGTTTACATCCTTAATAATCATTCTTTATAATCCACAAGTCCAATTAATCCTTGTCCTTATCCCCATGCACATGAAGACTCGCTAGGTTTCCTTCACCAAGCACGGAAAGTGATTCTCTCTGCTCCAACAGCCAAAACTGCCTCTAACTCCTCAGCTATGGGAAGAGCATCAGGAGCTTCCCCCTACCTCATGCTGGAATTCTTAACTGCTCTGATTTTGTAGACATCATAGGCAGGGAACCACAGCTACAGCGAGTTTATGTGTGCAGCCATGTCATGCCCAAAACTTATAGCCCTCCTGTGTAGACTCATGTGAGTTATAAAAGAAAAAAGACAGGAAAGGCCAGAGGCTGTGAGGGGAGCACATTGGAGGATGGGAGTTAGGGTGGGGGAGAGGCTGTGAGGGGAGCACATTGGAGGATGGGAGTTAGGGTGAGGGAGTAGGAGGTGGAGATGACCAAGCTACAGTGTTTGCATGTATGAAAGTTTCAAAAAACAGAAAGGAGAAAGCATCATATCATGTTTACTAGGCTTTGACTTACAGTTCTCATCCTACATGTCCTCAAAAACAAAAACAAAATACAAACAAAAAACTATCACCCTCTGCCATTTATTTGCATGTCATTTAAAAAGGAACATTTTACTTTTCTTTGGTATTAGATGCAAACAATGCAAATACTTTATATCCTTCTAGTACATACATACATACACACACACACACATACACACACACACTCTTGTATTTTATTTCTCATAAAAGTTTAAAAAATTATGCACATTTCATTTGATTTTAATACATATTTAAAATAATTCTTTGAGAACTTCTTACAATGGGTTTGGAGGATCTTCACCTCCCACTGTTACCTGACTGCTCCCAGATCCACACATACCAACTTCAAGTCCCCCCACCTCCCTCCATTCCTCCCTCTCCCCCTCACACACATACACACATATACACACTCACATACACACATACACATACACTCATACACACATACACTCACACTCACATACACACATACACATACACTCATACACACATACACTCACACACACACATACATACCACACACACACACACACACACACACACACACACACATACACACACACCACCACCACCACATCTGATTTGAATTGAGTATATCTTACCATATGTGGAGATATGCACCAGGGTATGACCCACCAACCTAGAGTCTCACTTAAAGAAAACTGAATGCCCTTCCTACAATTATCAAAAACATTTTAATATATTACAATAAATATACACAGTGGAATAAAACTACCTATAAAGTATAAAAGCCACTTGTTCCTGCTACCCACAGAGATCTCCAGCCAGCAATATGCCCAGCTACTTTCAGCTCTGAGAACGTTGAGACTTTGTGTAAATCTTTGTTCTGTCTCCCTAAAGTTGGCTGCATACATACATGAACTGCCTTTACCTAGAAAATACGATCATATTAAATATCTTGCTTGAACGTGATTTTAAAAATCTTAACTGTATTATGAATACCTATGTGCGTTTATAGGTATATGTATTATGTTTAAGCATTATGTATACTTACTCTTGGGCACTGAAAACATTTCATCCATTCAGTGTAATAAACATATCTCAAGAAGTCAAGTCTTTCCTTTGAAATCTGAAGCAATTCCACAGAGAAGTTTCTCTATGCAGAAACTGGCTCCCATGTTGGCCTGTACTGAAAGTAAATAGCCATCCTGGAGGTAGATTTGCACTAATTAATTATCTTGATGAATTCCTGTGACTCTAGTATTTATAGTGTTAAAGTGCCCAAACTGATAAATGTGTTTATCTTCACCAAGAAACACATTATTTTCCATTTTGCCTATGTCTTAAGGCTGTACACCAAAGGAAGCCTCACTGTTTCAATAACAGCTAGTGACTGGGATCAAAACCATCTCACAAGCCTGTAGCAAAATTCATTTTTAATTGAAAACATCAAGAAGCAAGGATTGTGTTTTTGGAGCATTGGTAGAGCCGTCTTATGACAAGGCCTTGCAATTGTGGCTTGTAGGTTGAAAATAAGGACAAAATATCAAATGAGGAAATAAAGGATTTCGATCAAAAGGAAAAGAAATAAAGAAGCCGTTGTTTCCATGGACATCAGAGAACTTCTTTTGCTGGATCTGCTCCTCTTTCTAATTCCAGCCTGCGGTTACATCGTGGAACACAAACTGTGCTTGTGACCATTTCAACAGGGGCCCAGTTCCCCATCTTTCCTCTTCCCCACCAACTTTTATGAAGAAAGTATCATTTGAAACATCACCCTGGGGTGAGAAAAATTCTTTCAATAAGATTTTTTGAAGTAAATCAAAACAGCAACAAAAACAAATTTTAATAGAAAACAAGCTGAGGTTGTTCCTTACAGCCGAGTTTTTAAAAGAATAGACGTAAGGACAGATGCATGATGGATGGTTCTGGGCAAGGCGACTCTGGATGCTCATTTTTTTCCCTTCAAATCCCAAGAACAAGGAGTTGAGTTTCCCCTTTTCTTCCACTTATCCAAGTAGAGTATATCTCCTCTGAACCTACAGCCACTAGAGACAGTTGTATCCTAGTGACATCTGATGCCACCTCTAAGTAGAGCTCTGTAATGTTTCTGCTGGTTATAGACACACATGATAAAGTATCCTAGAAATAATGTTCTTTCATATTTTACTTTTTGGTTCATTGCATAGACCACAGTCTGAATAAAGCATGGCCCTTGAAGGTCACAAAATCTTCAAGTTTTAATGATAGTATTGCACATAGCATTGTGTCATACATTCTGTTGCAACTATCCAGATATGAGGTCACATCCTCTGGATATCCCTGTGACTATCAGTCCATTGGTAAGATACTGACTTCTCTTCCCTTTTGAGATGAAGAAACTGGCATTTGTAGGGGTAAAATGGATAAGGACTAACTTAATTCAATAGCATTGATGGTGTCTTGTAGGTTTAGATTTTTCACACCCTACTTCAGTAAGGTTAAACCCTTTAACCTCCCTTCTAGTCCACCACTCACCAGACGTAGTGGAAAGGAAAGATTAATAGGGCAAAGGGGGAATGAGGACCTGTTTAGAAGTACTACTTCTGGGCAATTCCACTCTTCACTGTCACGATATTGGCAGTTCAGGTTACACAAATTAGCAGTGATAGCTCGATCTACTTTCAAACACCATTCACACATCAACGACAGCAACGTGATCCAGAAGAAACTGTGAGGCTCTGCCAGTTGGCCTGAGTCCACACAGAATTGGCAAGAAGCCACTGGAATATCACCAGAAGTTTTTTTCATGACTCTATGAAGTCATGACAGACTATGATCAGGGAAGAAGGCAAGGTCAATTGTCAGCGAAGACCAGCATCGGCAAGGCCCGATGTCAGAAAAGCCCAATGAAGACCAGCCAAGAGTGGTAAGGAGAACTGTCTGTTGGGCTGTAATTATATCTTTTCCAAACTCTCAAGTGTCTGCTCTAGCAAAACATCACATGCCCCTTGTCTAGGCAGCTTCCAGAAAAGCACTGTGTGTCTATTCTCAGAAAAACATCCTCCCATGTGTCTACTTCAGCAAAACATCCACTCAAATGAAAGTTTCCATAAAAATGTCACATGACCCAATGGAGTCTCCAAAGAAACCAGGAATTTTCACTTCAGTGTCCCCTAACTGGTTTAATCTTTGGTTGCTGATGCTATCATAATGTAGAGCATTGGTAGGTCATGTTCTCCGAGGGTCAATTTTGTGCTAGGTCCTATAACAATCCTCATTTCAATATTATAAAACATGAGTTCCAATTTCCATGAAATAAATGGCCCAAATAGACTTGAAGAGGTACAGGTTATTATAAAATATTATAATGTTACCAAGTCAGGAATTCAATGTGAATGCTTTGTGATCCAGGTTCTACAATACAGCACAATAGCCCATTTGTTTGTAAACGTTTTTATGAAAGCACAGTGGCCACACATACCTGTGGGATGCAGCATGATAGTTGAGCACATGGGCACAGTATGTAGTGATTACACAGAGATTCTTGTCATGGGCTTGTTCCTGAGTGCCTGTGATTTCTAGATCCTTTCAACCAGCTGCTTCAAGTTTACAATCAGTCAGTGCCAAGTACAGTTGTCATTGGTGCTCAGAACATCAGAACCCATTCTTCCTACAGGCTGCCTTACCCCTAAACTCATTGACTCTCCACCCTCAGCTCTCCTCCTGGGCTGCCCCAGTCTCCGTGACCTCTCTTCTGCCTCTGCCGTTACCTGTGTAGCTTCCATGTGGAAGTGAGAACACGCCATGTTTCTTTCTTTGTGCTGACTTATGTAATAGGAGTTCAAACCAGGTAGATGCAAATGACAAAATTCCACTTTTTTTATAGTTGAATACTATTCCACAGTGTAGATGAACCATGGTACATTTATCTATTTTTATACTGATTGGAGGAAATTTTAAATGCTTATCTGAGGGTTCAGTACATTGAGAACACATACTTTACATTGCACTCACATTTTTTCTTGCAGTCGCTAAGCATATGAATTACACTTTCTGATGTGTATCCCACAACAAACTCTTTATCTCTCTCCTCCTCCTCTTCTTCCTTTGTCCCTTTTTCTTTTTATTTCCTTCCTTCCTCCCTTCTTTCGTTTCTTCTTTTTTTTCTTGTTAGTGTGTCATGGTGTCTGCCTATAATTTCAGTACTTGGAAAACTGAGGCAGAAGAATAACTATAAGTTCAGGACCACCTTGGACTTCATAATGAGTTCATTGCTAATCTGTGATATATGGAAGACCCTGTCTCAAAAAAGAAAATTAGCTGGCCGGAGAACTGCAACAAAGAATAGTTGGTTGCATCTATTATTTGTTAAAGGCTATAAGTGCCTTTTTGACACTGATTTCATCATGAACACCGTGTGTAAATATTTGCCTTGTATTGCGCATTAGTGTACCCTAAATGCTTCAAAGAAGGGACCTCTTTGGACATTGGTATTAGAGAAGCAAATTTCAGCTATCATATTAGCAACTACCTCTCTGTTCTTACTATGTAGACAGTGTGCAAAGAATAAAAATGGGTATCTAGCATCTCCTGGGAGAGGGTTCTAAGGGAACCAAGGCTTCAGTATAGAAGAACAGGAATATGTCACCTGGGTCATGAGAGGACAGAAGGACAGGGGCATGGTATGGGTATCTCCAGAGGACAGTGGGAGAAGGGCAGAGGGCAGCTGCTCCGGCCCCATGACGTAGTAGTTATAGCTAAAAAGAACATCATCATCACAAGAATATTGGAGAGACTTGAAGGTTGACTGAGTATGCCCCTTAAAACGAACTGCAGACCAGCTCCCCTCCTTTTGAACATTGTGACCCGATATTTATGTAGTACACATATTTTCTTCTCTGTTTGTTTTTACCCTTAGTTAAGTAGAAAGGAAAAACTCACAGAGTTTTCTTTGATGACTCAGGGAAGGGGGGTGCCGGGGGGGGGAGAGAGGTAGTGAGGGACTGGGGTGGGGGACGGGGAGCACCCTGTCAGAGACAAAGGTGAAGGGGCATAGGGCGAAGAACTTATGGAGGGGAACCAGGAGAGGGGACCATCTGCAATGTAAATAAATAAAATAGTTAATTAAAAAATAACCTGAAATAAAAATATTACAATAAAAAAAACAAAATGTATACCATGAAACAGCAACATAAAAGAAAAGAGAATTTTTTTATATATTTTTTTTCTCTTTTTAAAAATATAAAGAGACATTTCTGAGCTATATACAAATTCGGGGAGAAAGTGCCTTTTGTTAATATTTAGATTCGTTGGTCCTAAATCATCAGTGATCTTTATTTTTTGTTTGTTTGTTTGTTTGTTTGTTTTCCCGGTTTTTCGAGACAGGGTTTCTCTGTGTAGCCCTGGCTGTCCTGGAACTCACTTCGTAGTCCAGGCTGGCCTTGAACTCAGTAATCCTCCTGCCTCTGCTTCCCAAGTGCTGGGATTAAAGGCGTGGGCCACCACCGCCTGATCTTTATTTTTTACTTCCTTACTTGACATAAAGAGCTGATGTGTCCTCAGTCCTTGAATTGCCATCTAAATTATGCTCATGAGATCAGTTACCAATCATGTTGCCTTTCTCAGGCAGAGGAGTAAGTTTTGTGTTATTTCCATGCTGGTAACCAGCCTGAACAAACATGCTTGTTCAAGAAATAGATTAGTATGGCCATCTAGCCCTTTCCTGCCCTTTCCTGCCCTTTCCTGCCCTGCCCTGCCCTGCCCTGCCCAGCCCAGCCCAGCCCAGCCCCTTCCTTCCCCATCCCATTCAACACAGCACAGCTCAGAAAAGGACAATGTCAGCATACCAAAACATAAGATGAGATAAAGGTAGATATTGATGAGATTCTTCTCCTCCTTCTATTCCTGTTATTCTTAGGTTTGGTCTTTTCACTGTATCTCAGATTTCCTGTGTGTGTGTGTGTGTGTGTGTGTGTGTGTGTGTGTGTGTGATGAATGTTTTAGATTTAACATTTTTTTGACTGATGCTTCAATTCCTTCTATTATATCTTACATGCCTGAGATTCTCTCTTTCATCTCTTGTATTCTGTTGGTAATGCTTGAGTTTGTAGTTCCTATTTGCCTACATAGATTTTTCCATCTCCAGACTCCTCATTTGTGTTTGTGTTTTCCTCATTGCTTCTATTTCTATTTTCACGTCTTGAACCATTTTATAAATTACCTTTACCTGTTTGATTGTATCTTCCTGTATTTTTTAAGAGGTTAATTCATTTCCTCTTTAAGAACTTATGTCATCTTCATAAGATTGAAATTAAAGTCACTCTCCTGTGTGTCAGCTGTTTTTGAATATTGGGGGCTTACTGTACTAGGATAGCTGGGCTCTGGGTGTGTCTGGGGGTGTCCCTGGCTGCTATTGATTGTATTCTCATGCTGGCGCCTGGGCCTCTGGATTTGGGTTTTTACAGTTAGGATCGTTGATTATTTAGGTGTTATTTCTGAGCTTATCTTTGTTAGATGGATATTTTTCCATTTTTTTTCTGTTTTCTCTTTGGTCTTCTGGCCTAAATGGCCTGGGATTCTGGTGATCAGCTAGTCTTCAAGTCCAGTAGGGTGTCTCCACTAGGGTTTTGTAGCCTTTGTGACCTCTGGGCATTTGAGTTCCACATTGCCTCTGGGGTTCCAAGAACTTCTGTGGCCTTTGGGGTTCTGGGTGCTTGCTTGGTTTCTGGAATTCATAGTATGGCCTGGCCTACAGTAAAGAGGAAGCCTTCTGACAAAGTTGTGAGCTAGAATATGGGGCCCAGGGGAAGGGATGCCATTGGGGGCGTCGAGGGTCTTTATGGAGTGTTAGCAGGTGGTGGACAGTGTCTTACCTGGGGTCCCTTGAATGGGCCTGGCTTCTGGAAAAGCAGCTAGAGTTGTGGACTGGAATACAGAGCCCAGGGCATGGGGTCAAAGAGATTCTTCACAACTAGTTAGATCAGTTCATTTCCCAATTCATTGCAAAGCCTGAAAGATCAGAGTAGTAATTTAGTATTCATTTTACTGTTTGTTTGTGATTTCCTCTACTTTTCTAGAGCTAACTGTAGAGAGATTTTAATATTTCAATATCATTTTAAAGGTTGTAGAAGAGTCCTAATTCATGCCTCTTTTTTTCTGATTTCTAAAAGAGTTTTAAAAATAAAGTAGACAGAGGTTGTTCCCTCACAAGTTTTAAATTTCCTATACTTGACAGTGGCAGGTATATGAGAAAGCCATCGCGGCTTCCCATTTCTTCTGACATCTTGTCATTTCAGTGTGACCGATGCTCCCCTCTTTATAATGACAAGCCTTTCCGGGGTGGTGACAGTGTTCATGCCTTCAACTGTAAGCCTTGTCATTGTAATAGCCACGCCAGCAGCTGCCACTACGATGCTTCTGTGGACCCATTTCCCCTGGAGCACAACAGAGGTGGCGGAGGAGTCTGTGATGACTGCCAGCATCACACAGCAGGTAATCCCAAGTCCCGAGTGGCTCAGTCTGTGAGGCCATAGCCATCTAGCTCTAGATGTGCGGAATATTTGAAATTATGATGCAGTTCTCTTAATTAGGAGAGAATGGGCTGGAGAGTTGACTCAGTGGTTAAGAGCACTGACTACTCTTGCAAAGGTCCTGAGTTCAATTCCCAGAAACCACATGGTGGCTCATAACCATCTATAATGGGCTTAGGAGCCCTCTTCTGGTGTGTATGAAGACAGCAACAGTGTACTCATATATATATATATGTATGTATATATGTATATACACACGCATATAATAGGTTTTTGGGGGGTTCTTTTGTTTTTGTTTTTTAAGGAATGAGCTTTCATGCTGTTAAGTTGGGGAGCAAAGCTGCTTCACCAAACCTCCTCTATGCAGAAATAGTCCTTCATTGTGTATTTGTAGGAAGATGTGTTTACAAAGGGTTCACGTCACTGACTAAACTTACATTGCATGTAGCTTAGCCTACCTCAGCTTAATACATCCGTACAGAAACTTTCTTGTATCAACTTATATTCCCATCTTCCTTGTTTCTGGTTTCACACATGGATGTGTTACCTTCACTCAGAGTTTATGCAGAAGCCAATCATCCTATGAAGACATTATAAATATATAGACCAACACAATGGTTCATAGGAAACAGGGCTCACTGGAGAGCCTGGCAATCTCAGATGGGTCCCCAGAACCTACATGGTCGAAAAGAAAGACCGATTCCTGCAAGTTGTCCTCTGATCTCCTCAGACACACATGGTGCACACATGTCCAGCACACTACACCACACACACAAACACACACACACACACACACACACACATACAATGTAAAAAAAAAGTTATAAATATGATAGAAGATGATAAATATTCTCTGCAGGTTCAATGATAACAAATAATTTCTAGTAGTCATTAAAGTCACTATTTTCTGAAGAGCAATATTAAGATTAAAGCAGAAGGCAGGCAGTATCAGTGTCTGAAATATAATTCAACTCTAATAAACCCAAATGTGTTTCCTAAGGGCATGCGTGAATGATTTCATAAGTACTGACCATATAAAACAGCATGAGACCCCAGCCAGGGACCTAACCCATAAAGGTGAGCATTCCTGGGCTTCTCATGTGAGAGCAGGTTCTATAGGAGAGAGGCATACTGAGGTACCATCAGCTTATGTGAACATCAACATTCTAGAAACATTAAGAATTTATTTAACTTTTAGTTCATCAGAAGCTAATATCACTCAAACTGAAAATTTTAGTTGAGTATATAGTTTTCTGACATTGAGTCCATTTCCAGAATGTTAGAACAGGGTATATGGTTTTTAGTAGGGAAAATTGATGATGTGAAGGTTTATTTCAGACTCTTTCTGTGGCTTTGGCACTATCCATACTGGCTCTGGAGATTACTCATAGCTTAGGAACCTATTCACTCAATTTTATTATTTTATTCATATTTGTCATGTTATATATTATACTATTTATATTTTACATGTTTATTATTTTATTCATGTAATTTTATATTTGTATATATTTTATTTATTATTTTACTCTTAAATTGCACAGAGGAAAGGTCTACTTCATAAACTGAAAGCCATAGTAACTACATTCTCCACTGAATATATCAGGGTCTTCTAGTACTTAATGGAATCCTTATCTGGTATGTCTAAATATAGCAAATTTCTTTATTCTGATACTTGAAGTAAAAAAAAAAAATAACTGACAAATGCACTAAAATGTCAGGTTAACTGTACAACAACCATTATGTTAAAAGCATTCTCCAGTTTTCACAATTCTGAAAAATGCATTTCTGTACATTTTTCTGTATCTGTGCTATCACAGGTATGTATGTTGATCCTGTATCTGTGTGTGGAGGCCAAAGTTTCACATCAAGTGTAATTGTCCGTCATGCCCCACCTTCTCTCTCTCTACCTGGAACTCACTTGGCTGAACTAGCTGGTGGATGAGTCCAGGGATCCATCTGTCACTGGGTGATTGGTCTGTGCTGCCTGTGGGCTTGGTTACTTTTGTGTGTGCTGGGTATTGAATTCAAGTCCTCCTGCACACACATAAGTGTCTTACCAATTGTGTGAGCTCCTCAGCTTTCGACGAACATTCCAGACACAGCATTCCCCCGTCCTTCCTGTTCGTGTAGTAATTCCTCATATTTTGCTTTAGAAATAAGTGCTTGGCTATGGAAAAGCGATTTTAAATTTAGAAGAAGATTCCTTTAAAATGTACCCTCCCCGACCAAGCAAAACTTCTCAGAAGTGTGGCATTGCACAGCAGATGGGCGCTTAATGAAGTAAAGCACCATTTGGAATAGGTTCGCCGTTTCATATGCTCCGGATCACTAAATTGGCAGGTAGAGATGAAAGGTGCATTAAAATGGACGTCCCCAAAATTACAGAATTCTCTCAAAGGAATACAGTCTTCAATCTTGAATTATGCGGCCGATGGTAATGAATTATGAATCCTAATGCATAGCCTGTTCCTACACAGGGAGACACTGTGAGTCATGCCAGGATTACTTTTACCGACCTGTTGGTGCCAATCCTGCTGCCCTGGATGTCTGCAAACACTGTGACTGTAACATGGCCGGTACTAGAAATGGCAGCCTCCTCTGTGACCCGGTGAGTTACTTCATGGGAGGTAAGGAATGATTCTCCTGCTATAGATCAGTCTGGGACACTCTCCCAGGGTCTGTTTCTTTTCCAGGAAGTTTTGAGTTGGCCTTCAAGAGACAACTGAGGTAGGTAGGACCTTGAGTAGTGTCTGTCATGAACATTAACTGACTGCTGTGTGGCGAGAAAATGCTAAAGCAAAAAGGCTCATTTTAGTTTTCATTTTGTAAATGTCAAAAAGAATTGGAGAGTGCAATTCTAAAACTGCAAAGCAGTGAAGTATTTTTTTTTTAATTTATAAATAAGACACTTTAATCCCAAAGCCAGGAGAGGCTAGTCCTGCAAAAGCCACTTGCCTGAAGACGCGAATATAAGTCATGTTTCTCTGCTTCTAAATTCCTACCTACCTAATGGTTTGAAAATAAAATATATGTTTATATTCTTAAAACATGCTTATTATCTATGTGACAAATTTTGTTGTCTGACTTACATGAATGTCCTTCTTTAAGTCATTAGCTCTGTGTTCAAGTCTGGTCATTATATCTAGTTTGGTCTTGTCACCTTCATATCCAAAATGACTTCAGGTAAAGAAAATTTGTCTCATAAAACCAATGCAATAACTGTATTAATTTTAACAAATTTTGAATAGTTGAGAACACAGTGATTAGCACAATAATCCCAACTGTTGAACACTGTATGAATTGTATCTTAAACAAAATAAATTCAAGACAAGATATATGTGTCATATAGCTTTCAGCAAACCCTGAACAGAGACTTTTGAAACAAGTTGGTGATTTCTTGTAATATAAGAATTTGGAAGGCAAACTCACAGTTTGAGTCCAGCCAGCCATGGCCCAATAGAAAACATGAAGCCAGTCTATGCTATATAGTAAGACCTGTTTCAAGTCAGTTTCTAAAACAGGAATGATAGAGTAAATAAAGACAGATTAAAGACATGGAGGAGGACTGGAGAGATGGCTTAGTGGTTAAGAGCACTGCTCTTCCAGAGGCCCTGAGTTCAAATCCCAGCAACCACATGGTGGCTCACGACCATCTGTAATGAGATCTGATGCCCTCTTCTGGTGTGTCTGAAGACAGCTACAGTGTACTTACATATAATAAATAAATAAATCTTTTAAAAAAAAGATAATGGAGGTTTGTCAAAGTGTGGTAATGACAGGAGGCAATGTTTGCTGAAACACTCAAAACTGAAAGACTAACAAGATCTTTCCCCTAGGTTATTTGATACTATTGAGAACTGATGCAGGAGGTTGAACCCGAGGTCCTGGCAGGCAAGAGGATGCTTCCTCACCAAGCCACATCCCAGCCTTCAGTGTACAGTTTTCACACATTTCTTAGTGAAACCGGACTTTTATCTTCATAATGCTCATTCTATACACCTCATGTCTTGTGTTTGAATTCTGTGCTGGCTTATCCAGGTTGTCAACTAGACATACCTAGGAAGAAGGACCTTAGTTGCTTGTCACAGAAACCAAACTAGGACACACACACACACACAACATACAGTCACACAAATTCTTACACACATTCACACACATACTCACATAGACACTCACATACACATACAGACACATTCACACATATACACATAGACACAAAACACAACATATACATACTCAGTCACACACATATTCATACATATTCACATATACCACCGTGTGCACACACACACCAAACACCACACACAAATATTTACACACACACATTCACACATACCACACACAAACACAAACACAAAACTCACACAGACACTAACATGCACACTCATACACATTATATACACACTCACACATACATACATACATATACATATCAAACACCATGTACACAATCATGTACATACTTACACACATACATTCACACATACCATATACCACAGAATCAAAAACTCACATATTTATACACATAATCACATACACACTCACATATATATATACATACATACACACATCAAATACCACATATATTTACTCATAGATACACAGACACACTCATACATGCACACAGATGCTCAAACACACCCACACATACACATACACACAGTCACATAAACACATACATACATGCCATACACCATACATACACATTCACACCAACAAGCTCACTCAAATACACACTCACATAGGCATATATACCCTACATACAATCACACAGACACACTTACACATTCACACATATATTTTCATACACACTCACAAGACACACTTACATACACACACACAAACACACACATATGCACATGCACACACATTTGGTTCCTACCTGCTTACAGTGTCTACCTCCTATAGATTTCACCTAAACAATCATTGTCTGTTCTAATATCTTGAAATGGATGTGTGGCTTTCTTCTAATAACTCTAGGTACACATCAGTGTGTGTAATTTAGATCAATGATCAGGTATGTAATTTAAAATTATTCCAATGTGTAGGTGAGAGTTATGAGTATACACAAGCCATACTCATATGTTTTTTTTTTAATTTTATATTTTTAATTTACATTCCAAATCACTTCCCCTTTCCCGTTTCCTCCCTCCCCGAAAGTCCCATAAGCCCCCTTCCCTCCCTCTTTTCTCCATTCAACCCCCTCTCGTTACTCTGTCCTGGCGTTCCCCTACATCCAGTCTTTCCAGGACCAGGGGTCTCTCCTTCCATTTTTTAGAAATCTATTGATATGCGGATTGTGTCTAGGGTATTCCGAGATTCTGGGTCAATATCCCCTTATCAGTGACTGCATACCATGTGTGTTCTTTTGTGATTGGGTTACCTCACTAAGGATGATATTTTCAAGTTCTGACCATTTGCCTAGGAATTTCGTGAATTCATTTGCAGAGTAGTATTCCATTGTGTTGATATACCACATCTTCTGAATCCATTCCTCCGTTGAGGGACATCTGGGTTCTTTCCAGCTTCTGGCTATTATAAATAAGGCTGCTATGAACATAGTGGAGCATGTGTCCTTATTGCATGCAGGTAAAGTCTCTGGGTATATGCCCAGGAGTGGTATAGCCGGATCCTCCGGGAGTGTCATGCCCAGTTTTCTGAGGAACCGCCAGACTGCTTTCCAGAGTGGTTGTACCAGCTTGCAATTCCACCAGCAGTGGAGGAGTGTTCCTCTTTCTCCACATCCTCGCCAACAACTGCTGTCTCCTGTGTTTTTGATCTTAGCCATCCTGACTGGTGTGAGATGGAATTTCAGGGTTGTTTTGATTTGCATTTCCCTAATGACTAAGGATGATGAACATCTCTTTAGGTGCTTCTCAGCCATTAGATATTCTTCAGGTGAGAACTCTTTGTGTAGCTCTGTACCCCATTTTTTAATAGGGTTACTTGCCTCTCTGGAGTTTAACTTCTTGAGTTCTTTGTATATCTTGGATATTAGCCCTCTGTCGGATGTAAGGTTGGTAAAGATCATTTCCCAGTTAGTTGGTTGCCGCTTTGTCTTTTTGACAGTGTCTTTTGCCTTGCAAAAACTTTGTAATTTAATGAGGTCCCATTTGTCTATTCTTGATCTTAGAGCATAAGCTATTGGAGTTCTGTTCAGGAAATTCTCCCCTGTGCCCATATGTTCAAGGTTCTTCCCTAGTTTCCCTTCTATTAGTTTCAGTGTGTCTGGTTTTATGTGGAGATCTTTGATCCACTTAGAATTGAGCTTAGTGCAAGGAGATAAGGATGGGTCAATTTGCATTCTTCTGCATGTTGACCTCCAGCTGAGCCAGCACCATTTGTTGAAAAGGCTATCTTTTTTCCACTGGATGGTTTTAGCTCCTTTGTCAAAGATCAAGTGACCATAGGAGTGTGGATTCATTTCTGGGTCTTCAATTCTGTTCCATTGATCTACATGTCTGTTACTGTACCAATACCATGCAGTTTTTAACACTATTGCTCTGTAGTACAGCTTGAGGTCCGGGATACTGATTCCCCCAGAGCTTCTTTTACTCTTGAGAATAGTTTTAGCTATTCTGGGTTTTCTGTTATTCCAGATGAATTTTTGAATTGCTCTTTCTAACTCTATGAAGAATTGAGTTGGGATTTTGATGGGGACTGCATTGAATCTGTGTATTACTTTTGGTAAGATGCTCATTTTTACTATATTAATCCTGCCAATCCATGAGCACGGCAGATTTTTCCATCTTCTGAGGTCTTCTTCAATTTCTTTCTTCAGAGACTTGAAGTTCTTGTCATACAGATCTTTCACTTGTTTGGTTAGAGTCACGCCAAGATACTTAATATGGTTTGTGGCTATCGTGAAGGGTATTATTTCTCTTACTTCTTTCTCAGCCTGCTTATCCTTTGAGTATAGGAAGACTTCTGACTTGCTTGAGTTGATTTTATATCCGGCCACTTTGCTGAAGTTGTTTATCAGCTGTAGGAGTTCTCTGGTGGAGTTCTTTGGGTCGCTTATGTATACTATCATATCGTCTGCAAATAGTGATAGTTTGACTTCTTCCTTTCCAATTTGTATCCCTTTGACCTCTTTTTGTTGTCTAATTGCTCTAGCTAGAACTTCAAGTACTATATTGAAAAGATATGGAGAGAGAGGGCAGCCTTGTCTAGTCCCTGATTTTAGTGGGATTGCTTCAAGTTTCTCTCCGTTTAGATTGATGCTGGCTACTGGTTTGCTGTAAATTGCTTTTACTATGTTTAGATATGGGCCTTGAATTCCTGATCTTTCCAAGACCTTTAGCATGAAAGGATGCTGAATTTTGTCAAATGCTTTCTCAGCATCTAATGAGATGACCATGTGGTTTTTTTCTTTGAGATTGTTTATGTAGTGGATTACATTGATGGATTTCCTTATATTGAACCATCCCTGCATCCCTGGGATGAAGCCTACTTGATCGTGGTGAATGATCGTTTTGATGTGTTCTTGGATTCGGTTGGCAAGAATTTTATTGAGTATTTTTGCATCGATATTCATAAGAGAGATTGGCCTGAGATTCTCTTTCTTTGTCGGATCTTTGTGTGCTTTTGGTATGAGTGTAATTGTGGCTTCATAGAACGAGTTGGGTAGTGTTCCTTCTGTTTCTATTTTGTGGAACAGTTTGAAGAGTATTGGTGTTAGGTCTTCTTTGAAGGTCTGATAGAATTCTGCACTAAAACCATCTGGACCTGTGCTTTTTTTGGTTGGAAGACTTCCAATGACAACTTCTATTTCTTCAGGGGTTATAGGACGGTTTAGATGGTCTATTTGATCCTGATTTAATTTTGGTACTTGGTATCTGTCAAGGAAATTGTCCATTTCCTCAAGATTTCCTAGTTGTGTTGAATACAGGTTTTTGTAATAGGATCTGATGATTTTTTGAATTTCCTCAGTTTCTGTTGTTATCTCTCCCTTTTCGTTTCTGATTTTATTAATTTGGATACTATCTCTGTGCTCTCTGGTTAGTCTGGCTAAGGGCTTATCTATCTTGTTAATTTTCTCAAAGAACCAACTCCTCATTTTGTTGATTCTTTGTATGGTTTTATTTGTTTCTACTTGATTGATTTCAGCCCTGAGTTTGATGATTTCCTGCCTTCTACTCCTCCTTGGTGTATTTGCTTCTTTTTGTTCCAGGGCTTTCAGGTGTGCCATTAAGCTGTTAGTGTATGCTGTCTCCCGTTTCTTTTTGGCGGCACTCAGGGCTATGAATTTTCTTCTTAGCACTGCTTTCATTGTGTCCCATAAATTAGGGTATGTTGTGCCTTCATTTTTATTAACTTTCAAAAAGTCTTTGATTTCTTTCTTTATTTCCACCTTGACCAAGTTATCATTGAGTAGAGCATTGTTCAGCCTCCATGTGTACGTGGGTTTTCTTTTGTTTTTGTTGCCATTGAAGACCACCCTTATTCCATAGTGATCTGATAGGAGGCATGGGATTATTTCTATCTTCTTGTATCTGTTGAGGTCTGATTTGTGACCAATTATATGGTCAATTTTGGAGAAGGTACCATGAGGAGCTGAGAAGAAGGTGTATTCTTTAGCTCTAGGATGAAATGTTCTATATATATCAGTTAGTTCCATTTGGTCCAAGGCTTCAATTAGATTCACTGTGTCCCTGTTTAGTTTCTGCTTTCCTGAACGATCCATTTCAGAGAGCGGGGTGTTGAAGTCACCCACTATTATTGTGTGCGGTGCGATGTGTGCTTTGAGTTTTAGTAAAGTTTCTTTTACGAATGAGGGTGCCCTTGCATTTGGAGCATAGATATTCAGAATTGAAAGTTCTTGATGGTGGATTTTTCCCTTGATCAGTATGTAGTGTCCTTCTGTGTCTTTTTTGATGACTTTAGGTTGAAAATCAATTTTATCCGATATTAGGATGGCTACTCCACCTTGTTTCTTGGGGCCATTTGCTTGTAAAATTGTTTTCCAGCCTTTTACTCTGAGGTAGTGTTTGTCTTTGACACTGAGGTGCGTTTCCTGCATGCAGCAAAATGCTGGGTCCTGTTTACGTATCCAGTCTGCTAGTCTATGTCTTTTAATTGGGGAATTGAGACCATTGATATTAAGAGAGATTAAGGCATAGTGATTATTGCCGTCTGCCATTCTTGACGCTATCTTTATGTTTGAGTGGTTATCTACTTTTGGGTTTGATTCAAGAAGGTTATTATCTCATTTTTTCCAGGGTGTTGTTTCTCTCCCTGTATTGGAGGTTTCCACCTATTATCCGTTGCAGGGCTGGATTTGTGGAAAGATATTGTGAAAATTTGGTTTTATCATGGAATATCTTGGTCTCTCCATCTATGGTGATTGAGAGTTTTGCTGGGTATAGTAGTCTAGGCTGGCATTTGTGCTGTCTTAGTGTCTGCATGAGATCTGCCCAGGATCTTCTGGCTTTCATAGTCTCTGGTGAGAAGTCTGATGTGATTCGGATAGGTCTTCCTTTGTATGTTACTTGGCCCTTTTCTCTTACTGCTTTTAGTATTTTTTCTTTGTTTAGAACATTCGGTGTTTTGATTATTATGTGACGGGAGGTATTTCTGTTCTGGTCCAGTCTGTTTGGAGTTCTGTAGGCTTCTTGTACGTTCATCGGCATCTCTCTCTTTAGGTTAGGGAAGTTTTCCTCCATAATTTTGTTGAAGATGTTTACTGGCCCTTTAAGTTGCAAATCTTCACTCTCATCTATACCTATAATCCTTAGGTTTGGTCTTCTCATTGTGTCCTGGATTTCCTGGATGTTTTGGGTTACACGTTTTTTGCATTTTGCATTTTTTTTGACTGTTGAGTCGATGCTTTCTATGGCATCTTCAGCACCTGAGATTCTTTCTTCCATCTCTTGTATTCTATTGTTGATGTTTGCATCTATGACTCCTGATTTCTTCCCAAGGTTTTCTATCTCCAAAGTTGTCTCCCTTTGTGATTTCTTAGTTGTTTCTACTTCCTTTTTTAGTTCCTGGATGGATTTGCTGAGATCCTTCACTTGTTTGTTTGTATTTTCCTGTATTTCTTTAAGGTATTTTTGCATTACCTCTTTCAGGATTTCCTCCTGATGACCCACGTTCTCCTGCATTTCTCTGAGCGATTTTTGTGTTTCCTCCTCATGGGATTCCATCTGTTGATCCATCGTCTCCTGCATTTCTTTAAGCAGTTCTCGTGTTTCCTTTGTAAGGGCATCTAACCGTTGATTCATTTCTTTAAGCAATTTTTGTGTTGCCTCCTTATGGGCATCCATCTGTTGACCCATATTCTTCTGCATTTCTTTATGCAAATTTTGTGATTCCTTTGTGAGTGCATCTACCCGTTGATTCATCTCGTTAAGCGATTTTTGTGTTGTCTCCTTGTGCGCCTCCATCTTTTGATCCATGTTCTCCCGCATTTCTCTAAGCGATTTTTGTGTTTCCTTTGTAAGGGCTTCTAACCGTTGATTCATGGTCTCCTGTAACTCTTTATGAGATTTATTTGTGTCCTTCTTGTGATCCTCTAATAGGATCATGAGAAGTGATTTTAAATCCAGATCTTGTCTTTCGGGTGTGGTGGGGTATCCAGGACTTGCTGCTGTTGGAGAGTTGGGTTCGGATGGTCCCATATTACTTTGATTTCTGTTAGTAACATTCCTACGTTTGCCTTTTGCCATCTGGATACCTCTGGTGTTAGTTGGTCCTGCTGCCACTGGCTGTTGGTTGGACCTCCTGTGAGCCTGCAAAGCTATTTCTGCCCCCCCTAGATTACCAGGATTCCCCTGGCACCGATTTCTGGGGCCTGCCTGCTCCTGAGTGACTTTGGAGCCCTAATGTGCCTTGCCCCAAGTGATCTTATATTGGGGAGGCCTTGCACATCTAAAGGCTCAGCCTAGTGGATTCCTGGAGCAGAGGTCGCCAAAGGGAGGCTGGTAGGCTCCTGCCCTGTGCAGGGGTGTGTGATCTCTCCTGGGGGGGGAGGGGGCGTCCTTCTGCCAGGCAGAAGTCCCACAGCAGAGGTGGCGCGCTGGTTACTGCAGATCAGCCCAGCACTTGGGAGCCGCATACACACAAGCCGCCCGAGACCCAAGCGATATTATGCCTGTCTGTCTCAGAACCTGGCTGTCCCAACCTCCCAGTCACTGGAGCAAAGATGGCAGAGGGCACTCTCCGTGGCGCTGCTCACCCTGTAGACGCAATGGCCTGCTGATCTGGCACCCAGACGACCACAGCGCTGACCCGTTCTCGGGCACAGACGGAAGCCCCAACAGGCCGTGTCCCAAGTGATGTTATATTGGGGATAGGGAGCTTGGGGTACCTGTCTCTTCAGCACAGTCTGCGGGAACAGAGGTCGTGGAAGGAAAGCTGGTAGGCTCCCGCCCAGTGCGGGGGGTCCTCATATGTTTTAAATAAAGAAAAAGAAACAGTGAGAAATGCATAGGCACAAGGCAATAATGTCCTTCTGCCCACTACTGTTCAACATTTTCCTGCTGAGTTTAGACAATGTAAATTAGGCCAAAAATAAAATCAAGGAATTTGAATAACACATGTCTCTATTTGTACATAACATGATATTACTTACAAAAACCATTAAAAATATTAAGTGATATGTAGAAGCACACATCCAATTCTCACAGCTAGGCAAGTAGGGTGTGAAGTCCAGAGGACTGGCTTACCTCATAGAGCCTGTCTCTAACAGACACACAGGCAAACTAAACAATAACAGAGCCCCAAATGAACAAAACACTAAATTAAACTAATTTCCCCCACTATTATAACTAGCAAATGATCATGTTTATAAGATATGAGACAAATGCAGAAAAATCAGATATAATTCTACATGGCGGCAACAGTCTAAAATTATTATTAAGACTATATCATATAAAACATTTTGAGGGTAAAATATTCAGGAATGAATTTAGTAAAAGATTTTCAAAGTTTACATTTTGTAAACTATGAAGCATGTTTGAACTAAATTAAAGACCCAACTAAATAGGATGGTAGCTACTGTTCACGAGTCAGATGATATAATGTTTTAGAATCAGAAACATTCATCAAACTGACCTGTTGATTCAAGACTATCCCCATGTAAAATACAACTTATACATAAATAAAAATTCAAAGGCTCCTTTTGAGATCAGAGCAATACGATACAAAATTTAAAAATTTCAAAGGACATGTCTAAAACAGTTATCAAAAGCAGTGGAAAGTTAGATTATCCATACTTCCTGGTTTTAAACTGTATTAATAATGTCTTACAGTTGTCAATGAGATATGATAGAAAGCAGTGTGAGTAGATGTGTGTGTGATGTATATATCTATCAATATGTCCATATGTTTCATAACTGAGAGTCCAGAAATGAATCCTTTACAGAAAACCTGATTTTTCATTTTTATTTATTTATTTATATTTTATGTATATTGGTGTTTTGCCTGCATGTATTATCTGTGTGAGGGTTGCCAGATACCCTGGAACTGGAGTTACAGTTGTGAGCTGTCATGTGGGTGGTAGGAATTGAACCCAGTTCTTTTGGAATATCAGCTAGTGATTTTAACTGCTGAGCCATTTCTCCAGCCTCATGAAAACCTGATATTGGTGAAGAGGTCAGAGCAGCTCATTGAAGAAAGCATAACTTTTACAGTAAATGTCCCTGGAACAAATGTGCATCCATATGCTAAAGAAGAAAGCTAGCTCTTTACGTTACCCTACACATCTAAACATACATCTACAGATTATATATCAAACTGGAATATAACACTGAGTCCAAGAGCCAAAAAAAATCACAAAATTATTAGACAAAAGTAGCACTTAAGATATTGTACCAAAAGCTTAAACAACTAAAGTGACATAAATGATTATTTGTAAAAATATTCAATTGTTTACATGGTTTTTCCAGCTGCAGATAGTTTTTCAAGTACTTGACATTTGAAATTGTGGGGAATCAAGAGGTATATAATGCAAGGGTCCTAAGACGGATGTTGTAGCCGTGGTTCCTCCAGCTACTCCTCCTGCTGCTGCTTCTCAGGCTGCTCCTCCTGTTGCTACTACTCTTGCTGCTGCTCCTCCTCCCCTGCTACTCCCCTAGCTAGTGCTCCTCCTCCTCTGCTGTTTCTCCTGTCACTGCCCACTGGTCGTTGCTTGCTGCTTTCTGGTTGATGGTTGATGATGGTTGATGGTTGATGGTTGATGGTTAGACATATCCAGACAATGAAGATTTAAGTTATCACAAGGAACTTGACACCCTAATCAGCATGAAGCAGCCTAATGGTATTAACACCCCATTCCCCTCTAACTTTCTTTCTCTCCCATCTAGTGTTGAGGGGTGGAAGGGATAAGGGAGGAGAACTGTACTAGAAATAGGAACCCATTAAGTAGCCAAAAGTCCGGTTACAATACCACTTTACATTTTACCAAGTAAAACACTATTTTGTTAATAATTCCTATATTATTATTCAACAAATTCCAAGTATGTATTCTACAACTGCAAAATGTAGATGGAATTTGCTCTAGTCAACACAGTGACACATTTTGCATGCACCAAAAGGTCCAAGTAACAGTTTGAAAGCTAAGTGAAATAGATTTAAACCTGTAGGAGAAAAAAGCCCAAGATGATGTGGTCTGAAGTGGGAGCCCTTGAGAGGCAAAGACCATGACGACACTGTCCTCTTCAAGTCCCTCAGTGGATCACCACCGCTTGGGAACAGCAGTGTGGGGCTCACAGGCTCTTTCTGCCTGGGACACTCAAAAGGCTGAGAAGTATCATCTTCTGTCATGGCTTCCTGTGAACAGACCAGAATTTGATATCATATACCCCTTAAAGATTGCTACGGGAAGGCTGGAAGTACAGAGGAAAGCACTTCCTCAGAAACGCCTTTTTAGAGGAGGAAAACACACCAGGTTGGCAAATATCACACGCTGTAGACTGCAAAAGAGAAGGCACATCCGTCTCACATCGTATGGATTCTTCTTTTCTCAAATGAGCATTTTCTTTTTCTTATTTTTTTTTCCGATGCAAAAAGCAAGAGGATTTTTCTTATTATCCAGCATGCTGTGGCCGCCCTGCACATGAAGACAGAACGACACGCACTCCAGGCTATGCAGGACTTTTATACAGTTCTGGGGCAGCCGCCATTAGGCACAATGTGATTGACAGAACAATGTTACCTTTAAACTAATTGGTTGATAGGGGATGAGGTACAAATGTCATATGGGTAGAACTTCTACCCCCTGGCACTCAATGCAGAAAGTGGAGCTAATTGCCCTCACCAAGACTTTGGAACTTGGAGCCAGGAAGAAAATTAACATCCATGTGGACGGCAGGTACGCCAAAGGAACATTCTCAACAGCTGAACAAGAAGCAGCGTAGACACAAAACACTTGAGGGGAAACAAGTGTTATGACGTATGTTGTTGACTGATGTTTTCCCATGACATCTGTATGTAGCGGAAGCCACATACCTGTATTTATTTTGAAGTCAAGGAAATACCTTAAGCAGGTATCCTAGTGCACTAATTCCAGGAACTTAAGGAAAGAAGTCACTGTCTCTACTCTGGAAATATGTGGTCACACCTAGGACTGGCAGCATATGCAGGGCCACACCAACTCCGGGCAGGTGGAGACACTGTAGATGGGTGGAGAGACATTTTTTCTTATAAATATCAGGAGAATGTTAGGGCATGTTATAAATACTTTGTGTGTGTGTGTGTGTGTGTGTGTGTGTGTGTGTGTGTGTGTGTGTGTTTACAGGACTATGTTTGCATGTGTGCTTTTTTTTTCTGCTCAAATGTGTCCATGTGTCTGTCTATGCAGTAGGACTGAGGTCAGAGGTCATTAGTAGATGACACTTGTCAACCTCCCCCACTCTTTTATACTTTAGAAACAGGGTCTCTGTCTAGTCTGGAACTTATCAGTTAAGCTGAACTGATGAGCCATCTCGCCCAGGTATCCTCCTGTCTGACACGGGTGCTGAGAGTTTAAGTGTGCGTCATTCCATCCAGATTTTTTATGCGATTTCTCCAGACAAAACCTCAAGAGCCTAAGATGCTCTTGGCCACCTGAGCCATCTCTCCAGTCTCCATAATTAAAAAAAAAAAGATCTGCATCTGCCAGTGTTTAAATTCAGACTCTTACTCCAGTGAGTGTCTAGCTTAGACAGCCTATGTTTTCCTGCAGATCAGTAGTGGACCTAACAGTAATAGGATGTACAACTAAGAAGTTTTGAATCATGGGATTAACAAACTTATGTCAGTAGCTAAATAAATATGCAGTAGTTAATATAACAAATGCCAAAGGACACTGTTCACATGACTCACCCACGGAGCTTTTAATGAAGACTCCAGGCTCCACGTTTTAAGTTTGCAGCTCTGAGCTTTTAGTTGTGTGGAATTAAAGGACCGAACTTGTTGCATATGGATGCATGGGTTCCTTTTTTCCCTAACATTTAAAAATGTCATGTATGTTTGAAAAATATTTTCATAAGAATGGACATGCAGTAGACATTTTAACCCAAATAAATTGTATAAGTAGTCTCTAAACGGCATCCTAGGAGTCATAGCTAATTCCTTAAGAAACACTGAATAGAAATTATGGCTTTTAGACTGGGTGTTGAAGTTCAACATTCATGATCCCAGCAATTAGGAGGTGGGGCCATATGGGATCAAGAATTCATCATCCATGCCTATAAAGTGAGTTTGTGGCAAGCCAGGGCTGCATGAGACACTGCCATAAATCTAACACACACACACAGACACGTGCACATGTGTACACATACAGAAATAGCCATGATCCCCATAGTATTTGACAGTATTCCCCAAATGTATTTATAGTGATACAATGACTGATTTTAAATAATTCACTTTATTTAGAGTATGGAGTAAGATTGTACCAGGTATTCTGCTAATCAAGTCATATATAAAATGAATAAAGAACTCACCCAGAACTATTAAATTTTAACTTTCTATGTGAGTGACTGTGCTCATTTTTAAATGAACTAAGCGTTTTTAGTTTTGTAATTTTCAAGGAAAACTCCAGCCTTCCATAGCAATTTTTCCACTACCTCTCCTGCCTATCCATACTCAAAAGAGGTTTCTTCTTGTTGTGGGGCCTTGTTGATAACAAGGGCCCTGATCAGGCAGGTTTTAAAGCTCACTGAAGCCTGACTTCTCTGTTCTCCTCGTCTTTCACTGTAAAACTCATTCCATTCACTTTATCTTGGCCCAGCAAAGCCATTTGTTTTCAATTCACCATTCTCAAACTGACACTTCAAGTTCTCAAGTTCCTAGTTCTTTTAAGAGTGAAAGTTCCTCCCTTATGCCTACTAATGCTGTCCAGGTCTTATGACTTCTTGTGGTTTCCTCAGACACACTTCTCCCTAGGTGTTCCTTCAGATGACAAGTCTCCTGGGTTTGATCTGAATGTTAAACATGGGTTTACTTTTGGAGGGCAGGTGTTACTATTTTTCATAGTCACTGAATGCTGGAATTTGGGGAGATCTGAAAACTGTGGTTGGAATGTAACTCAAGTATGTCTTCCAAAGGTTATGTGTCTAAAGCTTGGTTCTGCTGTGGCAATATTACGATATGATGATTCTTTGAAATACATGGGACTTAGGAATGGCTATTGTTGGTCATATATATATATATATATATATATATATGACATCTCCATCCTTCCTTTTTATCTTTGATTGAAAATGTTTATTGTTTATTATTAAGTAGCCTCTTCACTGTGGCTCATATACAGACAGCCTGATCAGCTTGAGAAAAGTCTATGTCCATTTTAGAGTTTTTATCATGGAAGATTTTAATATTTTAAAAACTTTTTTATGAGTTTAGGTTTCCTCACTCAGTATGACTTTTTCTAGTTATATCCATTTGCCCTCAAATTTCATGTTCTTATTTTTTTAACAACTGAGGAATAATCCATTGTTTAAATATACCAGATTTTCTTTGCCTGTTCTAAGGTTGAGGGACAACTAGGTTGTTTCCAGTTTCTGGCTATTATATATAAAGCTGCTATGAACATTTTTTTGAGCAAGTTTCCTTGTAATATATTGAGTGTCCTTTATGTATAACCCCAGAGGTGGTATAGCTGTGAATTGAGGTACACTGATTCCCAATTTTCTGAGACACTACCATATTGATTTGTAAAGTGGCTATGCAAGTATTTGTGCTCCCACCATTAATGGAGAAGTGTTTGCCTTGCTCCACAATTTCACCAGGATGAGCTGTTATTTGTGTTTTTGATATTAACCAATCTGACAGGTGTAAGATGTAATCTCAGAGTCTTTTTGATGTGAATTTCTCTGATAGCTAAGGATGTTGAATACTACTTAAAATGCTTCTTGGTCATTTAAGGTTCCACAATTGAGAATTTTCTGTTTAGCTCTGTACCCCATTTTAAATTGGATTGTTTTGTTTGCTGATGTCTAGTTTCTTGAGTTCTTTATGTATTTTGGAAATTAGCCCTCTGTCAGATGTGGATTGGTGAAAATCTTTTCCAATTCTGTAAGCTTCCATTTTTATCCTATTGGCAGTGTCCTTTGACTTACAGAATCACTTTAGTTTTTCAAGGTCCCACTTAATTAATTATTCATCTTAGTGCCTGACCAATTGGTATTCTGTTCAAGAAATTCTCTCCTGGGCCAGTGTGTTCAAAGTTGTTCCCCACTTTCTCTTCTGTCATGTTCAATGTATCTGGTTTTATGTTGAGATATTTGATCCACTTGGACTTAAGTTTTGTGCAGAGTGATAGATAAGGGTCTATTTGTATTCTCTACAGGCTGACATCTAGTAATACCAGCACCATTTGTTGAAGATGTTTTCTCTTTTTTTTCCCACTGTATAAATTTGGCTTCTTTGTTAATAATCAGGTGTCCCTGAATTTTTTCTCATTCTGCTTATCATTTGTACGTAGGAGGACTACTGATGTTTTTTGAGTTAATCTTGGTAAGTGGTATCTATCAAGAAAATTGTCCATTTATTTTAGATTTTCCAATTTTGTGGAGTACAGGCTTTTGAAATATGGCCTAATGTTTATTTGGATTTCCTCAGTATCTTTTGTTATGCCCCTTTTTGTTTCTGATTTTAATTTAGATATTCTCTTTCTGCCTCTTAGGTTAGAGAAGAGTTTGTCTATCTTGTTCAACTCTTTGTTTCATTGATTCTTTGTATGGTTTTCATTAATTCTAATTTATTGAGTTCAGCCCTCCATTTTATTATTTCCTGCTGTCTACTGTTCTTGGGTGTCTTTTCTTCTTTGTTCTACAGCTTTCAGGTGTGCTATTAAGCCACTAGTATGAGATCTAACTAATTTCTTTATGAAGGCACTTAGTGCTACAAACTTTCCTCTTAGCACTACTTTCATTGTGTCCCATAAGTTTGGGTATGTTGTAGATTCATTTTCATTGAATTTTAGGAAGTCTTCAATTTCTTTCTTTGTTTCTGCCTTGACCCTGTGGTCATTGAGTAGAGAGTTGTTCAGTTTTCAGGAGTTTGTCAGATTTCTGTTGTTTCTCATATTGTTGAAAGTTAGCTCGAATCCATGGTGGTCTGATAGGATATAGGGAGTTTTCAATTTTCTTGTGTTTGTTGAAATTTGCTTTGTGGCTGAGTATGTGGTCAATTTTGGAGATTATGCAAGGTGCTAAGAACAAGGCATATTCTTTTGTATTCAGGCAAAGTGTTTTGTAGATATCTGCTAAGTCCATTTGAGTCATAATGTCTGTTAGCTTAATTATTTATAAATGTTCTGTTTTAATTTTTGTCTGGTTGACCTACCCATTGGTATGAATGGGGTGTTGAAGTCTCTCACTCTAAAAGTATAGGCTTCCATGTATAATTTAAGCTCTAATAATGTATCTTTTGCAAATTGGGGTTCCCTTGCTTGTGAGCCATAGATGTTAAAAATCAATATGTCATCTTTATAGATATTTCCTTTGAGTATGAAGTGTCCTTCTCCATCTCTTTTGATTAATTTTGGTTGGAAGTCTACTTTGTGAGACATTTGAATGGCTATGCCTGATCAATTGTTGGGCCTATTTTCTTGGAAATTTTTTTCCTATCCTTTATTATGAGGTAATGTCTATCTTTGATGTTGAGGTGTGTTTTTTGCATGCAGCAGAAGGATAGATCCTATTTTCACATTCATTCTGTTAGCCTATGACTTTTTATTGGGGAATTGAGTCCATTGATATTGAAAGATATTAATGACCAATGATTGTTAATTCTTATTTTGTTGTTGATAGTGTTTGTGTGTGTGTGTGTGTGTGTGTGTGTGTGCGCGTGTATGTGCACACGCACATGTGTGCACATGCATGCACATGCTTCCCCTTTTTTTTTGTTTTGCTGATGTGAAATTATTTATTTCCTGTGGGTAGAGTTAATGTTGTGCTGGAGTTTTCCTTATAATATAATATAGTATTGTATAGGGCTGGATTTATGGATAATATTGCTTAAATTTGACTTTATCATGAAATAACTTGTTTTCTCTATCTATGATGTTTGAATGTTTTGCTGGGTATAGCAGTCTAGAGTGGCATCATTGCTTTCTTACGGTCTGTATGGCATCTATTCAGGCCCTTTTGGCTTTTAGAGTCTCTGTTGAGACTGCCTTTATATGTTACTTGACCTTTTTCCCTTGCAGCTTTTAATTTTCTTTCTTTATTCTATACATTTATTATTTTGATTATTATGTGGCACAGGGACATTCTTTTAGGGTCCAGTGTATTTGGCATTCTGTAAACTTCTTGTAACTTTATAGGCATTTCCTTCTTTATGTTAGGAAAATTTTCTTCTATGATTTTGTTAAAAGTACTCTCTGAGCCTCTGAGCTCTAATTCTTTTCTGGTCCTACTATTCCTAGGTTTGATCTTTTCATGACATTCCAGATTTCCTGGGCGTTTTGTGTCATGAACGTTTTAGATTTAACATTTCCTTAAACCAATGTATCAATTTCTTCTATCATATATTTTATACCTGAGATTCTTTCTTGCAACTCCTGTATTCTGTTGGTGAGGCTTGTGTCTAAAGTTCTTGTTCACTTACCTAAATTTTTCATATCCACAATTTCCTCAGTTTGTGTTTTCTTTATTGCTTCTATTTCCATTTTCAGGTCTTGACTAGTTCTATTCATTTCCTTTACCTGTCTGTTTTCTTAGATATCTTTAAAAGATTTATTCATTTCCCCTTTAAGGGCCTCTATCATCCTTATACAGTCAGTTTTGAGGTCATTTTCTTGTGCTTCAGCTGTTTTTGGAATATCTAGGGCTTGCTGTAGTAGAATAGTTTGGCTCTGGTTATGCCAAATTGCCCTAGTCATTGATTGTGTTCTTAAACTGACCTCTAGGCATGTGGGTCTTAGGTAATTACAGATTTAGGTGCAAATTACTAAGTGTGTCTTTGTTAGATGGGTGTTTATTTCCATTGGTTTCTATTTTATATCTGATCTTCTGGCCTGAGTATCCTGTGTTTCTCATGACTGGCAAGTCTTCAGGTCCAGTAAGTCGTCTCCACTAGTGTTTTGGTGATAGGCTACATGACCTCTGAGGTTCTGGGACTCTGAGAGTTGGTGTGGCCTCTGGGGTTCCTGGTACCAGAATGTCCTCTGGTAGAGCAGTGGGGATCTGACAAAGTTGTGGGTCTGGATATGGAGACAAGGGAGAGAGGTACTTTTTGGGAAGCTGGACAGGCTCTGAGGAAGCCATGGATGTCTGCATCTGGGGTCTTACCTGAGTTTCTGGGTACCAGATAGAGCAGTGGGCTTTTGGAGTTTTGGATGCCTATGTGGCCCCTGTAAAACAGTGTGAAGAAAGGAAATTTGCTCTCAGGCTTCTCTTTAAAATTGTAACAAAACTCTAATGTAGAGAAAAATGAAAAATGAAAAAAATAGGAGATAAAGTTCCTATTTGCAGAAAACCATATGATCATGTTTGTGAGTTGCTATTTGGGCATTGTGTTCTCTCCCAATATTTCCATTCTTCTCTTATGACGTGTCCTCCACAAAACCATTCAAAAAGGTTGAATCACCCAGGTGTGCTCAGTGTGCAAAGGCACTGCAAGCAAGGTCCAAAAACTCTGTGACCCTCACTGAGGCGGCAATGGGATACTCAAGGCTGGAAAGCTTTGTTGAGTCCACACAGTGGCCTTTAGGCTCTGTTGTGTAGGCAGTTGGTTGCAGACTCTCAAAACAAAAATGTTTCCTAGAATTTACATTCCTTGGAAATAATCAAAATAAAATACAACTTTGACTTGGTTCTTTTATTCATTTTTGTATTTTTAGAGAAAGTATGTCATTTTCTCTTCTCCCAAGGAACTGTCCTCTCACCACACCTCACTGGAAATACCACACAACTATTACCACAAAAAGTGTAGTGACAGGGCTGGAAAGACAGCTTAATTGATTAGAGTACTTGCTGGTCAAGTATGACCTAAGTTCAGATTTCAGTATCTACCAAAAAATCTAGGCATGATCTAACATAGCTATAACCCCAATGCGTTGGAAAGAGAGGACAGGAGGATTCCCAGATCTCCCTGATCATCAGATTAATTTTAAGTTCAGTGAGAGACCTTGTCTCAAATGTACCTTAGTCACTTTTCTATCACTGTAATGAGACACATGACTTAGACAACTTATAGAAAAAAAAATCTAACTAGGAGCTTGCTTATAGTTTCAGAGGGTTAATCCCATTATTGTCATGGTAGGGAGCATGGTACCATGAAGAGAGTTATAAGCATGAAACAATAGCTGAGAGCTTATGTCTGATACAAAGTATGGAGACAGAGGTACAGAGGGAATGAAGGAGAGATGGAGAGAGGGAGAGAGAGGGGGAAAGAGACAGAGACTGAGGCTAGAATGGGCTTTTGAAACCTCAAAACCCACTCCCAGTGCATGCCTTCTTCACAAGGCCACACTTCCTAATGCTTCCAAATTGTCCACCAACTAGGACCCCAATATTCAAATATATGAGCCCATGGGGGCTCATTCAAACCATCATACAAGGGAATGAGTTTGTATGATAGAACACCCAGCATCCTCCTCTAAGGTTCCTACAATGAGCCCCCACAGATATACATAAGTTATCACACACACACACACACACACACACACACACACACACACACACACGAAACAAGCTCATTGATAGCATTTTGTGCAGTTTCTAGACACTGTTAACATTGAGGGGAAAGTATGTTTCCAACTGGGAGAACCCATATTGTAGTTTGACCTTGTAAGTTCACAGGGTACAGACTAATAATGTTTTTTTTTTATTAATTGACAACGTGAATATATTGTTTTCAACAAAAACCAAAGATTTCTACAGGCAAAGCTGCCCATATTCTTCACATGAGAAGACAATATTTTGAAGAATATATTCATTGATTAAACAGTTCCTTTTCTTCTTGCCAACGTTTGTACTTTGCCCGTCCAGACAAAACCCCCAGATTCTATTTAATTTCCTATTCTTCAGATTTTGAGTTTGCTTTAGTGATTCTTTGTTTGGCAGCATCTCCATTACCTCATTGGCTTTTAGTGAGTTCTGGGGGAAGATGTCATCTGCAGAACATTACGTTTCCTCTCCCACCAGCCAAATGTGTACTTATAAAGACATAATTTTTGTTTCATTTTACTTACAATGACAGAAATTGTGGGAAATGCTATGTCCACTATCATCCAAAAAATCATGCTTCCTGCCTTCTTTAAGCAAGAACATACCAAATTTTAGCACACCTACACTTGATCTGTATATTGATTTTACTCAATGCCTTGAATTTACTATTTGAGACATTCTATCTGGGGATCTGGAGGAGAGTGGACAAAGATGATAAAGGCAGGACTTTTGTTTTAGTTTTACTTTTACAAGGTTTCATGATTTTTTTTTATGCTGTCATTATTATCCGTGCCAAATTCGTGACAGTTGTCACACAGCAATGTAGCCACTATTGCCTCATGGTCTGTACAATTGATGTGGGCTCTCTTGTTGTCCAAAGTTGGAGAGGTCCTGGTTGTGATCACCAAGCAGCATGGTGAAACCATTACAGTGCTCATGTGGAATGCATGTGTTCACAGCTGTAGTGCTTGACTGACTGCCAGTGTGCTGCCAGCTCCTGATAGGTACAAACCATGCTGTTACCCTTCCATGGGCCTAAAGCCCTTCCTGTCGCTGTTCCTGAACTTGCAGCTTAGCATTCCAGGTAAATTGAGAACAGTGGCTATGAACATGGTTTTGGATGTAAGGATGCTCTATCTGACTGACTTTCCACAAACCCCATTGTCTTCCTGAATTTTAGCTTCTTTTGCAAAAGGGAGATTAGAGACTGTGGAGAAGGCTTAGTGGTACACAAGCATGAGGAATTGAGTTCAAATCTTCAGAACATACCTACAAACTAAACATGGATACAAATAAGCCTTTAACCTCAGTAGTGTGCGTGTGTTTGTATGTGTCTGTGGTATATATGTGTATGTGTGTGTGTGTGTGTGTGTGTATCTGGGGAAACAAAATTGCTAGAGTTTGATAGCCATCATTTTAGCTCCAAATTCAGTGAGAACCCTCTGTTTCAAGTGATAGATAGGTACATATCACATACACACACACACACAAACACACACACGATGGATGAGGATATTCTCAGAAATAGTTGATCAACAACCACACTTGTGGCTGTTTTCCCCATTGTAATGGGAAAGAGGTAAAAAGTAACCTATATGTATAATGTATAAAAATAAGTGGCTTTGGGTTTATTTACCAACTAAGTACTATGGAAGAAGCCAGACAAGGTATGAGCCTTGGTAATACGACTTTAAGGGGGAGTATTCTTATTTTACACATGCAGCTAGCACATATCTTGTTGTATCAGTTGTACTTGGTAAGACCTGAAGGAGATAGTTATATGGAGTTATAAGGCAAGAGATGCAGGTATTGCCTGTCTCAGCCTCCCAGATATTGAAATTACAGACATGGGCCACCACAACTGAAAAACTTTAAGTTTTTTGCACAAATACATTAATGTGTACTCTTCAAACAATGCTCAAAACTTACTATCTATGTTTCCTTGAGAAGAAATAATGTTATGATATTTCTAGTCCTTCTAAACTCCTCATGGGAAAATTTTATGTTAATTTGTTAATCTCTAACGGAGCCAGTACACACACTCTGCTTACCCTTAGCTTTTTTGGTTACCCCAGGGCGTTCAGGGCTCCTCTTAGTTTAGTTATTATGCAGATTCTGCTACTGTCCAGAATTTCCCTTCCAGAAAGTGTTGTACTGATGGGATAGTTGAAGCTTTAGGATCCTAGCTTGGATGCCTTCAAAATTGAAATCTTGAACAGTTGAGAGGTAGTGTGAGACCTTGATTTATTCCGTTCCAATCCCCTGTAGTTAGAAGCAGAGGTACTACTGCCAAGCTTCCTGTGAGCTCTCTCTTATTTGGGTTCAAAGCCTGATGCTTATGTAAAATATCTGAATAAATGTTTCCCAGTAAGACTCACCCCCATGATATGCTAAATGCTGCTAATAAATTCCTTCTGAATTTTCCATCAACTCTTCTGTTAAACTAGGTTTCAGTATTTTTCTTTCCTGCCCTTCTTATGATGAAGAAGTGTTAGTTTATAGCCCTTCATGCAACTTCTAGTTTAAACTGAATGGAAAGTAAGTTTGTCTTCCCACCTGAAAAAACTGAAATGTAGACAAGTTGTATTAATCGCATACAAGACCTCAAGCATTAGAGATTGAAGAAAATGTCTTCTAGGCACAGAGGCTAAATTTTATGGTTTTATAGCTTACCCAAATTGCTTCTCCTTTAAGGAATGTCTATACCAAGCTATAGGAAAGGAGCAAAGGGCTTTGAGAAACCAAAGTTGTTAGGGTTTCAGAAAGAAGAGATGAACACAGAGAAGTCATGTTAGCGGTCCACAGAGAATGTTCTGTTTGTCTTCACATGATTATTGATCGTTTTATGTGTAAAGAGCTAGGGGATACCATCCTATTGAGGAAGATTAAGGGTAAAAGAACTAAGCAGCCATGGCAAGCTGAGAAACTTCTAGGCAGGCAACAAAATAAAACAGCCCATTGCATCCCATCATGAGCGTTGTTTTTTTTAAAAGCTCACCAATTTAACCTGTGGTTCAAGGAGCTAGTGTCAGGTAAATACATTACAACAATATATTACGCACATTATAACTCTATTCTGGATGTTTTTAAAGGTAGATAGAGATGTAGTAGGTTTAGAAAAAGACTTTACCCCTGATGCTACTATGTTCCTGCCTTGATGATAATGGATGGTACCTCTGAATCTGTAAGACAGCCCCAATTAAATGTTTTCTTATAAGAAAAAAAAAAAAAGACTTTACATAAGAAACACTACAGTGTATGAAATGGAAAAACTGAGTAGAATTTATAGTAGATTGCCCATTGACTAAAATATTAAGACACAACATAGCAATAATTTAAGTGAGACATAGAGATAAAGATGACTGAGAAGAGTGAAGGTGGCGTCAGCGAGCCATAACACAACTTCACAAGACTTCATATGAAACTGAATTTCCCCGAGGAGAGGAAGGAGCTGGGGCAGACCAAAAATACACAAAGAAATAAAATCTAGAAATTTTCAAAATTGTATATAAAACCATAAAGTCATAGAACCAAGAAGGTCAATAAAACTCACAGGGGAGAAATACAAAGAAAACAACCAATAGGTATATAATCATCAAATTCCTCAGAACTATTGATTGTTTCCTGTAGTGATAAAAACAAAACATTAAAGCATTATAGGACAAATACACATTCCATAATAATAACCATCAGATGACGGCAGAGTCCTGACAGATAATGCAAGTGGGAAGAAAATGGGGCAACAGGAAAACACACAAAGAGACGGCACAGATTAATCCTCTACCCATCACAGCATCTATCTGAGGGGAGGATGGACTTTGACTGTACAGTGTATAAGTTACAGTTCATTGTAGGAAGGACTGCATCATTCAGAACTTTTGGTAAAAGTACCTCAGAGGAGGTGAAATACTGCAGGTTTCATGGATCTATACAGAGAAAGAAGGCGTTCCAAAACCAGCAGTTCCAAATGTGCATTTCCTGATCATTTAACTATCTCTAAGGGGGAATGGGAAGTTTAAAGAAAACCACATCACCTTTAAGAGTTTGTAACATGAAGGATACATCATACTAGTGAAAGGGCAGAAGGGAAGGCTACGAGGGTCTCTTTTTTTGGAAATAAATTTTTTTTATTAGATATTTTCTTTATTTACATTCTAAATGTTATTCCCTTTCCTGGTTTCCCCTCCAAAAACCCTCTATCCCCACCTCCCTTACCAACCTACCCACTCCCGCTTTCCCACCCTGGTATTACCCTATACTGGGGCATCAAGTCTTCTCAGGGCCAAGGGCCTCTCCTTCCTTTGATGTCCAACAAGGCCATCTTCTGCTGCATATGCAGCTGGAGACACAAGTCCCTCCATGTGTGCTCTTTGGTTGGTGGGACTTGTCCCTGGGAGCTCTGGGGGTACTGGTTAGTTCATATTGTTGTTCCTCCTATGGGACTGTAAAGCCCTTCAGCTCTTTGGGTCCTTTCTCTAGCTCCTCCATAGGGGACCCTGTGCTCAGTCCAATGGTTGGCTGTGAGCATCCACCTCTGTATCTGTCAGGTACTGGCAGAGCCTATCAGGAGACAGCTATATCAGGCTCCTGTCAGCAAGCCCTTGTTGGCATCTACAATAGTGTCTGGGTTTGGTGACTGTATATGGGTCTTAAACCACACAGAAGCTAATTTTTCCTCCTAGGTAGACTGTGTAAATAGGTACATGGAAATGGTAAAGTCATAAAATGAAACTTATGTTTACAAGGCACTGTGGACATAAAATGGAGTCAATAAATTGCCATGATACAAATTAGGAAGAGACAGAAAGGAAGTTCAGGCATATTTGCGAATGGAAAGACAGTGGTGGTTAGATTTAGGCCATAGTAACAATCATGTCAAACTTTGACATCCTCATACTCCATTTACAAGTAAAAGATTGGAACGGAATGTGAAAATGGTATTTCACAAACTGAGCATGCACTAGATCTCGCAAACTGAGCATGCGCGGGCGGCACAAAGGAAGTACAGTTCAAAAAGAGGCAGCGCATAGGCTGAACAGAACCAGTGGGAATACAGCTTGCCAACAGGAAGTGCCCCAAAGCTACAGCGACTCTGTTAAGATCAGGAAACAGATTTTACGGCAACCATTTTATGGAGGATACTAAAAGCAAATATAAATTGCAAAAGGAGTAATTTTCATTTTGATGATAAGCTCTACTAATTCTGAACATGTTTGTGCTAAACAAAAAAAAAACTATACATAGAAATCAAACTTGAATAGAACTGAAGGGAAAATAGAAAAATCCCCGATTTCATGAAAAAAACATCAATACCCCTTGTCTTCAATAACCAGTAAAAACAAATGGACAGAAAATCAGTAAGGATATAGATTACAGCAACACTATCAACAGAGTTGACCCCATTGACATGGATTGAGCACTCAGTCCGACAGCAGCTGAGCATTGCTTATGTTTTTGAAGTCTACTAAAAACTACCAAAAAAGACTAAATCTGGGCCATAAACCACACCCCTCAAAACTGTACATTATTTGAATCATATAAAGCATATTAATTAACCAGTTAAATTATCAATCAGCAAGATATGTAGAAACATCACTAAACATTTAGAAACTGACCCACTTCTAGATATCCCAGAGATGACAGAAAAGTCAAAATGTTAGTTGGAAGACAGTGTGGGGGGTTCAAATCCTGCATTCTCAGCCGAGAATGGCTGAAGGGGGAAGACCCTGAGTCTATAACCAACATGGACAATCTAAACGAGACCCTGATTCAAAAAAATAAAGAGAACCCACATGAAGACCAAACTTCACATGGCATGTCCCCATCTCTGAGGACAAGGAGAGAGGAAGTAGGGGAGAGGGTGTAAGGGTGGGACTGGGAGTGGGTGCTGTGATCAGGATGTAAAGTGAATAAATAAATTAGAAATTTAAGTGGGGATAGAGATTAGAAAATATTTTGAGTAGTTGAAAATATCAACCAAACATATCAGGACATCGGAATGCTGACCTCTCAGAACTTAATAGGCTATTCATAGCCCAGAATGCCTGTTGAAATGAATTTCAAAGAAAGAGCCCATATCTCATAAAACTGAAAAGAATATGACCCAAGCCATGCTTATGAAAGTTGTTTCAAATTTGAGCCAGAGTTTGCGAGCAGGTATTATTTTTCTTTTGTAAATATGTTTAAAAGTATTCAAGGCCAAACTATGATTCAGGCAAGATCAGAACAGATTCAGATAGTGTTTTTAAGCCTTGAAGAACAGGAAAATGAGTCTGGCCAGAAATATGAAGATACATGTTATTGTTGTTGTCATTGTTATTGTTATCTATGGTACCATTTTATCTATATTCCTTTCTTCTCAGTATCTGGAATCTCAATACTAATAGAGCATATGATTGTAGATATTAAACTACTTTCCTCTCACCCTGTTTGACATGGAAATAAAGGTATGAATTAGAGCGGGGTCACCAGTGTTATATATGAGAACTGCTAGACGTTGCTGCTTAGGCCTGGAAAGATGGCCCAGTAGTTAAGAATGCTTACTACTCTTTCAGGGTACTGAAGTTCAGTTCCCAGAACCGATATTAGATAATTCACAGTTTCCTATAGCTCTAGAAGCAGGTAAATTCAATGGTTCCTGCTTCAGTGGGGATCTGCACTCAGATGCACATATCAATAGATGTGTATGCAATTATATATATATATATATATATATACACATATGTATATATATCTGTATATATATATATATATTAAAAACAAATCCTAAGAAGAAACATTGAAATTTTTGGATCTATGGCTTACCTCAGAACTGGATCTAACTGGCTGGCCGAACCTCAATGACCTCCTACAATTGTCTATGCAGTTGGGTGACTTGGGTGGCACTCAGGTATCTGCTGACTGGCAAACAGCCTGCCAACCCTTTATTTTTTACAACTCAGTTATTTTGCACAACAGTTGTCTTGTCTTATCCCGAGATGAATGATTCCAATAAGACCTCTTTTCTCAGACAAGGAAAGATGAGGCAAAAATTATTCTTTGAAATCTGTCTTCTGAAAGCTCTTCCTGGGGTTTGAGAACCCATGTGCATAACTAACAATAATATTAGCTGTCTATGATGTACTTACTGTGAAATGATACCACACAGAAGTGAGAGAACACGGAGGTGTTCCTCAAAGAGGATGCACATCAGGATCAGACTTCAGTGTTGTGCTGTTATCTGTAAAGGGCTTTGATAACGGTCACACTTAACGGTCTCATCACTGGGAGACTTGTTTCTTAATTTAAACACCTACATGCTCAAAACAGATTTGGACCAACTGGATAGTAAATGGAAGGGGTGAAGCAGAGAGCTGGGGTTGTGAAGATTAAATTAGCTGCTGTCTCTTTTCTATTTTCAGGACTTACATCTCTATATTCTGATTTCTTTATATAGTGCTTAAATGCTTAATTCCCCGTTTCCCCTTTAGTCATATACGACTGACTTCCATGGGTCTATTTTCATTCACTTCTAAATTTTCTCCCTGCCAAAGCTTCCCATGTTTTCTGCCACAAGGGGCACAACCCAACCACCTTCTTGTCTGTTTAACATTTCAAGATTTTTTTTTCTTCCTTCCTTCCCTGTCTTGTATCTAATGAGCAAATTATCTAAAAATAGATATGTTCATCATTCTACAAAATGTTGTATCTCCTGTAGGTTGGAGGCCAATGTGATTGTAAGAGACATGTGTCTGGCAGACAGTGCCTTCGGTGCCAGGACGGATTCTATGACCTGCAGGCGCTGGATCCTGATGGCTGCCGTCCCTGTAACTGTAATCCCTCTGGGACCGTGGATGGAGACATTACCTGTCACCAAAATTCAGGCCAGTGCTTGTGCAAAGTGAACGTTATTGGTATGTATGATACACAAGTTTACAGTCACATCTCCATTCCCGTCTGTGGGACAAAGCCTCTATTTGATTTCTTAACTGAAGGGTAAAACCGATTTTCTTGCTCAAGGCTGGGAAACACAGTTCAGTTGAAATTAACTGTCTAAAAAAATGACTAAATTAATAGTTCCATCAAGCTATAGTTTGAAGCTTAGTTTAATCGACCCTTTAGAAGTTCCTTTAGCCAGTAGATGCTTTAGGTACACGAACACGACTAATAAGTCATAGAAAAATATAATTTGCCTGCTACATAGATGTTTCTTTTAGGAAATTAGCACTTTTTCAAAATGTTTTACACTTAATAAGTTCTAAGCAAATCATTTTTCCTGCTAGTTTTAATAGACCAAAATAAATGGATTTTTTTTCCAAGACATTCTGTGCTAAAGGGTACTTTGTGATAAATCTTTCCATTTTTTTCTATTATATTTCTTTGAACTGTCCCTATGAAATGCAAAGCAAGTCAACATAATTCCACACATCATGTTTATGGCTAGAGTTACTTATAAAGGGTCACATAATTTTAATTTTGTAATTCTGTACCAAGCTGATTATAATAAACAGCGGGCTTCAGTGTTATTTATCATTTTTTTATACAAGACATGCTTTTTTGTTTGTTACTCCCACAGGTATTTTTCAGAAATTAGATTTGATTATAGCAATTTATTACATCCAGCACTTTTGAGGGGAACCACCGCCACATAAGGACAAAATTTATCAAGTGCCCAAAATGCACCACGTACATAATGCACTTTGAAATTTTGATGTATGAGAATATTATGAGGGGAAAGTTTGCTGATGAAGTGCACCCTGTGTTCTAACTGAGCATGCCCTGGCTCCTGCATGATATTTAAAAAAATAAAATAAAACATTTCTATTGTCACCCAAGACACCAAGTCCTGTGTGGTTTTACTGAGACTGACCTGAACTTCAAAATAATAAAAATGCCGACCAATGAAACGTACACCACACACGAACATACACACACAGACACACGCATGCATACACATGCATATATTTGTATGTATTTACATGTAGTTCTGAATGATGTATTTTTGTGTGATAAAACCCAATCTGTTTTATTCATGCATACATATACGAAACTCCACATCTCTGGTATACAAACATTTTAATTAATTAAAAGATGATGGACAGGTCTGATGACATCACCCATAGACCCTCGGGTTTAAGGAAAGATTACATAAAAGTGGACAATATTACTCCTGACTCTATTTATGGCAAGCACACAAGCACTAAAGGCTAGCTGACTTGTGGAGGGTAGCTTGAGTCTGTACGTGTGAGGAGTGACATGAACTCCTTCTGTGGGGCTTTCTTTGTTCTTAGGTATGAGACATGTTTTAAATTCAGGATATGGAAACACAAGTTAACCCATGCCTTTGTACACAATGGAGTGGCGGCACCTCCATTTCTGTGACATGTGTCCTGTGGTATTTTGAGCCTCTAGCTTGAAAAAGAAAGAAATTTTAATTACTTATAGTCTTCGCCATTTACTATTGCTACAAACAGTGTTCTGCAGGAAAATATAAATATGTATATTGTGAAGATTAAATCCTCCATTTAACAATACTGTAAATGATGATTTCCAGAGCAAATCTCCGCAAGTGAAATACTTTTAATAAAATTGCGCACTTGACATGAATATATATTTTCCTAATAGGATTAGGAACCGTCCTTGCTGAAGATTACCTCGTTAATAGGAAGAAACAAACCCCCTGAAAATACAAGGGTGTGTTGTATGTGTTTCAGAAGGCAAACTGTTTGAGTTAACAAAACTGTTAAATCTTACTAATGATTCTATCACCAGTAAAATACATTACCACCAATAATTTTATTAAAGTAGGTCATTCATCTAGAATAAAAAGGGAAGACTGTGAGTTAAATGCCAAGTGTGCTAACTCGCCTGCACTAGTTAGCTCCAAGTGTGATGCCCTGTAGGCCTCTGTGAGTATCGTTAGGAATAGATTACCTGTCAGGAATATGTATGGCATATTCAAATAAGCGCTGTGCATATTTTTAAAACTGATCTGATCTGAATCCATGTAGACCGATTTTAATAGTTCAAAATGAGTCATAATTCTTGTTAACAATACAGTTATTTTTAAAATTTGCAGCAATCGCGGTCCTTTTTTATTTTCCTTATTGAAATTAAATGATATGCCTTAGGTGAGCCATTCATCATTGTTAAAGAACTTGCCTTCCACTGGAGTTTGAATGAATTTTTATCCATATACATACATATTATGCATTTTCTTCCAGCTTAGGGCTACTTTCCTCCATATCCAGTGCCTGAGTGTGTATTTGACTCTTGTTTTAGGACTAATTTTTTATTACAATTACACAATTAGAGTTTGAAATAGATGTCTCAATTGATTCGCTGCAATGAAGGGCAGGTATTTACATTCACGGATATATGAAGGCTCTGTAGTGTAAAGGATGGACTTTGTGCCTAAACATCACACTGTGGCATTCTTTTAAATCCCTTTCCATAACTGTGTCCTTTTTTTGAGACTAACCTGAGTTGTCAGAGGTTTGAGTTTTGGTGACCAAACATTCTTCTCCATTTGTAAAATGCATGTACGTGCTCCTCTGAAAAGGAGTAACATAAGGCTCTGCGTTCACTGTGTGCTTGAACAGGTGTGTTTGGATCACACGGTTTGACAAGCACTGAGATTGCTTTATGAGCCAAGACAAGCATAATTTATATTAATTGAAAATGATAAAATATAGGACCCTACAAAGGATTGAAATAAAAATTACTCTGGATAAGTTATATTTATGCGAATTATTTATTTTTTAACAGCTGAATGTAAATGTGCCTATTGCTATCACAAAGGCAGTTATCAGACCCATGTTTTACTTTTGCTTCTCTCCCAGTTTTTAAAGATATAGTAAACAAATACAAATCTGGTGTATTTACAGGATACAACATGGCGCTTTGGCATGCAGACAATTCATGAAATGATTGCTTAAGGCTGATTGGCATACCTACTGTCTGCAGGCTTAACATATTTATATTATATATATTTATATTAATATAAAGAATGTTAAGAGTTATTCTTTCACCAGTTTTTGAGTGTACACTTTAAAACAGTTTACCCTTGAGATTCTAGCCACAATTATAGAGAAGCAAATTCCAGATCCTGTTTATTCTGTCTAGCTGGTATTTGGTATTCTACTTATCCTCCTAGAAAAATCTTATTAGTTCTTTTCAGGCAATTTTCATTTTTAGAAAAGTTACTTGAGTGGCCATGTGTATTTTTTTTAATTCTTCCAAACCTATTTTACTAAAATAATTTTGATGTTTGTGAAAGTGCGTAAGTCCCATGCATGCAACAGAAGTAATACATGTATTGTGCATTTTACATGGCATTGATTAGCAACTAAATTCCACAAAGCACCCTGCTTACCCCTTGCATGCTAAAGCTAAATCAGTATTACCATAGCATTTTGCATATTTGGGTATCCTGGAGTGGTCTGTGTTCAATGTTTAATCTTCAACCCTCTTCAAGGATGCTACCCTTCCTCCCTTCACCCTTTCCAATGTGTTTTGTTTCCAGGGCTTAAATGCAATCGCTGCAATTTTGGATTTAAATTCTTCCGGAGTTTTAATGCTGATGGATGTGAGCCTTGCCAATGTAACCTCCATGGCTCAGTGAGCCAACTCTGTGATCCACTCTCTGGGCAATGTGCGTGCAAGAAGGAAGCTAAAGGACTCAAGTGTGACACTTGCAGAGAAAACTTTTATGGGTTACCCTGGAGTGCTTGTGAGGACTGTGACTGCAGCAGGACTGGGTCCCAACCTGGGACTGTCTGCAACGCTGAGACAGGCCAGTGCGTTTGTAAGCCCAGTGTTGGAGGTAGACAATGTAGTCAGTGTAAGGAAGGGTACTTCAACCCACATCACAATGATTCTCACCTCTGCTTGCCTTGTAACTGTGAGAAGACGGGGACAGTAAATGGCTCTCTAGGGTGTGACAAGTCAACTGGGCAGTGTCCTTGCAAATTAGGGGTAACTGGTCTGCGTTGCCACCAGTGTGAGCCTCACAGGTTCAATTTGACAATGGGCAATCCTCAAGGGTGTCAGGCGTGTGAGTGTGACACCTTGGGGACATTACCTGGAAGCACTTGTGATCCCATCAGTGGCCAGTGCCTATGTCTACCTCACCGACAAGGAAGAAGGTGTGAGCAGTGTCAGCCAGGTAAGAGGCTCCTTGTCAGTTCAGCGACTGCAGGTAATTCCCCTGTTTCTGGTTGCAGCTTGTAAAGAATGTAGGTTCAGCACCCTGGCTGCATTTATACCATGCAAGACAAGCTATGTGACCTGCTTGAGACTGTTTTGTCTGTGCATAAGCTATTTGTGGGGAATGGGGGCACTTTAGAGGAATCAAACTTACTTCCTGATAGAGGCATGCTATAATTCCTTACCTTGAAATGGATGCATTTTAAATCAGTTAAAAGATATGCAACTGAGAAAAGGGATTATTATTTTGTTTTCTAAAAAAAAAAAAAAAAAAAAGAGAAGAATTTGACCTAAATATCTGTACAATATCAAATATCTACATGATGGATCAAATTTCTAAATGAGGTGGCTGATAAAAATATTATTAAAGAAAGGGATGTACACTCTAGCCTCATAAGGGTATATCTAGGGTTATTTGTAAATGCCATCATATAATTAAATAGATGGTTGTCTGATCTCTCTGTATAGAAGTCATTTTTCAATTGTTTCCTGGTAGGAGTGAAGACCTTTGCTTTTTAAAATGATTTTAAAATAATACTTTATGATAAGGTAATCATATTTTAAGTACAGCTGAAGCTATATTGATTTAGGGAAATCCCAGGATTTGGTTCTTCCCTGGGGTCTATGACACTGTAGCCATGGGTTCTTGGTTAGGTTTATAGTAACGGGCAGACATTGTCTCCTATTGAGCTGGCCTTAAGTCCAGGGAGGCAACTGTTGGTTACTCCGAATATATGTGTGCCCTTATTTCACCACTGGGGATATCTTGCCAGCAGAGAGAGTTCATGAGTTCCAAAGGTGCTTGGACACAACATGAAATGGAAGAAGATAGGCAGGCGATAAGCATGATGCAAATATAGGATCCTTCTCCTATGGGAAAGACAAGATGGATAAAGCTGCTTAATTCATGATCCCATGAACTTGAAAGCCAGAAAAAACATAATATTATAAAAACAAAGCTAAGATCAGTGTTTGCCAGGAACTGAGCCTTGTGGAAGAGCACTTTCTGGAAAGAGACGCTAGGAGAGGTTAGCATCGTTAAAATTTGATTGTGAGTAGCTACATAACCACCGGTTTTCAAAATCCATTGATACATACAAGTAAATCTAGGAAATGTCACTTTAAGAAACTATGCTGCAGCAAAAATGAGTAAAAAGAAATCTCCCCATGTAACCCCCCCTCCCAGCTACAACATTCATATTCTTCTTTTTTCCTCCACCCTCCCCACCCCCCACCCCCCTCAAGAGGCTTCTCTTCTCCCCTCTTCTCCCTGTGTGGATGTTTGGCCACCATGTGTTGCTGATGATGCCTATGACTCTATCCTCAGTTATGCAGATGGACTTACAAGCCACCTGCCTTTTACAGTCCCAAGCGGTAGGAGGGCATTCTCCTTTGCTTTGTTTTGACAGGATGTGCACCCCTGAGCTACTTCAGCATGGCCAGAAGTGTCAGGACATCTCAAATGATCAGCATATCCAGGAATCTGTTTTAACTTGGTGTAAGGAGTGAGTTTCTCCAGGAAGTAAGAACGTTGTGGAGAGCCAGGCCAACAGGCTGAACACAGCTGCTACTTCTGTGTCTTTTCCCCTAGAGCAACCTCTCAAATTTGCTGTCTGTTGAGGTTTTGCTCTCCTGAACTGATTTTGGGTTCTTTCTTTAAAAAAACACTTTCCTTTAAAACACTGTCTACTTTTCTGGGTACAGTCTCCTGAATGGTGAATAACTAGGATTCTACGTCCTTGTTTTTCAATGGTAAAAGGATACCAACAGGTCTAGTGATGTATATTTTGCCTAATTATCTTCTGGTCAAATTGAATGTTTCAATTTTGACTGAATCGTGAATATACTGTGCATGTCTCCTATTTTAAACAACTTTTCTAATGTTCGATAAAACCCTGAAACAAAACCTTCTCCTTTTGATGAAGGTCTGATGCACCATCCAGCTATCTTGACACTCTTAATAACCCTCATTGTGGTCTTCTGAATGTCCTATGTGTTGTGTCAATGCAGACATAGAGAAAAATAAGCAATAGCTAATCAGATGAAAGAACAGGCTTTTCTTGATCTGCGCACCATGGACTTCTGCCTCATCTGGACAGAACATCTCTGGTCTTACTCTTTTTTCCATCTTGGTCATAACCGGGGTAACCCATTGTCTCCATCTTTCTGCTGTTTACCTTCAAGATGTCTCTGCAGTGGAGCGCTCCCAAAGCACCTCTACCATCACATATAACAAAAGGAATCTCATGTTGGCTGACACCTTCCAATTCAAACACCCTTTTCAGACAACGTAGCTACTCTGGTTCTGGTTTTAGCGTGGGTGTGTGTAGGGCAGGGTGCTGGATGACTAGCTCCAAAGATATTCCTATCTCCATGTCCCTAGTACTGGAATTCCAGGTGCATGGTACCATACTTGGCTTTTTAACTTGTGTTTTACCCAGAATGAACTCAGATCTTCACACTGGTGTGACATCTCCCCGGCTCCCAATTTCTGTCCACCTTAATGCTTTGGTTCATTCTTCTTGGTATTTCCGTGGCCAGCCATTATAGGATACTTTTGCCATTACCCAGACTGCTTTTAACCAAGTATCAATTTATTTCTTTGAGAATTAGGTTGAAACAGAGCTGTGTATTCAGCATGTGTAGGACTAGTTGATTTCTTCCAATAAAAGTTCTCATTTAAAAAACTGCCTAACTCCCCATCCTACGTTTAGTGGACCAGAAATATTTTCTAAACGTTAAGCATCAGTGTTTTAAAAGGTGAGTTCATTCAAACCTCTATAAATATGTAATCATAAGGCAAATTTGAAAATGTGCTAACATACATTTTCATGCACTGGGTTATTATTTGAGTCTGGAAAGAATTTCAAGAAATCATGTTACACGCTCATTCCAAATATTACTTTGTTATATTACTTCCGTGTATGAAAGTTGTATGGATCTATGTAGGAGGAGGAAGCTTTCTTTATACATACCACACTCTTTTTCACCTAGCCATCAGCTGATGGTAAAGGGAATGGGATCCTGCCACTTGAGACAGCCTATGGAGAACTGGAGGTCAGAGGGTTAAGTGACATAAGCCAGGCTCAAAATGGCAGGCACTGTGTGAACTCACCCTGTGTGCGGGATGTTGATAAGTTAGGATCATGCAAGCATAGGGTGGGAGATTAGTAACAGACACTGGGAAGTGTAGGAAGATGGAAAATATTAGTAACTGGATTCTAAGAAGTTTTGGCACACAGTCGAGTGTAATGAATATATAATGACCTAAATACTTCTAACGGGCTAGGCAGAAAGGCGTCTTTGTTTGGTTTTAATTTTTAATTAATATTTTAATTAATTCTTTGAAAGTTTCATGCACTATGTTACTCATATTCTCCCTATTTTTCTCCCCTTAATCCCTCTTGTTTCCATTCACAAGTCCCTACTCCCCTAACATCCTGTCTCTCATTTTTTAATTTAATAACCTGTTGACTCTAACTTGTGTTGTCTATATCCTTCTGGGTATGAAGTCTCATGTGGCTGATCTCCAGGAGCCACACCCTTAGAAAGAACTGACATGCATTTCTCTTAAAGTTACCAGCTGTCCATAGATCCTCAGTTAAGGGTAAGGGCTCTTGAACCACTTCTCATGCCTTGCTAGATGATAAACTGGCTTGATCTTGTGCAGGTCTTGAACAGGCAATCACAACTGCTGTGAACTCAAGAATATAGTAGTCCTGTCATGTCCAGAAAACACATACACATGCAAAAACACACACACACATACATTTAGCTGATCCCATATATATGCTGTTGTATATCAGTTGTTAAAAGGTTGAATTAAATTTAAATCAGAACTTGATGCAAAAATGGATTAGGTGAAGGAAGCATTAAAATGAGAATGTTTGTGTTGTTGAGACTGTCAACTTCTCGGCTGGAAAGATTTCTTGGTAGTGCAGAGCCCTTGTAGTTCTTGCAGAGGACCCAGGTTCAATTCCCAATACCCACAAAGTGGCTCACAACCATCCATAAATCCAGTTTCAAGGGATCAAATATCCTCATCTTTGTGGTGCATAGACATACAAAGTATCCATACACATATAATTAGTCAATTATTTAAATGTACAACAGAATATCAATCTCATATCATGATAATTTAGTGGGAAAGGCAATAGATAGATAGAGGATGTGATTAGGAGACACAGCTCTTGTAGCCACTGACTTGTTAGTGCTGCCTTCAGCACTCGACAGCTCTGAGCTTCTTCCAGCATCCCTTTCTACTCAGTGGTAGGCAGTGCTTTTTCTACCTATGTGAATGGTACCCACTGCTGCGTCCTTCTGCCCCTAGTCCTTTGGTCAAGGCTACTTTTCATGTCTACAGAGAACTAACTATCAGAGAGACTTCCAAGGGAATCTGTGTACATATCTGAGCTTGTATTAAACACATGAGCCCCTGTTATAAAAATGGAAAAGATATTGAATTGATACAAATAATTAGCGAATAGCAAACTTGGGAGTAGTCCATCAGCTAACTCTTAAGGAAATCCCTCCAGCAACGATGAGTTTACCACTTTTTCCTTGGCTCTAATTATTAGTGAAATCTGAAATAATTACCCAAAGATGCTAAAGGACAGTGAGGCGCTGAGGGAATGATATGTGAACAAAATCTCTTGGTTTTGGTTTTTTTTTTTCATATATTTCATAGTGCTCTGATTATAACCTCACATCTGTCTCACTCACATACGTCCTAGCATGAGGTCGCCTCCTCGGGCATTTGGAAATACTGACCCAGGATTCTAAACTCTGGAATGGAATTGTAATACTCCACCAAGCAGTATAGTTACTTATACTGACAAATCCTCCCTCTACTGAGAAGATTTTTGATCATGGATACTGTAGATGTCTTAGACTAATCAAATAATTTTGTATTTGCACTACTGCGTAGAACTTTCCTTGAGTGTCAGTTGGCAGGGAAAGTGATAGGAAGCTAAGCTACAAATGCGTATGTAACATCCACTTTACAGCGATGGTCTGCGGAGCTTCAGGGCTGCTCCATTCTCTAACCTTATATTTCACAGCCTTACTCAGTGGCACCAACTGCTCTGAATGACTAAAAGTCTCTGGATTGCAAACTGAATAGGCGTAAAGCTTGCTGAGGGGCGATCTCGGTAGAAGCAGAAACTGCCTTGTGCAGAGGAACAGCAGACTGAGCTTGTCGCTATTTCTTAGTTTTTCCTTATTGTTTCCAGTTTTCCTCATTTAAGATTACAAGTGCTCGATTCAGAGAACAGCGCAATCAGCTACTCTGGCTATTGATACAACTCCTGAGTGTTTCTCAGACTCTCCAACTAAACTCCTGACCAAGCATCCTCAATGCATAAGATATTAGATTGTCTTTGTACACACGATAGCTGAATTACTTATCCCTTGTCCCAAAGACCCTGATGCACTAAGAAATTAAACAGGCACAGAGTAAACCAAATATAGAAATGCTTTGAGGATGGTCACTATTTTTCATGATTAGCTGTAATGCCCACTCTGCCCTCCTTTAAATAGCATGGCAATTGTTCCCATCCTTTTGGAAGGAGTTTTGTAGCATCTATTTTGGTAAAGAACAGAAAGGAGTTAGTTTCCTAAAGGATAAGCAATCAGTATCATTTAAATTCCAAATAGAAAGCTGGGGTGGGTTTTGAAGTTAGGGATAGCAGAGCAGAATCAAGGCAGAGGTGGAGTTGGGGTTCGGGGCAGGGGTACCAGGGAAGGATCGGGTAAAAATAAAGATGGAGAGTGACGTTTTAGCACCTTTTCCCTTTTTAATTTATGTTTACCAAGATTCTCTTTGGCACAATTTATAAACCAAAGGCTTATGATTTAAAGGAGGAAGTCCTCCTCAAAGCCCTCTGCTTTAGCTCTACCACGCCCAACTGCCCCATGGCTTTCAGTCCTTTTATACTTCTTAAAATTTAATATTTTTAATATTGTCCATTTATGGCTCCACCTTGTTCTTCTACTTCTTAGTTACATTTGGGTGTGTGAGTGCGTGAGTGTGTGTGTGTAGGTCAGAGGTCAGTTAGTCCTCTCCTTCTCCCATGAGGGATCTGGAGATGGATTCAGGTCATCAGGCTTGGCAGTAAGTGTCTTTATCATCCAAGCCATCTTGTCATTCCGTTGACCGTTTTTGAATTTAGAGACTATCTCTGGTCAGCCCATGAGTATAGAGTTCCCCATATGAATCCTAGTATTCCTTTTCTGTGGTTCTGTCTGTGCTCAGGGATGACTGCTGTGACAATTTAGATCGACTTTTGAACTAGCCATAAATGCATCATACTTCTTTTCTTGAAGAAAAGAAAGAGTATTTGCCTTTGCACCACCTTATAGACACTGGGTATTTTTAAGAAACAAACTCTGTGACTCGAGACATTGACCACTTTTTTTTCCTACTCCAAGGATTGACCAGACTCACTGTTTTCCCTTGAATACTGCAGTTTGTAGGAGTTCAGGTGCTTGACCTTCCTCTTCTGCTTTGGGCAGAATTTTTAGTCCCCACCCCACCGCTGGGTTCCACACCTCGCCTCTGCAGCTGCCTCATGTCCAGTCCTGGATTTTCATAAGTCTCTATCTTTGCTTGTCTGGCTTTATTTGCATGAATGGCCCAACATATGCTCCTACGGCATCTAAAAAGGATATGAGAAACGAAGTCATTGTATTTTGTATTTCTGGAGTTGTCCTTCTTGTTTGAGAGTCTCCAACTACAAAGAGGTGTGCGAAATTTTACTTGTGCTTCAGACAATTGTCACCAAACGGCATGCCATTGTTTCAGCGGCCTTGTATTTTCTCTTTCCGAGTTTTGTAGATGTTTCTATTGTTTCTATCATTCAGGCTGGTGTGCGTTTTGTTTAACAGTTCTGCCGCTTGGTGAACCATTTTTGGTTTAGGTACAAGCATTCTTCTGTTCTATGGACATCTACCTGATAGATTCACCACAACATGCAGACTGCTTTGACCAGATAACTAACCACACGCCAAGTCTGGCCAGGTGGAGAAATAAAATTCTCTGTTACAGGTAGCCTTTCCACAATCTCCCTGTTGGATGCCACACCCCACACTTGTTCTACCGACTCTGTTTCCTCTGTGTTTTCTTTCTGCAGCTAAAGATTCCCGTCTTTTCCTAAAATGTGGGCCTGGCAACCTCTTCCTTAGGGGAGGGAATAAATCAACCCTGTATTGGACTGGAGAGATTTTTGATGCTTTGAAGCCTTTCTGGGGTTATGTGAGCTTGATCAATATGCTTATTGTGGGACTCTCTACTGAAAATCCTTATTTTTCCTCTTAGATGTCTGTTATTGACTGCTATCCCCTTTTAGAAAAAATAATTTCATTTGGGGGAATTTTTAGAAGGGAAAGATTGCTCAATCTACCATGTTTAACTGACAGTGCTGCCCTGCATTTTCTGGGCTGTAATCTTGTCATGTCAAATCATTATAACCAGGCTTGACTCCTCTTTCTCCCAGAGCTCCCAACTCATCCATCACAATCAGTCCTGGGGGCTTTACCTCGCAGTGTGACTCCGTTTTGACCACTTCTTAGCACTCCCAGTCACTCCTCTCCAGTATAAGCTGCTTGTTCCTGTACTAGCTAAGCAAATTTCCCTCTCTCTCTCTCTCTCTCTCTCTCTCTCTCTCTCTCTCTCTCTCTCTCTCTCTCTCTCTCTCTCTCTTTCTCTCTGCTTTATCTTTCTTCAAGGATTCATTGCAGAGACAGGTACTCCCCCAAAGTCAGCCAAGTCTGGTCAACCCGCCTTCCACAGCTTTCCAGCAGAGTGAAGCACAAAGCAGGCAGGCTTTCCTGGCACCATGGTCTGCAATTTCCAGAGGCTCCCTGACTATGTTTGTGTCGCCCAAGCCAACTGCTGTTGCTGTGACTCTGCACAATCTTACGATGCAATCTCTCAGGCATATGGTACAGAACCTTCATAAACGGCTATCCATAAATATTTATTGAATGAGTAATTATGTATAAAAATACCTCAGTTGCCTTCACCTATTTTTAGGCATGGGAATGGCAAGGCCTGTGGAGATGTCCTTGTGCCTCCAGATGATCACTTTCCTACTCTGCAAGGACGAATGATAACCCAAGTTGTGTGCATTTTTGAAAACCAAACAAGAGATAGTGTTTACACATTGATACCATAAGAATGGGGCAAAGTATAATTGGGATGACTGTTGGTTTTGCCATCTTCTGACTTAAGAATTTCCACTTAGATCCTTGTTTTCTGGCTTTCATCTCTTAAGATGACACTTTCAGGGAGAACACAAACCTTTCTATGAAGTTGACATGTTTGACAGCTGCAGTCTCTACTTTCCCCTACTTCTTTAAAGACAGATGCAAGTCCAAGATCACATAACACAGGGTAGCGGTGCACATAGGCACATGCAAGCAATAGGATCCAGAGAGAGAATCCCAACCTAAAGACCCTGCCCCCTTCTCTTCCATGACTATAAATATAAATTGGCCCATGCTAGAGGGCTCCACATAGATTCTTGTCCCACTTTCTTAAGAAGCATCATTGAGGAAGGTTTGGGTAATGAAATCTCATGTATTATTAACCTAACCTTAGTACAGACGTACAAGGAATGGGCTTAATTCAGCTGAAATTTATAGGCAATTTGTTAACACAGCAATGTGCACTGGAAGGCACGTTAGAGCCACATTGGTTTTAATACGCCATTCAATAACTTGAGCAGAGGTTAAAAATTCTGCTTAACCTCCATTAAGTATTTTTAAAATGCTTTAATTTAAAATTATTTGTAGCATGTGTATAAAGATGAACGTACGCATACCCACAATAATAAATAGAGCACTAAACATGTTTCCCTGTTTTTTGGTTTTTTTTTTCCTCCAGCTCTGGATGACCCCATACCATTCAGCAGCTGTCCTTAATCAGAGGCCAGACTGAGAAAGGCAGGGAAGGATGTCAAGCCATCCTGGGCTAGTGACCCTCCCGTGTCCTTGAGAGGCAGACGGGGGGGGGGGTGGTTATTGAGAGCATTGCAGCTCTGAAATACAATAAAGTCTAACTTATAATGGAAACAGCTTCTCGTGACATGTTGAGTCCCTAATAGAACAATGCTTCATGTTTTCTCCAGCATTGGCTTTTGCCTTTCATTTTATAAGTCACATAGACAATTAGGGAGTAAAACAAAGTATCTTGTTTCATTAGGAAGCATATTCCCCTGGCCAAGTGATGGGCTCATAAACCAGAATTTCATGAAGACCCTGCTGATGGAACTGGAATCAGGTGTCTGATGTTCTATTCAAAATTAGAGCGTCTGTTAGTGAAGAGAATCGAATCACCCCAGTGTCCTGGTGCTGAATAGGGGGGGAAAGTTTGAGTTAATGTGTTTTCCCCAGTGAGCTGAGTCTCATGATAACCACCTCTCCCATGACAATGGGCTAGAATAGAATCTCTTGCCTTGGAGAGCCTGGACTACACTCTCCTGAATATGTGGAAGGAGGGAAGAGTTATTTTAACCTCCATTTAGAAAAATCTCATTTCTGTGGAGATTTCATAATAACAGTTTCAGTAACGATAGTGCGGGATAATTGCTGAGTATTTACTAAGTGCACAGCTCTGCCTTGGAGCTTTGCTGTGAAGTCCCATGTAATATGCATATTTCTATGATGGAGGTTTCATTCTCTCCTGGTAAGGCAAAAGGGAGTAGAGTCTTACAATAGAAGAGGCATTTAGAAGTCCCCGAGAGTCTGACCACAGAAGATGTGCCTCAAACCATGGGGACTTTTTCTGGAAAAGAAAAATTGTCTTAAATATTCATTAACAATCACTTGAGGCTGCTGTAAATTACATATAGTTGCACATATCTGTAATGTCTCATCTTCAACTTCTCCTCAACACGTGATGCTGGCTTGTTGCTTCAGGCCCTGATCTCATTTGTTGTGGAAAACCCAAGTAACAGGCATGAAAAAAAAAACACTACTATCGTGGGCTGCCTGAGTGGGTGAATGGAGAGCTGAAGAGCAGGCTCTAGAAATGGGATTATCTACATAGGCTAGGCAGGGGGAATTTATAGTCTCTATACCATAGAGAAGATACTGGGAAGTGTCGATTTGATAAATACTGAAATGTAGTAGAATGGAAATATAATATAAAAGTGTAACTTGGGTTATGATCATATATATGAGTGTGTAATCATTTTAATCTCCCTGTTTTTATCAGAGATTTCAGTATTTGTATTTTTTTTAAATCATTTTTGTGTTTGATGCTTAGAAAGTATTCTATGACTGGGCATGGTGGTTCATGCCCTTAATCCCAGCACTGAGAAGACAGAGACAGGTATTTCTCTGTGAGTTCCAGGCTATGGTTACTATGGTCTACATAGTAAGTGGCTGGCCAGTTAGGGCTACATAGTGAGATACTGTCTTTAAAAAACAAGGAAAAATCTGAAGAGGAGAGATGCTTCTAAGAGCCTTCCCACATACTCACAGATGCCCACACAGATAAGAAAACTGAGCTTTATATAAAATACACAACTCCAGTAGAAAGCTAAGGACATTGACTTCCGCCATGCCCTTTGCTCTAAAAGCAACAGATTTGGGGGATGGGGCTGACATTTTCCTTCTCTCATGTAATTCATCAGATGATTTGTCAAAAGTCACATTGTTATTGTCCCAGTACTTACACATCCCCTTCCACATTCCCTGCAAGGCTGGGCCATTCTGACCCACATTCTGATTCTTGACTCACAAATTCCTATTGATCATGTTTTCCTCTCATTGGGAAAAAAATACTTTCATACTTTAAGAAATATTTATCCATCTGTCCACCCATCCTTTCTTCCATCTGTCCACCCATCCTTTCTTCCATCTGTCCACCCATCCTTCCATCCAGCTGTCCACCCATCCTTCCATCCAGCTGTCCACCCATCCTTCCATCCACCCATTAAGCTATATATTCATTTCATTGCTGTACCCAGTTTTCAGTTTAATATAGTACCAGATACTGGGCCCTGGGCTCCTTTAAGACATAAAATTGCAAACATACAAAGGTCTTGTGTTTTAAAAAGGGAGCAATGCTTTCTGTAAACACAAGGAACACAGAATATATATGGGAATGATAATGATGGATTCTTCAAGGATGGAGGCACGGATAATTTAATAAAGAAAATCTGATCTGGGCTTTCAGAGTATATAGGACTGGTGAGGTAACAGAGGAGCAAACGGTTGCCAAAAGAGGAAATAAATGCAGAGCATTTGCAGCATATCTAATAAGAGTATTAATTGTCCTAAATAACACTGGGGCAAAAAGGGTGTTGTATTTGTGCTCCCTGGAACATTGGGTCAAAAATATGGAAAATGCTGCCAGCATTATTTTTATGAAAAAAACAAACACCCAAATGAAGAGAAGCATTGGAATCCCGATTTGAAGATCGAAGCCGTTGGCACTGCATCCAGACACCCTAATTATCCAGCCCTTCTCACCACAGATTCTTCCCACGAGCATCCTGTCCGTAGTTTAAGGTACAGGGTACTGTCTCCTAATGGCCTGTAATGAGTGCCGAGCCAAGCACTGCCCTCCTTTTCTGAACATGGCCCAGAGGTTAAGTTTGTTTTCTTTCTCCCATTTCGCGACCTTAGCAAAGCCTAGTTGTTCATGGTCCCCAGGAGGGATATTGCTAGGAAATGGTTCTCGTTTATGCCCAGGACAGGTGCTGTGCTGCACAAATAGCCCCAACAGGAGACGATGCCCCCAGTCTTACTAATAATGTAGCACTCCAGGGGTTCTCTGGGGCTCTTTCGCGTACAGCAGTGTTATGATATGATGGCTACTCTCTTTGAGCTGGACACACCATCCTCTATCTGAGGTTTGCCTTGTTCAGGGCCACGAGTTCGATGGAATATGAGAGCAAGTGATTACCAGGTTGGTTTGTGCCCGAGAATTCTCAGCTCTACATAAAACAAAGTTAGCACATTGGCCTGATGGTCCTGTTTAAGAAGGCAGCAGAAAGACATTCGTGAGGGAGAACAGTTTCAGAAAAAAAAAATCACTTACCATGATACAGATGTGAAAACACAGACCGTGAAGCGAGCTAATGGGGTGAGATCAGAAACGTATTGAGTCGCCGAAGAAATTAAGGTCAGTTATAATTAAGCCACACTCAGGAGTGGAAGTTTAAGCAGGAGGGGAGGGGAAATGTTGTATTCTATAGTTGGAAGCCATCAAAGGAGAGGTAATGGTCTAGAATTAGGCACATTAAGGTGATGCGGCAAGTAATCTGTGTGCAGGAAGTTGCCTTCGTCATCCTAATTGAACTGCTTAAAAATAGGACAACTAAAATACTGGTGGGATTAACCTTTCTAATCAAGTCCTGGGAAGAGGCACATTCTCTAGATTCTCCAGCATGGGTGAGTCCTCAGCCATTAATCTTTGCACACTGGCGTCCACCACCATGCCTGCTTCCTAGGAGCCCCGTGTTGTAGCTAGGCTCTGTGGGCACTTGGTGCTTTTTCACGTTTTCTTTGGTGGTTGTCCTCTGTTTACGCTTCTGATATTTTTCTATACAGTGTCTTGCTCTCCAAGACATGAACTACCTAATCTTATATACCAAAATGCACCCCCATTTGTATATGCAGACATAGCTAGTAATTCATTTCTTGTAAAAATGATGCTTTACTGGTTGAGAAGTCTCTGTGGCTCAAAGCTATTGCAATAAGTCAAAATTAATTCTGAGTATCTAGGCTAATGGGTAATTCATCCCAACTGGAGAGATGTTAAGACTTCATGATGTCACCCTTATGAATGTAAGGAGCTAGTTACCTTGCTCAGAAAAAGGGACATATTCCTTCTCGGAGACCAAAGAGAAACCTTCAGCAATTGTGACTTGGATTATATGCCAAACTAGGTACTACAACAGGTATTAGCTGATGTGGCTATAACCTATTATCCTTACAAGTGGATGTAAGGATAAATATAGAGAAATAAATCATATAATCTGGCTATAATTGTCATGAAGATAATGCTCCCTGAGCCATCTGCCTGGATATTCTAGATCTTTCAATTTACCCCATTCACTCTTGACAAACACAATTTTTACTGCTTTTGAAGCTGTCTAAAAGCATTGCTATGACCAGAACAGAACAGACAGATTTTTTGTAACTTTAGGATGATGGCTTCTTTGTAATTAGATCCTCCCCTGCATGTGAGAACTGAGCAGTTATTCTCTGATTTTCCTGATACAACAGACAACACAGGGAGGGGCAGCTCTCTTTTCCAGCTTATTCTCTTCAGTAAGACTAATATATCACCAAGCTTAATGATTGTGACATTATATCTTCATCTTCCATAGCTTTACTTAATAGGCAGTTTCTGTGGTCTCTCTCTCCTGTTGCCTCAATTAAATATTCCTGGTAGCATTTTGTATGTGCTTGTGTGTATCAAGTAGATATGTGCATGGAAGCATACACATGCATCTACCTACACTATACCAAGACCCCTTTATATTTCATTCCAATGGCTAAATCCTTTCTCACTTTGTATTGTGGGCATCCATCTGGCTCCAGAAGACTTCAAAGAACTCCAGTGTGATTGTGAGTCCCGCTTTTCCTTCTTTACTTTTGACATAAGAAAAGGATGTTCACTGTGGAATAAAAGTTAAAATCTTTAAACGGAGTGTGCCTGTGCATGCATGCGTGTGTGTGTGTCTGCATGGTATGGTATAGTGTGGTATGTATGGTGTGTGTGTGTGTGTGTGTGTGTGTGTGTGTGTAGTATGCGTTCATACACACACATGCACTTGTATGTCTATGTGTATGCATGTATGTTTTGTGAGTGTAGTGCTTGTAGAACTCACTGACTCCTTGAGTGCATTTTCATTAGCTCATCAGTGTTTAGTGAAGGCCTACTATGGGTAGCGAAGAGAATGATGATTTATACAGATGAGGTTCTGACCCTGATGCAGGTGACAGGCTGATGAAAATTAGATTAATTACATGTTTCTGGGCACTGGTGGGAATCAGCAGGATGCAGTGAAGCTGATAGAGGCATGCCTGAATTGGCCTAAAGAAATTTGTTCATGGAATTGAGGAGACCTGGCTTACAGAGCAGAAGAGATAGATTGAAACCATTGCCAGGGACAGAGCAGCTCGCCCTGCCCCCAGAAAGGCATTCAAGAATCATGAACAGAAAAAAGAAAACAGCAACTGTGCAGCCTTCTGTGTTGGGAAATGACTGTAGAGGGGTAGGGGGTGGTTGTTTACAAAGTGGGAAGCCATGGCAACAATTTGGCTAATTTTTATATTTTCCTTGAAGGAAATAGGCCATGAATAGAGAAAAGAGACATTGAAAGTATCTTTTGAGAAAGATTATTTAAACTCCACTGTGGAGAGAAGATGAAGAGGAGGTCAGGGCTTGCCAGTGGGTAAATGGCTTCTGCAGTTGGACAGCCTGTTGCTTGAAACTGGCTTGTGGTAATCATTAGTTAAGCATAGGGGGGGTGCTATTGTGAATCTTTCTAAGCTTCTGTTTTCTAATCTATGCAAAGGACATGATAACTCTAAGCAGATTATTGCATGTGAATCTCCTGTCGCTCTGGTTCCTGATACACACCATGAAAACCTTAGTGACAGCCTTCATAGGAAGGAAGGAAGGAACAGTGGAAGACTGAAAATCCTCTGAAGACACTATCTCAATGATTAACAAAGTATAGATCACACATGAAGGAGACAGTTTAAGGGATGAGAATTTTAACAATGTTCTGAATGATCAATTACATTTGAGTTTCAAATAATAACCCTTTAGTATGAGTAACGTGCATTTTTTTACTATAAAAATCATTGTTAAATGTCAAATTGGAATCTTGTATTTTATCTGACTTTCTTACCACATGTCTATCTGGTATATTGGATATACCACTTCCTATTTGGAGCTGAATAGAAGAAGGTCAGGTTTTAGTTGAAGAACTTCAAATAGGCCTGAATTATTTTAAATTATATATTCATTTTAACTGTGAAAGAATGGTTTGCCTGTGTGTATATATGTACATCACACAGGTTCCTGGTTTCCACCGAGGCCAAAAGAAGGTCTCAGATTTCCTGGAACTGGAGTTTGGGACAGTTGTGAGTTGCATGTGAGTACTTGGAACTGAACTGAAGGCTTCTATAAGAGCAGTGAGTGTTCTGACCACTGAGCAACCTCCCTGACCCCTCCACTAAATTTTCATGTAGGTGACTGAATGGGTGTTTTTATTTGTAATTAATATATTCATGAAGAAAGAAGTGTTCTAGCCACTGTTATAGAAAGGCCTGGATGTCCCTTGAGATTATTTTGGTTTTGTGTGCTGTCAAAACACTGTCATTTTTAGAGAAGATTGAACCAAAAGTGAACATTAAAACTTTTTCTTACTTCTAGGCTTCTACAGTTCTCCTGGCAATGCCACTGGCTGCCTGCCATGCTCATGCCACAGGGCTGGCTCTGTGAGCCACATCTGTAATAGTGTCACCGGGCAGTGCTCTTGCCATGATCCCTCTGTTACTGGGCAGAGCTGTCACCAGTGTCAAGACCATTACTTTGGATTTGATCCTGAAACAGGAAGGTAAATCTTTATTTGTATGAATGACAAAACATTATAGATTTTTATCTTTAGTTTTCCTTATCAAGGACTTTGGCAATTTTCAAGCAATAACTTCTAAAAAAATGTTCTTTGAGTAATATATTTTCAATTCCTTGATATCTTGTTTACTAAACTTAATGGTTATTGTTCCATTCTGTCCTTGTGAACTTATTCTCTCATAATCACTGAAAAACTCTCTTCAATAATCAAGAGATATCTTCATTGTCTCATTTACTTTGTGTGTGTGTGTGTGTGTGCGCGTGTGTGCGTGCATGCATGCATGCATGCACATTTCTAAAGATGGAAGCCAGAGGTCAACTTTGGGTATTTTTCCAAGGATCTGGTCTTTATAATAAAGGGTCTCCAGCTAGCTTGGAATTTGCCTATTAGGCCAGACTGAATCAGAGACCTACTAGACCTCTAAGTATGTACCAACATGCCTGGCTTTTGTGTGGGGTTCTGAATCACAAATTCAAGGCCTGATGCTTTTCACAGCAAGCAGTTTGTCATCTAAACTCCTTCCCCTGCCCCAACTTAAGCTTTTTAAAGAAAGATACTATTCCCTTGAGTCTATCATAATCTTCACCCTTCAGTCTCCTTAAATCCAAGGCTGCTTTTGGTGACATAAAACCTTGCTTTCCTTCTCTCTCCATATCCACCTATCACACCTCCTATCCCAGCTCCTTCCAGGACCCAAACCTGCTTACAGAAGAGTGTGCTGTCATTTGTCACTCTGCGGGATGTCTGGCTAGCACTGGAGATGGTGTCTCTGGGTTAGACAGTAGATTGAAATGTTAACATTAACTAATGAGGAGTAGAAGGAGGTAAAGAAGACAGCAGAGCCTGTAGTATTGGAAGGCACTGAGGTCATTTCTAGTGAAATTATGTGGTTTATGAAAGGGAGGGACATAGAAGACAGAGCCAAACTATGACAGGTTGATTTCAGGAAAGGGAAAGATCTCGACAAGTATGACTTTAAAGAAAGATGATTCATTACAGCTTTTGTGCAGATTAAGTTGAATATTTCTACATGCCATCTGACTCATATTGACTCAGAGAAAGAGAACAACCTTAATAAAACTACACATTATTCTTTGACAGGAAAGTATTTTTCTCCCACCCATAGTGCCTTCATATTTATTCTTCCAAGTTTCATTCACTGAGTGCTTGGAGTATCACTGTAGTTTGGATCTGGGAACCTGTACTTTAAAGGCTTAGTCCTACCTTGTTTCCTTTGGGATATGGTTCCTTTTAACTGTTTGGGTCCAGTGAGAGGTAGTCATTTCAGTGAGAAATGTCCTTGAGGGAGATGCATAACCTCAGTCCCTTCCTCTTTGTGTTTTTCATTTCCCAAACATTCCCCTGCCATGATGTATCATGATGACGTGTCACCATAGCAACTGACAATGGGAATAACCCCTGAAGCCTTGACTTTCTCTCTGTAAGTTGTCTAGGGCATTCATTAGTGATGAAAAGCTAATATGGGGATAATACATTTCTTTCTTTTTCACCTCTAATGCCCAAACCATGGAAATTCCCAAACCTATTGAAGTTCTCCCATGTCTACCATTGGCCTATTCTTTCTGTGTCTCCAATCTTCAAGATTCCAGAAATGCTGTGTTGTGACTAGATGACCTTGTTCCAACTCTCTCATCCAAGAACCACCACTTAACCTGTCCCTAGACTTCAGCTAATTTTTGTGCTGGTACCCCTGCCCGGTTCTACATTGATCAACCATGTGACCAGCTTTGTGATCTTCTGCTCCTACTCCGGGACAAAGTCATCTTTGTTTTGCTCTCAAGCTCTGTTCCTTCTGCTGGGCTGTAGGTCAGTTCTATAGGTGACCCCCTTGCTGCTGCCCTGGGCTGACTTAACTAAGAATGAGCTTCTGCTATATGGACCCACAGCCTTGCATCATGCATGTACTTCTTGCTACCTTAGTCTCCTGCCCCTTCAGATGGTGGGTGATGCCTTTGACCTCAGCTCCCTGAACACCCTGTAGGTGTACCAGCCCTCCACTGTGCGGGTGAAATGGCAACAGAAACAAATGACTCCACATTGCCTCTCTGCCTCCAGTGTGTCTGCCTTCTTATACATTCTTGCTTTCTATCTAGTCACAGAGGAAAGCAATCTTTGTAAAACTGGCCTATTTTGAGTGTGATCCCTTCCTGAATTTTGTTTTCTATTCCTTCCTTCCCTTCTCACCTTCATCTCCCCATCTTCCCATCTGAACCTTGCTTCATCAAACTCTTCACTGATGTAACTTAACAGATGCCTCTTCGCTGGATCAAGCTGCACACAGATATGCCACCATCTCATCATTACCAGCTCCTCTCCTTGACCTCACCCTACTTTATAAGGGCTGAACATCCTTGTGTGATTTCTCATTCTTGTGCTCACTTACATTTAAGAAGAGTTTTCTTGCTTCTTCCTGTTCATTTCTTTGCATCTTTTCCTCATCCCCCACACTTTGTGCATACAATAACCAAACCCATGAAAAACAGGCAGCTAAGGAATAGCAGACTCATTATGTTGGTAGTATCAGAGTAGAACATATGGCCTTCCATATGTTAAGCAAGTGCTCTACCACTGAGTGACGTCTCTAGTCCCCTAAATGATAGATAGAATTCTCATCTCTATCAAAGATAATGTATATAACAAAATAGAATAGATAAACAAGAGTTAAGGAAAGATTGTTAGGCAGTATGGTTGCCCTGGAGGGAATGACAGAAGTATCCATGATGCCTTATACTTGAGTCATATTAGTGGGATCTAGGACACTTAATGAAGGGTCACATGAATCACCTGCAATCGTGGAGATGAGTAGACTAATATGTAATTTAGACCTGGCAAATATGAATGGAGAGAGACAGACTATCCAAGATTAGGCAGACCAACTAAGGTATTACTCTGCAGTCTGACACTCTTAGAGTTTATCAGACTGAGGGGTTCTGATTAGAATAACAAGAAAAATCAGGTGGGCTCCCTTAGCATCATTGTTAAGTATCATCTGGAAGCCAGAAAGTTTCCAGATAGAAGAAACAGGGGAGAGTCCTGTGGGATACATAGAGAGTAACAAAGTAGTTGGAATAGAAGTAAACCTGAGACATTTGGAACTGTTAGTTGGAATGAGTCCTGGGGAGGACAGAGATCATGGATGGAAGCCTGAAAGTGTTTCCCCAAGAGGAAAGTCATCTCTGACCTCAAGGGAGGCATCCATAGAGGTTGTCTGTGAACATAGGTGAGGTCAGAGTATGTAGCCTGCTGGATCTGGCCAGTTAGTACCAGCTCCACTTGGGACTGACTATATGTGAGGGAAGAGGTGTGTATCAAAAGAGACAGGGACAACTAGGCAACCCTTGTTTGCAGAGTCCCTGTTTTTATCATTTCTGAACTATAAAAAAAAAACAAGAGAAAAAGTTTTTTTTTTTAGTTTCAATGCTTTATTATAGAAAAGTAGGAAGAGAAAGGAGATGGACAAGTAAAGAGAGAAAGAGAAGAAAGAGGGATGAGAGCTAGCCATGGCCATGTGGAAAGAGGGGAAAGAATGGAGAGAGAGGCAGGAGAGGGCAGAAAGAGATGAGGGCAAAAAGTTTGTTTTTTATAATGTCCAATTTGAATCTAAGTTGAAAATTGACTTGATACACAGGACTTGAAATTCTTTCTAGTGTTACACACACACACACACACACACACACACACACACACACACATACATACATATACATACACAAACACCTACCTACCTACCTACCTACCTCCGGATCTTTTATTGTCTCTGAAAGGTGAGAGGAGCCGTGGATGACTCCTTTCATATCCAGACTGAATGAAGACAGGATTGGGTGGGATGGGTTAGACACACCAGGTCATGGGATGCTCCAGTCAAAGACAACTAAAAGGCTGACTTCTGTTGCTGTTCACAGTAAACATGAAGCTTATCCTTTTTTCAATGTATCTCTGACTTCATTGTTATAATTAGTAAACTGCACTCCTCCTTTAGTGTCCAAGCCTCTATTGTGTTTGCTTTTTGTTTCCAAACTCTCTTGTTTGCTGTTTGCTCCTGTGTAACATGCTCATCTCTGACTAAGCTCTGTCCTTGACATCAACCACTACATTACTTAGTCAGTGACTGTTGTTGAGTATATGGTCCCTCTTTAGGTCATCAGTTATTCCATCTTAACACTAAAATATGGCATGTCCTCTTCATACTCACTGAAGGGATATACAGCCTCTCTAAATAAAAGGTGTCTTAATAGGGCTTACAGACTTCTCGTCTGGGCATTATAGGACATAATCCATATGCTAACATGAAAAAGAGTTGTGGAAAGTAAGAGCGCTACTGGTAACAAAGCATCTCTGCAAAGCATAGAAAGACTAAATCTCCTAGCCCTGGCTCATCAGGTAACGCCACCCAGTGGGCAAACCTGAAGGCATGCGTTCGACCTAAAGAGCCCACACGGATAGCCAGGTGTGTTCACATACTCACCTGGAACTAGTGCTGTGGAGGAGGGGAATGGGAGAGCCACAGGGGCGTAACGGCAGCAGGCTAGCTTCAAGTTTTGTGAGAGGCCCCATCTCAAGTGACTAGGTTAGAGATTGGTAGAGCGGGATCCCAGATATCTCACTCTGGCATCTGTCTACACACGCACACATAAGCACACACTCATACATATACTCTGCATATGTACTACAGGAACATGCAAACAAAACCAGTTTTGCTTACTAAAAAGAAAGAAAAGGGGACAAAGCTTTCCATGATCTATTTGTGCTTTCTGAAATCATGTTTGGGATGTGAGTTGACCCTCCCATTTCACTGATTAATTCTGCCATCTCTCTTCATGTTACCACCAGTAGTCATCAGAGAAGAGACCTTTTTCCACAGAAGGTGACAGGGGAAAGTACTTCAAACTGTGCCATAAGAATCGCTCCAGTGTGTGTTGGCTCACCATGGGGAGGGGAACGAACAGACTCTCACCTGCTTTTGATTCCTGTTTCTTTTCTGAATGATAGTCTTCTAGGATGTCTCTGCTAAATTCTGTTTGCTGTCATTACACTTCTCCCACATTATCTATTTTTACAGTGAAGAGTAGACTAAACCATATAAGTTCCTATATGGCATAAGAAAACTTTATCTCACAGCTATGGTGGTAGATGTCTATAATTCTACCACTTGGGGATAGAGGAGTAGGAGAATCAAGGATGATTAAATCAATCTAGGCCAACCTCTGCTACATAGTAAGGTCAAGGCCAGCCTGGGCTACATGACACCCTACCTGAGAGAAATTAAAAAAAAATTATTTCTCCAAAAAAGCTTGCTTGTAGTCTAGATATATGTGGGTATACAATATAGGAAATAATTATGTCTTGATGTTTAGAAATGAAAAGTAAGGAACTCATTTGGTGTCCCTGTGGTAGGTAATTGCTAACATATATGTATTAAATTCCAGTGTCTACAATGATCTGTTCTCTTGCTAAGTAGGAAGGGTGAGGAAGCAAGTTGTGCTTCTCATTGTATTGGAAAGTTCTGTAACATCCTCATCCTTTCCCATTCTGAGTGTTCTTTCCATCCCTGTCTTTCCTTCCCAACTCTTTACTGAGGAGAGCAATGCAGGCTGGGTTTATTGTTGGTGGTTTTCTTGGTTTATTTTTGCTCCTTTTTAGAATTAATCCCAAAGGACTAAATAAGTGAACTAATATAGACACTGACCCTAAACTGCAGTGAGCCAAGGGAACCACACTTGTCAATCACAGCATCCTGGGAAGGCTCTGGAAAAGTCTTTGCCAGCTTTCAAGCTCATGTTCCATCCTCCAAGTGTGCCAACCAGTGAAAGATGGCCGTTCTTCCAAGAGCTGATCTTGGTGAAAACATTGCTTTATTTACCTCTGGATTAACCAGCCCTGAAACTAGGAAGCAAGAAAACTCTGTCCAGGGTTTAAAAAAAATCAATAAAGCAACAAATGTATATCACATCTGTCTAACTCTAAAACAAAGAGAAAAAAATCAAAGTGAACCACGTCTGGCTCACCTCTGTACTGGGCACATGAACTTCCTGGCATCACCCTCAAGTAGACTGTTGAGTGATTATTTCCTGGAGTGAAGGCACCTCACGTTCCTCTGGTACCCTCTCCCATTCATTTTTTTTTTAAATGTAGCTCCTACACATCACAACCCATAATGCTTCCTCTCCAGTGTTTAAAGCTACTGAGAGTCACTAGTTCAGTTTACCTTGTTTTAAGCCCCAAGGAGCCAGATGCCTAAACTAACTGCACTAAAGTGCAGTTGTACTCTGATAGCAAGACCAGGACTCGAGGCTTCTCAGGTGTCTGGAAGCTTAGACTTCACAAAATATGTGCTCATACTTACCTGCCTCGTGATTATTTAGATTTTACTTCAGAGATCCTCCATGTAACACCATGTCGTAGATTTGCTCTGGTCATCTCTGCAATGCCCATCACCAATGGGTCTCATGGGTCTTTGCTCTGAGAACTGCATCAGTGACTTCAAATACAAATAGACTATTCCCTTGCAAAGAGACCTCCTCTTATGCAGTAAGATGTAAAACTCGGTACATGTTTTTCATAGACCCTGGCTTCTCTGCGACTCTCTGAGTCAGTGGCTGCTGTCTGAGGTTACAGAGGTTACAGACTCCAATCAGTCTCCCATGCTCACAGTGAACCTTGTTCAGGATCATAAGGCAGGGGCAGTTTCGGGAAAGAGAAAAGAATACAAAGGCTCTTGAGTTTCATGCTGGGGACTGCCACTTCTGCCCAATTCTGTCTTTAAAGGAAGTCACAAGGCCACCCCATATTCCAGAGTGAGGAAATAGCCTCTGCATTTCATGGACAGGAGAACACTGTTTAAAAGGTTCCGCTTAGAAGGAAAAGTATATACTCATTTTTGAATGATCTTATGGCCTCTATCTATTAAGTCTACCTAATATAGATTGTGGAAAGCTCTTCAAGGAATGCCAGACTTTGTATGTTATTAATGGCACCATGTCCTTGATGTGACAAACTGGGAATGGTGCAGAGCTGAGCATCAGGACAGGGTCCAGCTCTTCTTTCCCAATAGACCAGGTATATTAGCTTGCTCCTGGATATAATAAATTACTGTAAATTCAGTGTCTTAAAACAACAAGGATTTATTATCTTATAATTCTGGAGGTCAGAGGTCCTAAATTAGTTTCAGTGGACTAAAACCAAGGTGTCAACAGGCCACCTGTGTTTCCTCTGGAAACTCCAGGATAAAATCCATTGTCTTCATCTTGACTCCTCCTTTAGTCTATGTATATTTTTAAGGGGTGAGGAGAGGTAGTGTATGCTGTGTGTGTCTGTATGTGCGTTAATGGGTGGGGGTGGATCATATTCCTACATGTGCACATGGGTGTTAAGGGCAGAGATTGGCACTGGGCGTTTTCCTCAATCTCTTCACATTTTGAGAGAGATTTTTCTCACTTAACCTGGAAATTACCAATTAGGGCTGGCTAGCTGGTCAGCTAACTCCAGGAATCCTCGGCTCTGACTCTCTAGCACGAGGCTTACAGGTGTATGTTGCCAGAGCCATAGCAACATGGGTACGAGGCCCAAGCTCAGGTCCTTACACTAACACAGCAAGCACTCAACCAACAGAGTCATTTCCCCAGCCTTTGCTTCTGTTGTTGTTGTTGATGATGATGATGATGATGATGACTTGATAATATCTCTCACTAGAACTTTCTGGCTAGGCTATGCTAGCTGGCCAGGGAACCCAAGGGATGTGTTGCCAATAGCCTCACTGCTTCATTATGCTGTTTTGTTTGTTTTGTCTTGTTTTAAATTGTTGGTTATAATTTGTCTTCTGGGAATTAGATACAGGTTCTCTTGCTTGCTTGCAAGGCAAGCTCTTGACCTAGTGATTGTCTCCTTCCTTCCGTTCTGCGGCTCCCAGCTCCATCAGAAACAGCAGAGCAGCCTTCTGCCTTCTCAGAGTTGGGCTTCTCTCCTCAACGTGCTTTTTGTTGGTGGTAGTGGTAGCTTTGGTCATTTGATTTTATTTATTTTTGTTTATTATTTGTCTCTCTCACTGCCCTGCCTTCCTTTCATTAAGACCTCTATGATCACATTGAATATTCTTGGATAATCTGTGGTCAGCATACCATCTCCAGATCTTTAACCATGTTTGCAGAGTTTATCTTACCAAGTACAGAAATAGATTTCAAGTTCTACCAGTTAGGACTTGGTCACTGTCAGGGGCCACACTTCAACCTACTGTACTAAAGTCACCCTTATGTCACTTGGGGCTCAACTGTGACTAGCTCCCTGTTTCTAATTGCAGTACAGTGATGCTCCTTCTCTGTGCATTGTTTCCTGGCTACTTTTTGAGGACAGCAGCAAAAGTGAGTTGTAGTAAAGGGCATGGTGTGCGCAGAACCTGAAATGTTTACTGTCCATCCTCTGTAGTTAAAGACTGCTATAGTTACAGAGCCTGTAACTAGATAAACTCTCACATTCTAAGATGCACTAAGCATCTTAGAATTGTAACTGTATAAGTGTTAAAAGAACTTTACGAGAAATGAAGATTTACCTAGTCAAATCCCCCTTTCAGAACACCTGGTAACTGGTCCCTTACCTGCTTCAAAATATGGAATTCAAAAGACCCACTGTCTCATGCAATAGCACGTCTTGCCTTCAGCAGTTTTCACTGCATGTCAGAAGCATGGTCTCCAATGGAAGGAAATGTTTCTTTCCTGTGACTTTCTGTCTATCCTTTCATCTACCTCTGCAGCCATGGAGAAGAGATGTAATCTCTCTTCTATTTGCAAACACTCCCACATCTCAATTAATTGCATGGTGTTGTGGAGTGTCAACAAAGGAGGAGATACTAGCTTCAGGTCCAGAACATGCTCAGGGGTTTAGCTTCGCTGTAGATAACAGGAATGCTTTCTTGCTGGGACCAGATGCCTTCGTTGCATGTCACTAGCGTGGCCTATTTTATGAGTTCCTGATTTCAAGCCCAAAGAAGGTTTTCTGAATCTGGTTCTTGAGTCGCGCACTTCTTCTAGGTAAGATGCTAGCACTCTTGCGATTGCTTGGAAATCCATGTAAATATGGCCTTACACTCACACTAGCTATGTGACATCACCCTATATTCTCCCACTACAAATCTAACTTTAGCTCTCAGAGAATGCAGATGCTCTGGGAGGCTGTGACAAAGGAGAACTAAGAAGCATGGGAGACAACCTCAAGGCCAGATATCTACCACAGGGGTGAAAGTGCTCAGGCCATGGAAAGCCATGGTACTGCAGAGGACACTCTACGTACCACAACATCCTGCTATGAGTCAGTTGAGTATTCGGCTGCCAGGCAGTATGACTGAGGTCAGCCTGGAAAGGGAAGTCACCCAAGGGAAAATGATACAAAACAAGCAAGGCTCAAAACACAAAAGCTTCTTTACATCTAGCATCCACAATTTGATCTGCGTCTGGTGTCCCGTCCTAAGCCAAAGTCTCTCTTCATTCTGTAAAACGTCAATCACACAGCAGTGTATGTTGTGTCCTGACTGTGTGACCATGCAGCAGTGTATGTTGCAGTCTGACTGTGTGACTACACAGCAGTATGGGTTGTATCCTGACTGTGAACATGTAGCAATGTGTGTTGTAGCCTGACCGTGTGACTATGCATCAGTGTGTATTCTATCCTGACTGTGTGTGACCATGGAGCAGTGTGTATTCTACGTTGTGTGACCATGCAGCAGTGTGTGTTGTATCCTGACTATGTGACCATGCATCAGTGTGTGTTGTATCCTGACTGTGCAACCTTGAGGCAGTGTGTGTTATATCCTGACTTTGTGCAACCATGCAGCAGTGTGTGTTATATCCTGATTGTGGTGAGCTGATGGTGGAACCATTCTTATCCCACCTCTTGAAATTGGCCTTGTCATCTCCTTTTCTTTTCCTTGTTGGTTAGCCAATCCAAAAGCCTCAGTGATTTGGAATCTCCTTTGTGTTCTGTGTTGAAAGATATCCTCATCTTCTCTGTTAGAGAGTTAGAAGCCCAGGAACAACTCTAGAGTCTTTGTTCCCTCTCTTTCAAATTTTCACTCATAATTCACTAATCTTATTTACTGAAAACTTTCGGATTCTAAGCCCTTTCTGTTTGCTCATTTCCCAGTACCCAAATGCACCAATGTCTTCTGCTCACCTGTGCAGCTTAGTGGGTTACCATCGTCCACACTGATCCATGTTCCAAGCATTCCGATTGCAAGCCTGGGAGACTCCTCATGGGTCAGTGTTTGTGGTACATCCAGCTTAGCTTTCTGTTAATATTGAGAAACACCATGACCAACAGCAAATTGGGGTGGGGAAGTTTTATTTCACCTCTCAGCTTAGAGTCTACCATCAGGGGGGAGGCAGGGCAGGAAACAGGAGGCAGGAACCTCAAACAGAGGCCATGAAGAAACTCTGCTTACTGGCTTGTAAGCAGTGCTACCTGGCCAGGACTGACACCTCTCACAGTGAGTTCAGAGCTTCCTGCCCAGGGCTAACACCTCTCACAGTGAGCTCAGGGCTATCTGCCCAGGACTGGCACTTCCCACAGTGAGCTCAGGGCTACCTGCCCAGGACTAGCACCTCTCACAGTGAGCTGCACCTCCCTACCCCCCACCAATCACTAATTCATCAAAACTATTCCACAGACTTTTACACAGGCCAGTCTGATGGGGGCATTTCTTCAATTGATGTTCCTTCCTCCCAGATGACTTAAACTTGTGTTGAGTTGTCTGAAAAATAACCATGACGCTATGCAGGCATTCAGACCCATGTTAGAAGTTTACATATGGCAACACAAGGCTGTAATTGCAATTCTGGGGGCATATCTTGAAAGATGCCTGGCCAGCCAGACTGGAGGAAATGACAAGCTTCCAGTTCAATGAAAAACCCCACCTCAAAGGAATAAGGCAGAGAGTGATAGAGGAAGAGGATTGACTTGTTTCTCTGATTCTGCATGCACATATGTGGACTTGTACAATCATATACACTAACATTCATGCATCTCTCTTTGTTGGTCTCTGCCGCCTCTGCCTCTGCCTGCCTCCCTCCCTTCTCTCTCTCTCTCTCTCTCTCTCTCTCTCTCTCTCTCTCTCTTTCTCTCTCTCTCTTTCTCTCTCTTTCTCTCTCTCTCTCTCTCTCTCTCTCTCTCTCTCTCTCTCTCTCTCTCTCTCTCTCTCTCTCTCTCTCTCTCTCTCTCCTGCATCAAAGGGAGGAGAGGCACTTGGACCTGAGAAAGCTTGTAGGGGAATGCCAGGACAGGGAAGCAGGAGCGGGTTTGTTGGTGAGCAGGGGTAGAGAGGGATGAATTAGTGGGGTTTTTGAGGGGAAACCAGGAAAGGGGATAACATTTGAAATGTAAATAAAGAAAATATCTAATAAAAAAATAAGACAAATGGCAAATGGAAAAAATAAAGAAAATAAACATATCTAAAAAATTCAAAAAATAATAAAATTTTAATAAAAAGTGGGAAAAAAAACCCCAAAGCCTAAATGTACTCAGTGCTCTCTCTCTCTCTCTCTCTCTCTCTGTATATATATATATATATATATATATATATATGTGTATATATATACATATATATATATATGTATGTATGTGTATATATATATATATCAAATGCCCCTGTATTCCGACTGTGACCCATCATATGAGATATGGGATTCTTTGCATTTTCAGATTAGAGATGTTCAGCTGGTGCTCTCCCAAGGTCCTGCCCATACTTGTTCTTGATCCTGTGCTGCATGCATACACACACACACACACACACCACACACCTCGTGCATCCTGCCACCTTCTACTCTTGTGTATTCATTCGCAGTCGTCCTAACACTCACTGTTGTGTTTTCAGGGTGATTCCCACCCAAGAACATAACTGGGACTCAGTAACTTAAGGAGTGACACAAGAATGGACTTAAGTAGTGACTTCAGTACCTCCAGAGCTCCCAGGGACTAAACCACCAACCAAAGAGCACACATGGAGGGAACCATGGCTCTAGCTACATATGTAGCAGAGGGTGGACTTGTTAGACATCAAAGGGAGGAGAGGCACTTGGTCCTGAGAAGGCTTGATGCCCCAGTGTAGGGGAATGTATAGTGTAGGCCTACTTAAGTCACTCCTTTTGTCAGTCACTTCCATAGACATGTGAGTTGAGTTCCCCAACCGAAGAAGTGTGCCTTGTCTCCCTGTATCCCTTCAGACGAACTTCCTAGCAATATCATGAGTCCTGAAACACATGGTCTTCATTATGAGTAATGTCTCTTCAATAGCAATAATTAGCATGCTATTTGTATAAGAAGCCCCCAGGAAAGCACAATATAGGAGACTTGTCATTTAAGAGACAGAAGACAATAATCCCTTCAGTGTACCTGGTAAGTAGTGATTTGCAGAGGGGTAACAGCATAGTGGCCATGTGCTGGCAGACAGGAGCAGAGCCCCCCTCCCGTTTTGTTTATCATAATGAACTGGTCAATAAACATCACAAATTGTTTATCTATATAAATCTTGACAGATTACTCTTTATGAAATCCATTTAGCAACTGAGGTTTTTCCCATAAGGATGAAAAATGGAGATTTTAAACAGATTGCGGGAGCAGCTCCGGCTGCGTCAGGAGAGTCTGTGCAATAAAGGTTTCTTTATATTAATATTACGAAAACCATTTATCCCAGCAAAATCAATATCACAATTCATCTTAGTTTGTTGTATCTTTTCAAAGCCTAGGATGTCTTCTCCTTTATTGTGTCTAATTTTGTTTTAATAAATGTGAATTATATTTCATTTGGCTGATACTCTAAGGAGGGGCATTAGAAAAACTGCTCTCGAACTTGTGGCTTATTTGCTAAAGAGTCTTTGAAATGTTTGAAATTGTATTTGAGTGGCTGAGAAATTTATAGGAATCATTTCATTTGAGCCTTAATTACAGCATTATCCTCTGTGTCCTTTGGGCTGGAAGCAAACTGTAATATTCTAGAAATCTGCTCTGATGAACTTCACTTACAGAAAATTCTCGCTAACTGAAACTAAGCAATTATAACGAGTTGGATATGTTCGATGCAACAGTGACTGGGAGAAGAGACAATAAAACCAGGAATAGATGCATTTAATTACTCAAAACATTGCTTGCTTTCCTAAGAAGTGATTTATTTATTCCATTTGGGTTTGGAACGTAATATCCCACGAATATTGACATAGCTGACACTGAGCTGCATGGATAGCAGTTGGCTGGAAGGAAGTAGAGCTTTGTCAAGGGATGGAATTACTTTATACGCTGCAAACCATCACTCTAGCTGCACTGTATGGAAAGTAAGTGCGATTGTCCCCTGAGTGAATGGAAATAAAACCTGAAACACTCAAGAGACACTTACTCATGAGTGGTATGTATAGCAAGTGATTTTTACATGTAGAAAGAGTCGGGCAGGGGACTGCCTCTTACTGCTCAGTCCACTAGTACTGTTCTGAAGCCTACAAACAAAATACTCAAAGTGCTATCACATAACGAATTAAGAACAAATCAGGCATCTCATTGCTTCTATGATTCTGTTTTAATTCCAATGCACAAATTTTCTAGTTTCTAATACTTTGTCTAAAAAAAAAAACCCATGTATTGGGGATGAAATTCTAGTGCACATGTCTAGATAAAGACCACCAGTATTGTTTATTGGGAGAAAGTCCTTTTATCAGAACCATGGAAAGGGCAACTATGGTACTATCGCTTTCAGGAGAAAATGTACTTTATTCCCAATGGCAGATTAGTCCATTAAACAAATTTTCAACTTATTTTGCAGCTTTGGCTTTTATCAGCCTTTTTAAGGGTGTTGAATGATTACCCAAGAGATCACACCATAAAAGTTGCAGTAGGATGAAGTCACCATGTCCACCAGTTCCTCTATAGAATAACAAGGGGAATCTATTTAGTGTGTTTTCAATGTACCACATGGGATGTCCCTACTAAAGAGTCTTCATGGGCTGCTTTTACATCTCTAATCTTTATAATGCCCAGACTGCTTAGCCTAATGAAATGCCACAAGGAGACCATGCATGCAAATTATTCACCCTGAAGAGAAAGCCTTCCCTCTCTATTGCTGCTGAGGGTTAGTACTGCTAATATTACAGATGGCTCTAGGTCTAAGAGCTCATATGTTATACTGAAAAAAAAATCCCTCATTTTCCTATAACATTAGTGCCTTCTCAGAGATCAGAGTAACTGTCTTTTCTCCAGTCTTATCTTGGTAAATGATGGTTAGTGCTAAATGTCCTGTTGACAGAATCTGGAATCTCCTGGGAGATGGGCCTATGCAGATTGAGGTGGGAAGACCTGCGAGCTGTGGGCAGCACCATTCCCTAGCTAGGATCTGGAGTTTGTAATGGGGAAAGAGAGCTGGGCAGCAGCAGCAGCAGGCATCTGCCTTCTGAACGTGGTGTGGTATGACCTCCAGCCTTAGGATCCTGCACCTTGACCTCCTAGTCACGATGAACGATCTCCTTCAACCAGGGCCAGATTCGACCGTTTCCCTTTCAAGGTGATTTTGGTGGCCCATCTCCCAAGAGATTCCAGATTCTGACAACAAGACAATTAGCATTAACCATCATTTACCCATATGAAGCTGGAGAAAAGGAAGTTACCCTGATCTCTGCAAAGGGGCTAATGTTATAGGATGATGAGGTATTTTATCACAGAAACAAGCAAAAAATAAATGAAACCAATACAGTGCCCAGAATATAAATGCAACCCGTACAAAGCACCAACAATAATTATAATCTATCTAAATATGTCAGCAAAATTTAGCCTTTATAGAACTAAATATAGAATTTGAAGAGTTTTAGGGAGAGCAGTGGCTCATTCTCAGTTTCTATGTTGTAACTGAATATTTAAACCAAAAGTACTTCTGTGAGTACCTAATTTAAACATTTAGCTGACAGCAGAACTTCTATTGTAAGTAAACACAATTTTCATTGTACTACATAGTTAGTATTAAGGTCAATCGTGACAATGCTCTATGACATATAAAAGCTGTTGAGGGGGGTTGTTGAGACAGAGCTTCATGTAGCTCAGGCTACTACCAAACTCTCTATGTAGCTGGGAACTCCTCTTGAAACTCCTCCCTTTGACTCACACATTCTGAGATTACAGGAGTCCATCACCATGCTTGGCTAGAGTGTAATTTGTACCTGTGTGTATGGGGGTGGGATGGGGTGGGTGTGGGTGTTTCATTGTACAACTCCACTATTCACTTTCCACCTTATTTTCTGAGATCAGGTCTCACATTGAATCTTGAGTTCACCAATTCTGCCTGGGTGGCAAGCCCAAGGACCTTTCTGTCTCTATTGCTGAATGCTAACCTAAAAGGTACTTGCCACCTAGTCTGCTTTTCACGTGGCCACCGGGGATCCAAGCTCAGATTCCCATGCTTGCTCCTCATCAAGTACTTTACCAACTGAGCCATCTCCCTAGGCCTCATCTTAGGCCATTAATCCATGAACGTCAACAACAAAATGTTTGCATGGATTTAAGTGTGAGCAACATTTTGATAAAGATCTTTTTGTCTTGTTTTACTGTATGTTGTGCACTTCAAGCATCTTTCCCAATACCTTGGCAAAAGGAAGTTGTGTTCAACCACAATGTTATTGATAGGTATGACATATCCTATGAATTATTAACTAAAGCACTCTTCTGACCCTCCATGTGTGTCTTCAGATGCCGGCCTTGTCATTGTCATCTAGCAGGAGCCTCGAATGGAACTTGCGATGCGGTCACGGGCCAGTGTTTCTGCAAAGAGTTTGTCACTGGCTCAAAATGTGATGTTTGTGTTCCTGGTGCAAGCCACTTGGATGTCAACAACCTGTTAGGCTGCAGCAAAAGTAAGTCCATTTTGGCCCATTGCTGGCATGTGAGTCACCAGGACCTGGGAAGAGCAGCTCAGTGCTTTCTGCCACTAGAAGCCACTAAAAAGACATAGGCATGGTATGAAAAATTAGACAAATGCAAGTTTTTTAACCACACTAAATGAAATCTGTGAGCTTCTCCTTGATTAAAGAATTAAAATTTTTTGGATGACTAGTCTGGTGTTAGAACACTGACAACAGTTTGTTGGAATAAAGTCACTAACAAAGGAAGACAGCAATTCCAGTTTTCTCCAGACAAGGAGACTTCTTTCCAGAACATCAACATTTACTGTTAAAATCATGATGTTTCTATTTAAACAAAAATGATCATTCATCCTAGCTCACCAATGTATTTCCATGTAATTTACTATAACAAATAGATTTGTTATTTATTATAAATTTTAATACAAATTCATTATAAATGATCAGTTTTATGAACATTTTCTAATGTTTTATTAACATTATAATTTAATAGTTATTATTTTCACACCATACTCAGTTCTTTAATTGATATTCTATTTTTACTACTTTCCTCTTAATATTAGTCACGAGTCTGCATCCCACATTTATAATTTTAATTATTTTCTGCAAATATGACATTTTAGTGTCTTTTAACTTTGCATCACTCTACAGTGTCCCAAGTCAATCTCTGAAGGTCACTTGCAGTTCTTCACTTTATATCTATGTTATATAGTCATAACTTTATAACTATGTTATACAGTCATAGTCATATAAACTTCTGTGTTTACTCTAAGACCATATATCCATACTTTCCCAAAATTCCTAAAAGATGGCTCCTGGGAACATATGATAGCAGCCCCATGCAGCATGCTGTGCTGTGCATACTGTTCTTGTGGGCTTGTTGGTTTGTCATGAGTCAAAATGCTGGGAAATTCCCTGCATGATGATGTCACAGCCAATCTGTTTATTTGGAACAATGACTTACCTGGAACCCCACTTTCTACATTTAAGGGAACTGGGGAAGGGGAGAAAAGGAGAAAGAAAAGGGAAAACAGGGAGGGAGAGAGTTGGGAATAGTGGGCACCATAATTGCTTTTCCATACTAATAACAGCCAGTGAGAACAGCCAATGTCACAAGAATGTGAGGTGACAGATGGACATTAGTGTGGTAGCTTTACTAAAACTGGGAGCTACTGCTTCTGGATGCTGTTTGCCTATGCATAACAGGAGTCTGAAGGTTTTCCTGGAGATTCTAAGTGGTTCATGGTGTCCCTCATGCAGGCTGTCACTGTGGGATTATCACCATGATGATATTTCCTATTTCCTGGAAACATACTGATGACAACTTACCAACAATATCTATGACTAGATGGGAAAGAGACAAGAAGTCCTCTTTGAGTCCTGGGATCTAAATTCCAGTTGTAGCAGATTGTATATAGTGAAAGTGGTAAGGTCCTTTCTGGACAGGAAGTCCCCATGGGATCCTGGGATCTAACTTCCACTTGCAGCAGATTGCATATAATGAAAGTGGTAATGCCCTCTCTGGCTGCTTGTTTCTCTCCTGTCCAAGTCTCTTTTTTCCTGTTGCTTAATTTATCCTTTCAAGAGCTTGCCACCTCTATAAATCAGAGACAGAGAAGAAAATAGGTGACTAAATGGTTGTTTTTATATTGCCTCTTAGTGAATCATGGCTTGTTCTAAACTTTTATTTGTGAACTTAAACTATATACATGCAAATGCATATATTCGTATTTTTGAGCCACTCACAGCTCATTTGTATTTAGGAATATTAACCCAAAAATAAAATCAAGTAAACATTTTTTTATAACTGTACAAAAACAGAGACTTAGGAATGCTGCAACCAGATATTTCAAGGAGAGTCCAACCATAAGGGCTCTCCACACTGCTTGCAGTCAGGATCTCTGACACTTTTCATTGACATAGTTTTGAGCTTTGGACCATATCGCTGAAGCAAGTCCATTCCCTCACCAATGTTTCTGAGCTTTATGATCATTTCCACTCTGGTGAAGCTAATGGGAGTGTCCCAGGAATCAGGAAAATGAATGTGTGATACAGGATCTCATGGTTCTTCCAAGAGCTCTTCCAACTTATAAGGAATATTATATACAATATATATGTGTGTATACATGTATGTATGTATGTATGATTATTTATAGCTTATTTTTAATATAAACACATATAGAGAGATTTCCCTTTATTATTATTTTTTTTGATCTCTATTATCTACTTCTCTGTCAACAGAATGCAGAGCTCAGGGTCATGGCGTTGTCATGTTTCTATTCTTTCACACAAAAGAAAAGAAGGAAGGAAGGAAAGAAAAAAAGAAAGAAAAGGAAGGATGGAAGGAAATAGGAAGGAAGGAAAAAATGAGAAAGAATGAAAAAGGAGGGTAAGGAAGGAAGGAAGGAAGGAAGGAAAGAAAGAAAGAAAGAAAGAAAGAAAGAAAGAAAGAAAGAAAGAAAGAAAGAAAGAAGAAAGAAAATCACTTGAGTAGAAGTGGCATGTTGAACTCCTCAGCCAGGGCCCCATGAGCACAGAGCATGTTCCCCATTAATCCTCCAAGAACCTTCTAGAGGAGACAAAGCCAAAGGGAGGAGGAGAGTATGACTCTTCATAAGACAGGTTCTTCCCATAAGAGGGAGGGCTTTCATCAAATATTCCATTTCCAACCAGACATCACTGGTATGAATGAAAAATAGAATTGTAAATTGTATAATAAGATATAATTATCTATACTGTCCATATGCTTCCAAAAATCCTGTCACTAGAATTATATCAGGCTACATTCACACCACATATTAAAGCAATACATTCAAAATACAAATACATGCTATAAACGCTCTTTCACAGTTCCCATTTTCTCTTTTGCTTCTTTGGAATTTGCATGTAGTATTAAAATCTCAAGTATCCGAATGTCTATAGAGGAATAATAATCTCTAAAGCATGTAGGAGCCAGACATGGTGATGCTTGTCTATAACAGTAACAAAACAGGAAGATTATGAGCTCAAGACCTGCTGCCAAAGCAGTTATTAACAGGTTGGGAATTATTATACTTGTGAAAGCCTTCGTACGTATATTGAAAATGGAGATCAAAGGGGTGCTATTTGCTAAATATTTATAATGCACACATATTCTTATAAACATGTTCACACACAGAAGTGAACATCATACATACACACACACACACACACACACACACACACACACACACTTTCTCCTCAAGATGATCATAAGAGATAGATTTATCATGTTCTTACTGTAAATGAAGAAAGGCTTAGCATCCAATTCATACTTGATTACACTCATGGGCCTAGCAAAATTACTAGGGTTGGACTCAAGCATCAGACTCCCCAAAAGAAGGACCCTGTTACCCAGGTATGTTTAATCCTTTAAAAGGAATCTCTGCATGTTGACCTGTGTGGTTTTCTATAATTGTCTGTACCTGATGCAAACAAAAGCTTTGTTGATGAGGGGCAACAGGTACACTTATCTCTGTGTATAAGGAAGTATTCCGAATGCAGTTAGGAATTATGTTGATTTAGTAAAATGGAGGGTAGTCAGATCTCCTCTAAGAATCATGACCCCATATCTCTGCAAACCCCAGCTCTGGTCACCAGACACCCTTTTACAAACCTCTTCACCCCCAGCTCAATCTCCTCAGGCTAACAGATTTTTTTCAAAGGGCCTGCTTACAAAGCTATACCTTGGTTGGCATCTAGGAACTTAGATTTTGTGAGTATTGGCTTTTCCCAGAATGGAACAGAGTAGATCTGGATACAGGAGCTTTCATGAAAACTGGAATTTGTGTGTAGCTCTTCTGCTCCTTCCAGCAGTTTTGATACATGCCAGATACACGTGCTGTGCGAACAGCCCCTAATGACACCCAGTGTCTCCTGGGCACTGAGTTTCTCGAGGAGTCTTCGAAGGCTCCCATTACCTTTTATGCTCTCATTGTTACTTCTTTGGCCAATAGAACTCAGGCCTTTTCTTTCTAGGAAGAGCTCTGGCACTCAGCTACACCACACACCTTAAGACAGTGCATTGCTAAGAGGTTTAAGTTATGGCCTCGCTGACACCATCAGGGGAGAGCTCTCAGAAGCTTTCACTGGTTCCCTTGGATTTCACTGTGGTAATTTTCCCCTTGGGTAAAGGTAATCTGTGACTTCTGTCACCATAAATCATGGGAATAGGACCCCACTGTGGACCTGTGAATCTCCTAGGAAAGTGTGAACCCTAGGCTTCAGAGTAGCCTCTCCCATACATAGCAAGAGTTTACTCTTAGCCTACCCTGAGTCACTAAACCTTTTAGAAGAAGAGTCCTCTCACCATCCTTTTCCTGTACTGCAATATTTTAAATGAGATTAGTCTTTTATCTTGAGGCCCTGAAAGATTCATCAGATGGCTTCAGATATTTTATATAGCATCGCTGCAGCTGCTTCAGTGGTCTCAGTTCTTTGCACCTTTTCTGAAAGTATCTCTTGATGAAAGGATTGGTGGGATTAAAGTCGGATCACTCAACGGTGCGTGCCGTGGTGTATCTCATTCAGTGGGAAGCCGTATCAGTCTCCTCGCTCAAAGTGGATGGAGTTTGGGCTTTGGTAGCTGTTTTCTCAGATTTCCTTTTTCTTCTATGTCTTCTGTGTATTATGGGAAAATAACAAAGCTTACACTCAAAAAATTAGGAAGATTGCTATAGAAGAGAGGAAATATATAAGTGGCAAAATATAGGGTTTCTTGAGTTCATTTCTATATTGTGCTGAGCTTGGATAAATGTCTTATATGCAGGGAAAGTTATCTAAACACAAAAGCACTCTTCACAAGTATTGGTCAAGTCACATAAGGATTCTCATTTTAATTGACAATGTTTAGGTTTTGACATCCATATCTATATGTCAGCAAACATTAGTCCTTGAAATTATGCCCTTCAAAGTAAAATAAGAACTTCTGTTTGGTAGAATGGAAAATTCCATCTTCAGAGTCAAAGAATTGCTTTAATTTAAATTCAAATTCAAATATTTGCTGGGCAGTGGTGGCGCACGCCTTTAATCCCAGCACTTGAGAGGCAGAGGCAGGCAGATTTCTGAGTTCGAGACCAGCCTGGTCTACAGAGTGAGTTCCAGGACAGCGAGGGCTACATGAGTTCCAGGACAGCAAGGGCTACACAGAGAAACCCTGCCTTGAAAAACAAACCAAAAACAAACAAACAAACAAACAAAAAAAACCCAAAAAACAAAAATCAAAACAAATCAAATTCAAATATTTAATGTAATGTCAAATTTCAAGGGAATCTGTCAATTTTTAAATTCGTTGGAAAAATAAACGTGATGAATTCTTGAGTTATATTTTTTAAACTAAGGTGCAGAGATGTTTAAATAAATATCCAGCGGTTCTTCCCTAACCCTATGTCTGTCAGCTGCTCAGACCCACAAGTATGTTTTGTTTGTAGGATAAAAAGCTTTGTCTTAGAGAATTAGTGATGCATATCCTTTGTTTATTAATGTCGTGGTAAACCACATGTCTTCTTGAAAAAGTGACCCTGAATCAGAAGGGCTGCTTTGCTGTGTATCTTACCTCAGCTTCCTAGTGTGCTTATCGATTGCTTTTGTTAATAAATGCTCTCTCTGTTATATTTCAGCTCCGTCCCAGCAACCTCCACCCAGAGGATGGGTTCAAAGTTCTTCTGCCATCAATCTTTCCTGGAGTCAACCTGATTTCCCCAATGCCCACTGGCTTACATACACTCTGTTCAGGGATGGTTCTGAGATCTACACAACTGAAGATCAACACCCGTACTGTGAGTTCTAAGATTTGGTGATGGAAATGTGTGATATTCTAGGAACAAATATAAGTTAAATTCCCTGATATTGAGGATAAACAAAGAGCAAAGTGCATCTCATGCAGAGATTTGCAAATACACTATGAAAATAAGATGTTTTGTGTTTGGTACCAAATTCTCTGAGAGGAAAGCAATGACTCAACCCAGCATGCTTGGTATATGAAGCCTGGACCACTCATGAACTTCAGAGTGTTTGTACCCATACACAGGCATAGCCTCTTACACACAGCGAATTGTTAAAATATATGAATACCTTTCCTTCACATCAATAATCATTACAGTCATCATACTTACCATGGAAGTTTTGTCTCAAATTAAAAGCTATAAATGAAGATGAAATCCCATGTCCATTCCTATATGGTCTGTAATGTTAAAATGTTGGAAATTATGTGACATTCAACAGTCTTGCAGTGTGGTATCTATAAAGCATAATCAATCCTGGTACACTGTTAAATATGTTACAGGCTACGAAAAAGTATATCTCTGCAAATCGATAAAGGAAAACTACGACATTCTGGCTGGAGAAGTTAAAGGGTACAAAAGCACATGAATTGTTATGTTTTAGTTTACAAAAGCTGGTTGAGATTGGAGCACAGCCTTTTCAGAGTCACCTCTCTCCTCCCATGACAGTTTCCAGGTCTCTAGCCTCACTCAGCAAGAACTTTTACCTGCTGGACCATCTCGCATGGCCTCCGATTTATATGTAACATGAATAATGAGATTTAAAATGCATGTAAATCTATGTTAAGGGACTAAACTTCTATAACCTTCTTGAACATGAATGGAAGAAAGCTGAGTCCACCATACCAGCTGACCTCAGAGCTCCTGACTACACGACAGACACTTTTTATCTATTACATCAGCAGATATCATTCCAAACCTATTGTGTATGACTTGCGTCTTTGTGCCCTCCAACTTTCCCTTTACCCTGAGTACCCCTTCCCTGCTTCTAGCCTTCCATGAAGTTAATGGAAATTCTAAACTCCATGATACAGATTGGGATGGGAGGCAAACATCTGCCTGCATCTGCCACGTTGGCAAAGCATCCAAACAACCTGCTACTAAAATGTCTATTTTCTTCCAAAAGTCAGCGGGATCCAGGTGTTCTGAAACTTAAACTTTGTGATGGAGGAAGAGGGGAGTTATAAAAATATTGAAAATGGTTTCTGACTTGACAGGACCACTGGTAGAATTATCTCTGAAGATGCAACCACACTGGCTTCATTTTCCAAGCAGCTTTGAATTAAATTTGAGCCCATCAGCAGTTCATTCAGTCTGTGCTTCTCACACTAGCACACTGCAATCTGTTTGATAAAATGGTATATAGGAACACAGCATCATGGCTTTTTACATGACTGTACTAACAGAATCCAAACAATATTTTTTTCTTGGGTAGTAAATATCCGCTCATTCGCTAATCAGACATTTCTATAATCTTATTAAATGAAGTATTATTTTCCAAAACCTTATTTTGCACTAAGAATGCCACATCTGGCATTTGTCTTCACCCCCCCCCCATAATTAATGATGTGAAAGTTATCTGCATGATGGCATTTGAACAGTGGGAACAATCCGTGAGCCCAGTCAGAACTTCCCAGCTTTCTAATAATACCCCCGTGTTTATTGCTCTAGCTTCAGTCCCTGGGTAGCATGAATAACGTGGAAAGGAAACACTCTTTCTCTTCAGCTGAATGAGCACAGAACTGTGGGCTAAATGAAGGCAGTTGGAATTGTAGGTGGAGAATCACTGAACTTTTCAAAGAAAATTAATAGTGTTGTCTTCTAAGCAAGTTTGATCATTTAGTTCAGGCCATTATTGAATTCCTCATTAGTACAGAAACTTCCTCTGGCTAGCCTGGAGTCCTGTGGGATGCTCCTGGGTAGTATTTTCTTGCCGTCCTCATACACCTCTACATTATGATCTTTAAAGCTTTGGAATGACTTTTCTTTGGTAATAACACACTATATTAGTTGACATTAAAACCAACCACCAGCTATACTCATTATGTGGGATAATTTGAAAGTTTCTGAATACTGGTAGTAACTGAGTTGTAGTATATTCAGTGACTCCCTAAATAAAATGTAACTGATAGACACCCACATGCTGCTGATAGAGCTTGTGATTGGGTTAGCTCTTTGGTTTTGTATTTTATTTTTCATTGATTTATTTGTTTCTATTTTTGAAGGAGTGAGTTAGTATATGCTATGTGCATATGTTTATATACATATTTGTGTGTGTGTGTGTGTGTGTGTGTGTGCGCGCGCGCGCGCGCGCATGTGATGTGTATGCATGTGTATACGGAGGCCTAATATGTACTCATTTTGTCTCTCAGCCAAACTTAGAGCATACCAGTATGTCAACCAGTAGCCAACTTACTCTGTGGAACCTCTAGGTCAGCCTTAGGAAGAGAGGATTGCAGGCAACCTGCCATACCCTGGCATTTAGATGGGTTCTGGGATCTTATTTCCAGTCCTCAGGCTTGATCAGCAAGAACATAACCACTGAGCCATTTCTCTAGCCCTCAAGGTAACACTTTGGACTTCTATCTACTCAGTACTTTGCTCAGATCCCCCACATGACTTGATGAAGGCCTCATCTATATCATTAATATGAAGAACACAGTTTTCAGAGGGAAAAAATCCTTTATTTAGTGTTTTATGTTTAAGAAGTGCATTATACATTATATATTGATTTTGAAAACAAAGGAACACCAGACACAATAGCGAGATGGAATCTAAAACTGAAATTTATCATCCTTGCTGGTGAAATGTATATTCAAATCCGGGAACTGAGTAAGGGGTTGAGAATATAGCACAATGGCAGAATGTCTGCCTAGTACCCTTTGAGGTCCCAGATTTGAACTAGAGTAGAACAAACATACACCTAACTATAGACCTAGAGAGGTAGTTCAGGGCTTAAGAGAATGTAATGCATTTGCATAGTATCTAAGTTTATTTCCCACGACCCATGTTGGTGGATCCCAACCACCTATCACTCCCACTCAAGGGTATCTGTCTCCTTCGGACCTCCCCAGGCAACTTCCATCAATATGCACATACCAAGACACATAAACACACATATTGAAATTTATACATAATTAGAAATAAAAATAAATCTTATGAAGAGGAATTAAAAGTTATCATATCACTGATCCATACACACTAATCATCATTACTACATTATACAGAATGAACAGGATAAGGAATCTACTGTTGAACTGTCTCCACCCCCAGTTCCTAATGACGACACCGAGACATTTTATTATTTGTGAAAGCTTTGACATTAGCTTAATCTTATTCTCTACTAGTTCGTATAACTTAATTAACCCCTCTATACTCGTCCACATTTGCCAAGTGACAGCTACCTCTCCTCAGTCCCCTGTATCTGAATCTCCTTGTCTGGTTCTTTCGTAGAGTTCCTCTCTCTTTGCAGAAGTCCCACCTTCTCTTTCCTGCCTAGGCAGAGGAGGCCAGCTTTTTATTATTAAGGCCAATCAGAGAAACTGCTAGGCAAGTGAGGAAGGACAGAAACATACCTTCACATGGTGTGCAAAAATATTGTCCCAACAGGAATTACCCTAGGTATCTAGTGAAAGATAAACGGATAAGGACATTTAATGTTTTCTGCATGGCAAAGTATTATTTATCTATCAGGAAGAATATAATTCTTCTTTACAATTTGTAGGAAGATGAGTAGGAGTGAAATTATCATATTAAGTGGAATAAGCCTGAGTAGAAACACAAATATCACATGTGTTTTTCTCATCTGTTGGATGTAGGTATTTTGTAAAAGATTTGGAGAGAGAAGTGTAGTATATTCGAGAAGAAAAAAAATGGAGCCAGAGTGGACATAATAGAGGAACATGATGAAGGTAGATTGTATGTATGGTTGAAAGGATCACAAAGAACCATTTTTGCACCATTGGCATATGCTAATAAAAATGTCAGATGGAAAGATATACCCTCCTCTTCAGGGACTCAGGGCAGAAAACTCAGAAGTCAGTAGGCATGTATGGCCTCTGTGATAAAGTACTTGTTCCCAATTTGCTATTTTTATAAACCGTTTTTCCTACAGGATGATGGGGCGGGGTCCTTAAATAAACCTTTCCCCGGGAAATGCAGGGTGATTATAACTGTTACCTGTAATGTTCCTAGACAATCACATATTCCCACTCCTCTGGTTTTCATCCCATTCCGATGTCTTATCAAGCAACACTGCTCTCACACAATCTCATCGTCTGAGGTAAGATCACATATTTTAAAAAAAAAAACAAAACACAAATAGAATGATCTGGTAAGGACTTGACACAGAGTTTGATTTTCTGTGATCCCTGGAGTGAATCTCCTCCTTGGGCATTGTCAAAAGTAGGTCTATAAGGAGTTGTTTTGCAATTATCGACCCTCGGTAACCTTCTTCCATTGCAGGGGCCACGGCAGCACCCTTACCAATGGAGTCTCAGTCTTAGTGGACTTTTCTGAATAGGGGTGGTGACATTTCTCAGTTTGTTCCACTTCTTAACTCCTGTGGAGGATACTGGACTCCTCAGGTAGCATAAGAAGTAATGATTGTTACAGTGAAGAAATTGCAGTGATGTGTGCTTAGCATGATGAAATGATCTCTGTTCAGATCCTCATATTCTTAAGCCTCTCCTTCCTCCCTCCCTCCCTCCCTCCCTCCCTCCCTCCCTCCCTCCCTCTCTCCTCCTCCTCCTCTTCCTCTTCCTCTTCCTCTTCCTCTTCTTCTTCTTCTTCTTCTTCTTCTTCTTTTTCTTCTTCTTCTTCTCCCACCCCTAATCCCTCAGTTTCCATATTCATTAGCATTTAGGGGAGGATAACTTCCCTCTGATCTTAAGGAGAAGTTCCACCTGAGGATACTGGCTTGTTGATGTACAGTGGACCAGTTTGATCCTTGGCATCACCAAGACACTGACTTCAGGTGAAGTTGCTTGTTCTACAGAAGTCAGGTTCTTGTGAACACTCTACCACAGTCTGAGCTTTCCTCTCCTACATCCTGCATTGGCATCCCACATCTGGCCTTTCCAGAGGTTTAAGGGTTACCTTGTCACACTCAAAAGAGGTTCCATGGGTCATCCAGGGGCTCTCAGCACAGAAAGCCAAGAACCACAGAGTGGAGTAAAATTAGACTCTAGTTATCTATCACATGTCAGACATCTAGACATGCAGAAACCTTCAGTAGAGCTGTATCAGGAGCCTCTGCCAACCCCCACACAGCCCCACCATGAAGCAGTCAACAGCCACTCTGACATTTCTTTGTTTCATAGGCCTGCAATGTGCTTGCTGTTCTTAGAGGATGGTGGTACAGGCACAGAGTTAATCATGGCCATAAGCTACTCCTTTCTGGTTTTATAACCTCGCTTTCAGCCTTCTTCTCCCTGATACCCCTGTCCTTCATGCATGGAGATCCTGCTCATCTCAAACTTTTCTTTTACAGCCTCTCTGTTGTTGACAAATCTCTCCAGGGTTTAGCAAAATGCATGTATAGTTGTATGTCATTTTATTAGGTGAGGAAAGGATACACTCAGGTATTATGCAGGAGAAAAGCCGGGTGCTTGGTGGTAGTTTGCAGAAGGTTGGATCATGTCACCATGTCTGACAAGCAAATCACTTACAGCAAAAGCAAATATGTGCTTCAGAGATTGCAAGTACTTCCTCTGGGTTCTTCTCTCAAGGGACCCCGTGAAGAGCAAAACAAGGACAGAAACAGACTTCTAAGTGTCCTTTGCTCTACTTAACACAATACTCACAGCATACTGGACAATAGAAGCAACCAGTATTTACCTGATTTCTCTTGAAAAAGCATCAAACACACTCTTATTTTCACGACTTGATCTGTAAACTACCTAGTCAAATAGTACCAGAATCAGGCAATTGCAAAAGGTTCCTTGACAATTGTTAATTCTGATTATCTGCTTTCCCCTTTTATTTCAGATACTCAGTACTTCTTAGACACTAGTCTGTCACCACACACAGTATATTCATATTATATAGAGACCTCCAATGTGCACAGTTCAACAAGGAGCATACCTGTCATTTATGAGACGAAGCCAGAGGTCTCAGAAGGACACTTGAAGTTGACTCATGTCATTCCTGTTGCCTCGGACTCCGTTACGCTTCTCTGGACTGGACTCTCCAACCACTCTGGTCCTGTAGAGAAGTATGTTTTATCATGCACACCTGTGGATAGCACTGAGCCCTGTATCTCCTATGAAGGTTCGGAAACCTCAGCTACCATCTGGAATCTGGTTCCATTCACCCAGTACTGTTTTTCTGTACAGGGCTGTACTAATGAGAGCTGTTTATACAGTTTGCCTATTATAGTAACCACAGCCCAAGCACCTCCCCAAAGGCAGGGGCCACCTACAGTATGGAAAATCAGTCCTACAGAACTCAGAGTAGAATGGTCTCCACCAGTGGATCAAAATGGTAAGAATTAAAGGCTTGAACTTCTCTTTCTTTTAGAAGGCCAAAATAGTAGCAATGAAGAATTATATAGTAAGACTGGCAACTCTATTGGTTTATATGAATACAAGGCATTTGCTTGGGAAGAGCTTTCTGAAGATATAAAATGCTATTTTTTCTGGATATGGAAGAGGGTATTTCATCTAATTTAAGAACAAATTCCATTCAATTAAATTGCTCTTTAAAAGGCTAATATTATCTTTGCTCTTAATGACATCTGCCACAACACAGATGATGTTGATAATTGGACATTCGCTGCTGAAATGCATTATATTTGACTGAGTCACGTTAGGGCAACCGCAAGCTGAAAATTTGCTCTTTTAAGCAAGAAAAAAATATAAAATAACATGAAAAAGTTGTATATAGGCTAGTTGATTCCATTAAGTTAATTTTTGTGTTCTTAAAATTGAACCTTGGGGTTCATGGGTCAGACACATATTCCTAGGTTTTTAGTAATTTATGCACATAGCATGGTAAAACTTTACATCAAACTTTTTATTGCTTGGTAAAGACTGGATACAACTTAGTTACACAATATTTATGTAAACATGGCTTATGTCAAATACGTAATTAAATCACAGAACTTCAAAATACGCATCCTGGAAGTGGAATATGCAGGTAGTCCAAAACAATCGAACATCCTTAACAGAAATTATGAGTACCCATCTTGAAAATGTTGTATTGCACATAGGATAAACTATGGTTGTTTTGCATTTATACTTCCTGTGATTTGTTTTCCCCAAAATATGGCTCTCATGATGCTTTGTAACCTAAATTTTACATCTAAATTAGTAGAAAGAATCAACAGATAATATAGTCAGAACACTGAAAAGGGAACAGCCTTAAATGACCAGTACCTAAACAGCCCCTTTGACTGGGTCACTTCAATTTACTGTTTCTTTTCTAGGTATAATTGTAAGATATGAGTTGTACATGAAGGGATGGTCGTCCACTGAAGAAAATCTAGTGTTTGAGAGCCATGGTCTGGTCAGTTCTCACCCTGCTTCACAGTCGACCAATCAGAGTGGGAACATGCTCCAGCATCCCCAGGTCAACACATTCATCTCTGGCTTGGAGCCACACATAGAGTATGCGTTTAGGGTCTTGGCTGTGAACATGGCTGGCAGTGTATCATCTTCCTGGGCCTCAGAAAGAACAGGAGAATCTGGTAAAGACCATTTTCTTTGATTTTTATTTAAAAACCCCTCAGTGAAAGTACTACCTGGAAATTAAGATCAAAGAGAATATTTGAGATAGAAAAAGCAAATGATGTAACTATTAATTTGCTTGTGGAGAAGGGTAAATTGTAGCTCTACCATTTAGGGGATTCTTGATTTCCAGTGTCAGGTAGGCAGACCCTTCACCTAATCTTGCTTTTATTTATCATAGTTTACCAGTCTTCAGTTTTACAATTAATTTTTACTTTCTCTTTTTAAGACAAATATTGAAGGTAATAGAACTCAAATAATGGTATAAGCTAATACACTGAAAAGGCTAGGCCCAAGTATGCTTAGAAACAATCAGATCTATAGTGTGGGGGGAGAACTAAAAGTTCAGTATTCTTATGGTATCTTTATCAAGGTAACTGATTTATTCTTAACTTTCTGTCTTATTCCTCATATAAAATCTACATCAAATTCCATGAGCACTGAAGAAAAGAAATATTTTTATACATTGAATCTATAGATATATATTAATATATATTGTATACATGATACATATATATATATATATATATATATATATATATATTTAAAAAACTGATTCCTGCCATAAATTTAACATGTTGAAACTGTGAAAGTTTAAGTTTAAGGTAGCTCTGGGTGGATGCCCAATGGCCTCATTGAATAAATAAAATATGTATTGTGTTTGACCATCTCTCAGAGAGTATCTTGGACAAGCTAGAGAGACAAGAGAGCAGAAATATTGAGTCCTGAAGTTTTGCAGGGGGGAAACCCAAGGTACAAAATGAGATACAGCAGATGAAAACAGCAGCCAATGACTGTCGTACTCTTAAGGATCACTAGGAAAGGAAAGTACAAAGAGGCCCTTTGACAGTACATCTTTGGTAGTCCACTTAAATTCCATACAAAGATGTCCAGGATGGTGGCAGTAAAGTGTGTGGTATCTGTGTGCCCTGAACAGGTCAGGAAGGACTGACCACAATCTGTTAATGTCTGTGGGATCATTTAGTCCATTTTAGATGTTCCTCCTTCTGGAATAACTTGCCCCAGCCTAATTATTGGCTTAGTGAAACATAGTTTTCCATGAGAAGCCCAGTATGCCATCCTGTGTCTCAAGCTTTGGGGACTAAGACAAGTTCTGTGTCTGGTTTATTCAAGTACCGTATCAAATCACTCATTACCTATTTTCATGAAAACATAGAGACTTCTATGAGAGTTTGCCCATCTATGTGGTGTGTGTGTGTGTGTGTGTGTGTGTGTGTGTGTGTGTGTGAGAGAGAGAGAGAGAGAGAGAAAGAGAGACAGAGAGAGACAGAGAGAGAGAGACAGAGAGAGACAAATGGACAAATAGATAGGAGAGAGAAACATGGAGAAACAAAGACAGAAATACAGACAGTGAGATATAGAGACAGAGAATAAGAAGTAGAGAAGAAGGAAGATCTCTGTGTGTGTGTGTGTGAGAGAGAGAGAGAGAGAGAGAGAGAGAGAGAGAGAGAATACATGCCTATATGCAGACAGAGTCTAGAGAAAGCCATGGGTATCCTCATATTCATATTCATTCATTCATCCATTCTCTCTCTCTCTCTCTCTCTCTCTCTCTCTCTCTCTCTCTCTCTCCCTCCCTCCCTCCTCCCTCCCTTATTTCCTTGCAACAGAGACTCACTGAACCTGGTGACTGTCAGTGCACGGGGAGCCTCCCATCTCTGCCCAACAGGGCACTATAGCTACAGATGCATTGGAGGTCACACCCAGTTTCGTACACACACACTAGGATCTGAACTCAGGCTCTCATGCTGTGAATCACATGTTCTTACCCACTCAGCCATTTTGCCCTCTTATCTTTCCATTTTGTAAATGAAAAAAAATACCTTACCTGATAATATGAAGATAGTTGACATCCTTATGCATGAAAGTTTAAAAGTTAATATTTTCATGTATACTTGTATTTTTTAAATTTTGAAAATAAAAATATTTTATAAAAATAAGGTCTTTCATGCCGGGCAGTGGTGGCGCACACCTTTAATCCCAGCACTTGGGAGGCAGAGGCAGGCAGATTTCTGAGTTCGAGGCCAGCCTGGTCTACAAAGTGAGTTCCAGGACAGCCACTCCTACACAGAGAAACCTTGTCTCAAAAAAAAAAAAAAAACAAACAAAAACAAACAAACAAAAAAAAAACTGGCGGTGGTGGCGCACGCCTTTAATCCCAGCACTTGGGAGGCAGAGGCAGGAGGATTTCTGAGTTCGAGGTCAGCCTGGTCTACAAAGTGAGTTCCAGGACAGCCAGGGCTACACAGAGAAACCCTGTCTCGAAAAACCAAAAAAAAAAAAAAAAAAAAGAAATAAGGTCTTTCAGAAACTAGAAGAGCTCAGTCTGACGTCCCATACAGGTGACATGTATGCATTTGATGTTGTTTTTGTCTTTGACAGTACCAGTGTTCATAGACCCTCCTTCAGTCTCTCCACTCTCACCGCACTCTCTCAATGTCTCCTGGGAGAAGCCAACAGAAAACTTTACAAGTGGAGAAGTTATAGGGTACAAGATCAGCATGGTTTCTGAACATTCCCCTCAACAAGATGTTCCAGTCATGTGTTCAAAGGTATTTTTATTTTCAACTCATTTCCTTTCCAAGTTCAATTATGGCTCCATTTGATGTTTTATGAATTCATAGAATTCTGTAGCAGAATCCATCTCCCAATGTGATCATCAAACAGGGCATGTTCTTCAATAGAGCATCAGATGCTCATGGTCCTGTAAATGTACATATGCTTATCACTTATTTTTCTAACATGCTGAACTAAAGCAGTTATAATTTTATTTCATGAGACCTGCTGTTTCCACTTAGTCTTAAATATTTTTTAAGAAGCCCTTTCAGCAACTACATACTATATAAGATAATCTGAAAATATTATTTGAACACATAATAGCACATTTAACCACTCCACAATCTGTCAGTATTTCTACTGCATCCATTTGGATGTCAAAATGACATTGACAAGACCATCTCCTAGGCATGCTTTGTTTATATCTCCACTTTCTTGGGAAAAATCATGGGGACCCAAATCTATCACACCATAACAGAAATTATGACAGTAGGGGTGCAACTGTGACCCTGTTGGTAAAGTGCTTGCTTAGTGTGGATTAAATTCTGACCTTGACTCCAAGTACTGTATAAAACTAGACATGGTAGTGCAGGCCTGTAACCCAAGTGCTTGAAAAGCAAAGGTCACTCAAGGTCATCCTGAACTACTAGTGAGTTTATGGCTAGCTTAGACTATATGAGACCCTGTGTCAACATTTATATATGGATATATAATTCGTAGGAATTCTATGAACACAATATTTGCTCAAGGCCTTGCATGTGTGGTCACATTGTGTCTTCTGGTAGCATCTTCTCCGGGGATGAGAATACAGAGTGTCAACAGTTATAAATGCCTTACCCTATCCAGGTTCTATCTCATTGGATACAGAGGATTCTAGAAAATGAGAGGATCTCATTCTCTCCAGCTAGAGAGGAGGGTATTTACCTTCCTAGCCTGTTTTCTAGGCATGATAGTGGGCAAAGATAGAAGACACTGGTGTCAGCTACACATGGTATCCTATGTTCTTGAAGTTAACTTCTACTTCCAAGGGGTGTATACTTTCATAAACACTAAAGTGAGATTACAAAAAGATCTCAGAGCTTTCCCCCAATCTGTGTATTGTGCATTTCCCAAACTTCCCACACTCTGATCTGATGTGGTTTCATGTCCATGACCAGAGAGGCCAAGTTCGGTCACATAGTATACACTTGGTTTATCCTGAGATAATTTCTCTTCTACATAGAGTAGGGGAAAAAAAAACAAACCAAAAACGCAAGGTCTGAAGGTCTGTCCTCTGAGGATATTTGTCTTCACTGCAGTTTTTGAGAAGCATCATGAGGGGGTATCAGTGGTCTCCCAGCCTAACCTTGCAGCTACTTTCTAAGATAATCCACCTGTGTTCTCAAGCCGGTGTCCTCCTTTCTTTACATTTTAGAGAGAATTCCCATGGTCTGCGTGGCATTCTTTGGGCTGGACGCAAATCTTAGATTGCCATTTTCATCATAAGACACATTTTGTTTGAGTCCATCTGACTTTAAGGCTCGACATACCTGAGAAGTACAGCAGCCAATGAGAAACTCCACCTACGCTGTGATTTGACTTTCTGTTAGATGCTCTGTTGTAATGTAGGCCCAGTATCTGACTGAGAACAGTTCGAAATGTCTAGCCTTTCCATCGCTTTCTGTACCTTTGCTCTGCATACTGTCTAACATGTGGCTCTCTTACCATAAAGAATTCACAGTATTTTCCCACTATTATGTGTGGCAGAGCCATGGGCTCTATGAGGTTCAATGTCCCAAAGAGTTCATGAGCCAGCACTACAACCTGGAGAGGGGGCAGAGACAAGTCAAGTAGCAGAATTTCACATTGACACCACACTGGTTAGGACCAGTGGTGACTCTTCACCTTCAGATGGGCGTTTGTTTATCAGACATTGAGCTTCTTCTTGAAAAATGCAAGATAAAACCCATTTAAGGATGCAAGATACAGTCACTTTTCTTTTAATTTGAACTGGATGGATGTCCTAGGTGTCACAGAAAACTTGACCTCCTAAAACCCAGCTGATGCTTCAAATCCCCTGATCTCTACACAGTAAATCTCCTACTCTCTGGAACACATCTCACTAAGACCCCCAGATACTCATTTCCTGCTTATCTGATCCATTTAATATGACTTTATTGACATGGAGAATAATACTTTCTAGAAAGATTGTATGGTTTGTCTTCACTTGATGATGACCCTAAGATTGTCTTTCTTTAGTGCGTAGATGACATTGGCAGTGGTCATCTGATTAGACAGTCCTAAAACTTAGTGCTTTCCTTAAAGTTATCTTAATGATTACTTAATCCATCACTAGTGCAAGTTTTAAACTTGTCCCACTATAGCATAGTTGTAGGCTGTCAAGGGTCCACCTACCTGTGTCTATTGCCAACCAGCTGGTGTCGTCCAGCTCCCCTATACCTCTTTAATGACTTGACATCTCCCTCCTACGAATCCAACTCCTGATATGACTGTCATAGTTATGTTCTCCCAGAGGATACCAGCTGTAGAAGAAAAATGAGAACAGGAGAGATGGGGATTGTACTCAGAAACAATTGACAGTATGATGGGAAAAATAAGAATCTAAGGGGCAAAGCCTCAGTGGAAAGGCCTCAGCTGATCCCCAGAGTCCAGGAAGCAGAATAAGCTCTGTGCTTGCCACAAACAGGGTAGAAATCCCAGGCTCTTTAACTCCCATATTGTCTGTTTTCTGAAACCACCATCAAAATCACCATACATTGTGTGGATTACAGTGACATGCACTGATCCTCATGGATTTTAGAGGTCAGAAGACTCAGATGAGGCTTCTGGGAGAGCCATGCTCCTTCCATGTACTCTAGAGGACTTCCGTTGCTGCTTCTCCCAGATTTCTCCTGATGCTCGATGACACTCATTGCATTGTGCCAACATATCTCCCATTTCTGTCTCGTCTGCTCCACCCCACTGTCTGTGGGTTTTTTCTTTCCCCATAAAATGGTATCAGTTAGGTTATTTAGGGTTAAAAGCTAACCCTAAATACAAGATGTGTTAACTCATCACCTATACAAATGCCTCACTTCAAAAAATAAAATTCTCAAGTTCTGGGTAGGCATGTATTTTTTGAGAGACCCTATTTAATTCACTATGGATATATTTACCTTTTTCCTGAGTTGTCTTAGTGGAGAGAATACACACACACACACACACACACACACACAACACAACACAGATGTCTATTATTGGGCAAGACAAAGAGGCAATAAGATTTTATCCTTCTCCTCCATCTGCATATATAACTTTTTCAATGATCTCATGATAAAAACAGTATGTAGTATAATAACATGTTTTTTAGCTTACACAGCTTCCTATACAAGTAATCTATAATGTTGATGTTTAGGTAAATTTATAAATAGGACTGGTGCTCTGCCTTTGATCCTTATAGTCCATATTTATCATTGGCATTTTGGCTCACAGTTGTGTTTTAGATATTTTTTTATTCTTAGGCTGTATAAGTTTGAAGCCAATACCTAGATAAATATTCCCAGTATATTATGTTGTACTCCTGTAGGGAAAATATCTCAGACTAAAATCTGTTACTAAACTCTATGAGCATCTTCACCTATGTTTTTTTGTCATGTATCATTTTATATTTATGTCAAACCGAAGGAATATGTCTGTGACTACATAGTCTCATGATAGAGTCAAGATCATGGTAAACACAAGCCATGGGGCTGTTACTGATGTAATTCAGCAGGCTTTTACCAGCAGCCTTTTATAATTATAAGGATCACACCCCAGTGAAAAGGAAACAGTGTAGCAAATACATCAACACCATACTTATTTTTATCATTACCAAGTCTTCTCTACTGTACACAGCTGTATGACCTATAGTATTGTAGCCTTGGTGATGCCATTGGATTTATATTGGCAGTACCATAAACATTTGCCTACTTGTGTTAGGCCATTAAATAGCTCTGGCCCTCCTTAGGTAGTATAAACATTCAGCTCGCATGATTGTAAAGGGCCACACACCATCACATATGCAGTCTGGTCCACGGTTGACTAAAAAACCAGAGCATAGTCCATGATTACGTGTCAGTAGCCCTAAGAAAAATGATGTATAGTCATGATTCTGTTTCTGTGATTGCCCCACAAATATAATTTGTATCCTTAGTCTAAGTAAGTTTTCATAGTTGCTTGTGATTGGTTCTAGTCATAGTGATAGGATGAATTCTGTGTTGGCTGTTTAACTATTTGTTTATTGTGTCCCTCCCAATCTCCTTTACTCAAACTTTCTACTTTCATTTGAAAATGTATGATGATAACAATATTTCAAGAAAATGTAACTATCAATCTAACTACATGTATTTATTTGGATAAGTAGTGTAAGTAAGGTTTGACCTAGAGGGATAGTCACACGGCATCTATTCTTTTCCCCTTTCTACTGTGGGATTTCAAAGCAAGAGATAGATAGGTCTATTTAGCACCATGTCATTGTCCCATGCCCTGCCATCAAATAGCATGTGGCATCCCCAGCCTGCGCTACTGTTGGCTTGGTTTGGACTTTTTCCATGGTAAGTATGCCAGCGTCACCATCTTTATCTCTACCATTGGTGGCAATAACCACACATCCATGCTGCTTTATGAGGCCATAACCCCGTCTTCTCATTTAGCCACTCAGGAACGGCATTATCACCCCATAAAGCAGTGTGATTGTACAATCATCAATTAAACCTCAGCTTGTTGAGACTTTTTTTTTTTTTGGAAAATCTCTTTCCCATATAGGAGTTGGCAATAATTCCTCTGTTTGAATTTCGATTTTGAATGCCAAGATTATATGCTGTGCGTTGATTGTTATCTGATTGCTATTACTGTTATTTTGCCTTGAAGCTGGTGCACTTTGCTAAGTCCCAAGAGCAATCTTACATCATCAACGGACTCAAGCCTTATAGGATCTACAGCTTTGCTGTCTCCCTCTGCAGTTCAGAGGGCTGTGTGACCAGTGCTTTGGGATCAGGACAGACCCTAGCAGCAGGTACGTATGTTCTAGTGATTATGAAGAAATACATTCACATTGAAAATAAATACCTACAGGTCTGCTGTACTTTGGACTTCGTATATTGTCTTTGTTGTCCTCTGCTGCTTCCCTAGCAATCCTGAATGTGGTTTATCTTGAGATTTCTTATAAACAAAACTAAAAACATTAGCCAAGAGTTATGGGCACATCTGAAGAGCCCCGGATTAGATACGGAAAGAGAATGGTTCCTGTGCTCAGCATCTAACTAGGGCCTCCAAATTTCTTGCCCTTGTAAGAGGCACGTAGGAGCAATCCTGTAAGAAATGTCACATGACATTTCTTCTTTAAATCGTAACTTCTCCTTTTGTGTTGCATCTATGAACTCCTGTCCCATGAGGCAATGTCTAAGTCACCTGCCGCTAGATATTTCCTCTGTTTGATAGGCAGTTGCTTACATACTATTCTATTCATGGTTAATAGTAATCCCCTAAGTCTGCACAATGAAATAGTAGACTTGTTAAATCTTATAATGTAGTTTATACCATTTTTGTTTGCGTCACTAAGAGCCAACTAGATTTACACAAAGCTGAACACACACATCACTACCATCTCCGCTCTCCACTAACAGCATTTAGAATATTCTCATTTGCCAGTGTTTCTGTCAACTAATCTCCAAGCTTAGCTTCTCTTTATGGGTATGCCTGCATGTACAGAGGTTAGGGGATTCCCAGACAAATTATAGGTATTGTACGAACATATGTTTAATTGTCATCCTACTGTCTGTGATTCTAACTCTAGTGTTTCCATCCTCAGTTCAGGGAAAAATAATTAAGTTAAAATTACATCACACAATTACTATTGCTTATTGCAATTTTCAATGGATGTGAAGGACATACAAATTCCATGATAGTGTGCTTTATTACCTCAGTGACTGACTTATTTGTGTACTGATATGTTTAATCTATATGGATTTCAGATGTATAAGTACATTTAAGGAGTACCTAGAGTATTAAATCATATGGAGTCCATACTTTTCCTACAAGCCTATTTACTTTTTGAATGCCATGATTCGAAGGTAATAAATTTGAATAAGAGGGGTGGATTCTATCTTCTTTAGGCCAAAGTGATACAATTTTGGACAAAATTTGAAAGGACATTCAATCTCACAGCTTGAAGAAAATACAAGAGAGGTTAAACACAAGCTAAAGATTGACCTCTGGTAGAGTATTGGATGGAGAAACCTAGCAATGAAGCTAGTCATAGCTCAGACCCCAGCCTCCCAAGAAGCAAAGCTTTGCAAGTCATCCAGTGCTGTTGGATACTCAATGCAACTAAATGCATAGTAACATCTCCCATGTGTTTGTCTAATCTGTATCAGGTTCAATTCCCAGCACCCACATGGCAACCCACAACCATCTTTAACTTCAGTTCCAGGGCATCCAGTGCTGCCTTCTGGCCTCCATGGGCAATAGACACACAACTGGTTCACAAACATATTTGCAGGCAAAACAACCTTACATATAAAATAAGATAAGATAAATAAAAATTAAAGCAAAATAAATTTTAAAATGTGTGTCCAAATTATAGTTTTCCAATTTGTCGTTTGTAGCATAAAGCCACTTATGTGCCCCTGAGCATGTATTAATACATTATCTTGTAATATCTCCAGTTAGAAAGCAGCCATTGAATATTCAAAGGTCTGTGGGAATCCTAAAGACAATGTACACGGTGTTTACTTTAAGGAATTATCATCTGGTAGAATGGTTGGCAAGAGGATATGTGCTAGGACTCTCAGCAGAAAAGAAGCCATATGGACAGAGCAGAGGATACATGACTTTGAGTTTGGAGGTTAGACCATCACTTCGCTAGATGCTACTGTAGATGGATTTGGTTGATTGATAAAGACATTCATATCTATTTACTGAGCATTTGAAATGTACTTGTCACCATGTTAGAGGTTGGCACTGTTCTAGAAATTGCTGTGATGAAAGTTGTGGTTTACAAAGACCTCTCTGACAATATCTTCTGAGGGAACATGCAGAAATTCTCAGTCTTTCTCAGTCGGGACTAAGAGAGACTGTCCAATGAGTAGCCATGAAGATTGACAGATGAAATGGATGGTATTATAAGGAAACTATCTGCAGGTTCAGAAGAGGGAAAAACTGAAGATGACAGTAATATTCGAGTAGAGCATGGTGTTTCTGTTCAATGAAATGGGAAAGATGAACAGAAGAGAAAAACCCATGTGTTTATGTTTGATTGCTTGGTGTAGCCATGGCAGCTACAGGCAGCTAGAAACAGAACATACAAATCTGATGGTTAAAATGTTGCTGATTTTATAATCACCTATAGAGAGATGGAGAGAGCTACAGCGCAAATGAATCAGTGAGGCAGAGAAGATGCAGTGATACAGGCTGAAGGGAAGCGTCTGGGCAAGTGCATGTGTGCAGGAACACAGTAAGAGAGAAGCAAGGAAACAGGGAGATCAGAGAAGGATTCCCATCTGGAAAGTTCTGAAAGGGACTTGTTACCTTTAATGCCATATGCTATCCCGAGAGCAGGAGAGGCATGCATAAAGATAGCGGGCATGTATCTCTGCAATGGCCTGAGCTGAAGCTGGGTATAAAGGACTCTGAGCAGTGGAAGACTATGCCTTAAGAAAATTCAAAGGTGGTTCATTGAAGTTTTGATAAACATTTCAATTTTCCCAGTTTCTACTTAAACCATTACATTAGCTTCTGTTCCTGGGGGAAATCTTTTCTAATCTGATGGAGAAATTGTTCCAGTGGCATTTCAGAAAATAAAGAGAGCTTAGTATTAGCCATCAGTATATGCTGTCGAGAATTTGAATTCTCATCTGCCAATAAGAGTAATGTATGCGATGATAGTGGGAAGATGTTTTTGTCATGTTTGTTTTAGTGTACCCTTTGCATGTAGATTCAGATCAGCGAGAAGAAAAAATTAGCTTTTATTTGCTTGCAAGCAAAACTCTAACTACTGTACTCTTCATGCCTCTAATTTTCAGTAGGTGCTTATGTTTCTTTCCCTATACATACCTTAAGATTAAAAGTTCAAATAAGACTCATAGGCTGGACATCATAAAAATAAGCAATACTGAAACTTGACTTTTGTGTAGTCAAGCCTATATTGGAAAGGAATGAAAGTTAACCATTCACTGCATGAATCTCTTTGCTCTAATACTTCTATGAACTGTGGGGTGACTCTCTGTGGTTTTGTAACCCATTTACTTGTTCCATCCAAGTGCAGGGATGGAATCCTGCCATTCAATAGCATTGTGGTAGAAAGTCACAAATCAAAATAGGCATTTATCCTCTTAGAAGTGAGGGACTCACAACAGTGACTTCTCTTCATTAAAACATCTGCCGCTATTTTTTTTTTAAAGATAATTGTGAAGTTTTATCTGACAGTTTCATGGAAAAGCTTGAGAAGCAGATGATTTGCTTTAAATATTTCAGGTGCATTGATAGAATGGTTATACTTTGCCATGAGTACTATATCGGATCTGGGTTTGGTGCCTGCTCGTTTTGAAAAGATCCGAGGAATGGAGTCTCCAAGGAGCAATTGAGAAAGCTTGACTTAATGGCTATGGAATCACGCCTGGTTGTCAGGGAAGTTCCCAGATGGGTTGGACCTTCTTCACATCCATGCTACACATCGACAAAATTTTACCCTTTTCATTGAGGAAACTTGTGAATTTCTTCATATCTTTTCCACAGTCTGTCAGGCTTAAATCTTCTTTTGGGAGACCCATTTCTAAAGGAATACTGTATTATTTTCTTTACCTGTCACTGGCTTCCAGACTAGAAGCTGAGAAGTGCCCATCTCTTCAGCAAGTAGCTAGAGGTGTGTTAAGTTTTCTCTCTGAACCTAACATAGAGTGTAGATCTCCTTTCTCCTGGGTTGGAAACTCGGCTGGTTTAAATGCAGGGGACATAAGTCTTTTCATTGTGAATAGAACCCAGAGTGATTAAACAAGCACTCTTAATATGTTAATTTATACTTTTAATTACAACAATCTTGTCTATATAGTCATTAGTGAATACTAATATAAATATTTTTCCACCTCTTTATTCCTGGAGTGTAAGGCAATCATCCAGCTCTTTCTGCGAGGTTGCTGGTTTCCGTCTCATAATTCCATCTTTGTTCCTAGTTATGAATGCATTTTGTTCCTTCCTGTCTTGAATAATCCTTCATTAAGCTAGTCGCTTTCTGCTCCATGCTAAAAAGGAAAAATTATCATGCAAATGTGGCAGGCCATATTAAAAAGCACATCGCCCGACACTTTTTGTCGCTGTCCTTCAATTAGTTTCCCTCCTTTGAATTTAATTCCATTTGTTGTTAAAAAACTACTGACGATGTACGGACTCGTGAATCCGAGGCTGCTGCCAGGAAAGCGAAGGGGGAAAAAAAAATCAAAGGCCCTTGGAAGATCTGCAGAGCAGAAATGAATTTGCCTCACCTTTTGACAAGAACACTTGAACAGCCATGGAGTCCTCTGATGATTCGACCTGGCTAATTATCCAATTATTTATTTCAAAAGCAAAGACAGGCGTTCTACAACAAGAGTGGTGTAAAGCAGCCTGAGAAATTTGGGAGCAGCAGATGACTTAAGGCCCATCCAAGATAAAGAGTATCTGTGCGGAAACTTGGCTTCCCTCCTGCATGCCATCCGTGGGCACTCCCCTACCACTCAGGAAGGAGACCCTGACACACGGACACTTTCTGTCTATTTCTTCTCTCCATGGGGAATATTTTCGCACTTGCAGAAACCATGTCAAATTGCCAGGGTTCTTAAGCAATATTTAAGTTGTATTCTTCTTGATTAAAAGCTTTTGGTTCAAAGCAATACTTTTTAATTGCCTAATGATATAAGTCAGTTCTTAGGGAAAAAAAAAACCCGCACATTTAGGAGTTCATTTGCGATATAACTGAAAAATTCATTGCATGGCAGTAAAACAATTTACTGTTAATTACAAGGAGAAGAATTTGCTGTAGCATGCTCACAGATTGCCATGAATCACGCAGCTCTCCTAGAGATTTATAACAGATGTGTAAATGGGATGAATTAGCAGGGTTTAATAACAGAGGCACAAATCATGCAGACTTCAAGGAGCTTTAATTGATATACTGGAATGTGACGGGCATGAATCACTCAGCCATTCAACAGCATTGGAACATATGGTCAGCTCAATATGCCGCGTCTTAAATCGGTTGGTGAGTCGTCGCTCGTCCCATATGGTGGGAGCAATATATTTTTTCGTGATTAAAAAAAAAATAACATCCTTTTTTTTTTTTAAAGAAATATGGCTGCAAAGCAGGTTTGTTATCGATGGGGCTTCTGAAAGCCAAGGTAACCTGGGCTGTTTTCTTGGTTTTTGTTGAGATTGTTTTTAAACAAGGCAGCTTCCCCAAATAAACAAGGGGACATTGTGAGATGCTAGACTGCTGGAGGTGTTATGAAAAAGGGCTCCGTGCCATTGGCACATTTGACCCCCAGCACAAGCCCAGGGAAAGCATGGCTGGAGAAGCTGAGATTGTCGGCATAGCCCTGCAGACTGGGAAAACAAGGTGAGAGGTGGCGTCTCTTCAGAGGGAAGGACAGGACTGTCCAACTTGGCATCTAGCATGGCAAGTTTGATGGGAAATCATTATTTATCAAGGTTAAAAGAAAAAGTAGTTTGGATGATGATAATAATAATAATAACAACAATAATAATAATAATAATAATAATAATAATGTGGCCCCTGATGGAACAATCACGTGGGCCACTCTTTTGCTCCTTAATTATGTATTGCCTTTCTTTGGAACATTAAAAACAACCTTCATATGTAATGGAAATAATGCCAAGGCCCTCATGTAGAGCCAGGTATCCAGGCTGACACCTGACCAAGACTGTGCAAACATATTTGCAATGTAACTGGGTCCTGGCAGCTTTCAGAAAGGTTTTTGCAGCATTAGTAAATGTGTCAGACTTGAAAAAGGAATATTGCAGCCTTAGCCTGTGCTGCCAGGGTTTAATGTCAACAATTAAAATTTATTTTGATCCTTACCTAGTGTTTATTACTGTTTGTATACACAACAGACCTTACTAATACAGAGATGCACTATTAGACAGAAATGCCATCTGTTCCCAGAGAAATGCTGGCATCTGTCTTCGATGCTAAAACTAAAATGATATTATTTCTAACACAACCAAATTAACTGCTTTTTTTTTCTCACTGACTCCACTTCGGAGGGCTGCAGAGGTACCTGAAGGAAAGGCTGGCTGGTGAAAAGTGCCGTGACCTCAGGGGCTGGGACTGCCTTTGGATAGCGGCTTTTATCAGGCTTCCTGGTGGCCTTTAAGGCATGCAGAAAGGCCATGCAGAAATCACCTTTACAAAAGAGAACTTTATCTCTGCTGCGTTCTCCGTCTGTATCTTCTGCAGATTACTAAAGTAATGACTGAAATATGTAAAAATGGACAGAATTAGAGAGGCTCCAGGGCACCCTCCCACAAAATTTTGACAGATGCACCCTCAAAAATAAATAAATGAAACCAAACTTCAAGGGAAGAAACTGAACAGGCAAAAATGGAAGTGAGCAATCTCCAATTGTCCCACAGTGACCCCTTTAGGAAAATACAAACTCTCTTCTCTGCTAGGCTATTAAATTTTTTCTCCCTCAGTGGCATATATAAAAGATTTATATGCAGCACCCCTCCTACTTTATTTTTGGGAGGCCTAAGTATCTTATTAAGAAAAGGTCTCTCACTGTTCAAAGTTAAAGAATTCGGAGCACCAAGGACATCGCTAACACCCATACAGATATGAGAGCTGGGACCCTTTCTGAGATGGACCCCTTGGATTCGATATATCACACAATAATAAATTGTGTCACACCCATGTTTAATGCGTGTACACAGCGCATTAACTGTAACTACAGTACATTTATTTGTGCTGGAGGAGACTTGAAAATGATTAAAAAATCAATACAGTGCTGTCAGACAGGCAAGCGTTACGATACGTTTAAGATACTAATTGCAAAGGCCCCATAAAAGCTTCAAGTTTGTGTAGCAAGGATGCTATAATTACAGTCAAAGCAACTACCTCTCACATTAATGCTAGACTTCAGGGGATGGCGGTGGTGGCTGTCACCTTCAGTACGCTGTGTATAGTTCAAAAATAATGGGTCTTCTTCTCTCCAGGCCTGGGCTGTGTTCGTAATGGACAATTGATCTACCATCACTTGAAAGACAGTGACGGCAATGTCCAGGAACCAAGTTCATTTCAGGT
>BTHU01000013.1:6787500-7007500 GCA_036184795.1 Tokudaia tokunoshimensis | reverse complement strand
CTAATTGATCTCTCCCTAGCTCCAGGCCTGTAAGATGTCCTGCCTCAAAGGAGGTTGTCAGAGTTCATGGGTGATATAATAGCATCTGTGAGTATCCTTTGATACACCACCACACACACACATAGACACACATATGCACATATTTACACACACATACATACTTATATGCATAGACACACAAACATATACATTTACACACACATACACATACAGAAATAAGCAACACATGGACATGCACATATGTGCACACACACAAAAAGTCAAATTATAAAGAAAAAATGTGTTAATGGTTCTCTTCCTTGCATTGTAGAGCTCAAGACTAAGATAATGATGGGCCTTCTTGCCCCCCTGAGCCTGTAAGCGAGCATAGGTAGCCAGAGAAAATTATGAAGGGGAGTTGCATCTCCAAACACAAGCTGGGTCCAGAGAGTTTCAGGCTGGTTTATCTCATTATTTTGTTTTGGATTATTGGGATGACAAGTGAAAACATCCCATTTAGCTATGTCTTGGCAGAGAGTTCTAAGAGAAGTCATGCATATAAAACTCATACATGTATAAAGAGATCACACAGATTCCTGCAGCAGCAGATGAATACAGTTGCTAATTTTCTATTTAAGTCAATGAACTTTTTGCTCTGTTCCATCTGAAAGTTAAAATAGAACTGTAGCTGGCTGCTTCTCTTTAGAAAGTTGGCCAGCACTTCAAGATAACTAGTAATCTTTCTTTCTATGCTTTCAAGGTGAATTTCCTCTCATGCTTTAAGGATTTCAGCTCTTGGACTCATCACTATGTTTCTTGCAATAGGAAATATATTTCTGTACAAAGCTGTGTTAATATGAGTATAAATAAGTCCAAAAACATAGTTTGTGTTCAGAAAATTTCACAAGAAAATAAATGACTTACTGAGAGAGAGAGAGAGAGAGAGAGAGAGAGAGAGAGAGAGAGAGAGAGAGAGAAGATTAAGCATACAAAGATGATCCTCACTGTATCCCAGGTAGAAAGTACAAACTGATATCATTTCAAATGCATGAAAATATAAACTACAGACTGATCATGTAGCTCAGAGGTAGAGTGCTTGCCTGGCATGTGAGACCCTCTAGATTAAACTCTAAGTATGGTAAAAATAATACAATGAAATAAACATTGAGCAACCTAATGTCATTAATCCAATATTAGCAATTTGTTTTGGGTACATACTTAGGGCAAGTCACACACATCTTGCTCCTGGAAGGGCACCCCTTCCTCTCATTTCTCCTTGCCCAAGTCCTTTATTTCTGCCACCTGATAAGTACCAGGTCAGTACAGGTCAGGACAAGAGGTTCTGTCTTAGTTATCAGTCCTGGTCACAGACTGGCCACAGTTCAAGGAGGCTCAGCAGTTTCCAAATAAGTCAGCCATTGAAGTCAACAAATATATAAACAAGGAAATATATATATATATAATTTCTAAGGAAAAAACTTCATCAATATGTGTGTGTGTTTTTAGTTAGGAATTTGTTAGTCATTTAAATTTTGTTTAGTTATCTCCGAGATCAACTCTGCATCCTATTTTCCATAGATCTACGATCACAATTGACTTTAAGTGTGATGTGCCTAGGGTATTTCTACCTATATCATTCAGTGTCCTTCTTTGTCCTTCAGCTCCTGCTCAGCTAAGATCTCCCATGGTGACAGGAGTCAACAGTACTACAGTCCATATTAGGTGGCTTCCTCCTGCTGAAGTCAATGGCCCGCCTCCTTTGTACCATCTTGAAAGGAGGGAGTCCTCCCTCCCGGCTGCCACAGCTGCTATGACAAAGAGAACCTGCTTTGTGGGAGAGGGTTACTGCAGATTTCCCAGAACAGCTCACCCAGATTTTATAGGTAAGTGTATTTGACACTTTTATTTGAGAAGTGCTACGCCCCAAGGTGTTGTCTATTATTTTGATATCTCTTTACAATGAATTTTTTATGGTGGCTATTTATAGAAATATGAACTCAGCCTTTTTATAACAGTAGCCTGATTGTGTCAACACATCATCTCTTTAGGATTGTTTGGGGAGAAGATAGGAGGCAAGGGAGGAAAGGAAAGAAGGGAAAACCAGCCTCATTGGATCAAAGGGTGTCCTCAGGCAGCCTCTGTTATGTGCTTGAGTGCATTACATCCTGTTTGTGAAGGGGGTTTGCCTCATGCCTACTGAGAACACATGTGGTCACCAAAACTGGTAAAAAGACTCAGAAGAAACAAATTCACCCTTACTGGGTAGATGATTATATCGGGTATCTGAGGGCTGTTTTATTTTCATCTATGTAGTTGAGTCCACAACAACTGTTAATACCTCCTATTCTGGGGGAAGCCTTGGGGGAAACTAGTCTTGGGGAGCCCAAATTCTCCAGGCAGGCACTGTGGCGAAGCCAAGGAGGTTCCTGGTGCAGGCACAATGTTTAAAAGTGTTTCAAACTTTGATGTAAACAGTTAAGGAGTATTTGGAAACATGAAAATCAATGCAAATAATCCACGTGTAAAAAAGAAATTTTTAGTCACTGTTCTATTATTGAGAAGAGACACTATGATCAATACCACTCTTATAAAAGAAAACATTTGATTGAGGGCTTGCTTAACAGGCAGACATGGTGCTGGGGACAGTAGCCACATCCTGATCCTCAGACAATAGGGAGGGAGGGAGGGAAGGAGGGAGGGAGGGAGGGAGGGAGGGAGAGAGGGAAGGAGGGAGGAAGGGAGAGAGGAAGAGAGAGACAGAGAAACAGATAGAGACAGAGAGAGATAGAGAGGCAGAGAGAGAGACAGAGAGACAGACAGAGAGAGAGGCAGAGAGAGACAGAGAGACAGAGAGATAGAGACAGAGAGACAGAGAAATAGGGAGAGACAGAGGCAGAGAGAGACAGTGAGACAGAGACAGAGACAGACAGACAAGGCCTGACCTGGGTTTTTGATACCTCAACACTAACCTTCACTAGAGACACACCTTCCTCAACAAGGACACACCTCTGAATCCTTGCCTGTCAGCTCATCAGCTGGGGACTAAGCATGTAAAGATATAAGACCATGTGGAGGCCAATATCATTCAAACTGCCATAATAAGTCTGCAAAACATTTAAAATCAAAGCAGATCAGACCTTCCACCTGTATGGCCTTATCTCCCATGCCTTGGACTCCTGGCCTTACTATTTCCAGAACAGTTTAGAAGCCCATCAGTTTCCATGGATTACACTTCCTGATAGCAGTATTCCCAGTATGCTCCAGAAACTATAAGGATTTATATCCAGACTTCACATTTCTGTTTTAAGAAAAATACAAGGCGGTTGAAGAGATGGCTCTGTGGATAACGCATTTCCCATGTAAACGTGAGAACCTGGATTCAGATCCGTAGAATGCAAGTTAAAGCCAGAGGTGCTGATCCATGACTATAAGGCCAGTGTTCCTGTGGCATGGAGGGAGATGGAGACAGGAGAACACAGGAAACTTCAGTCCAGTTAGCCTAGCCTGTGTAGGTGTGAACAGCATAGATACCCTTCCTCAAAGGAGGTCGATGACTTATGAGGGCCCATACTGAAAGTTGTCCTATGACCTCCACACATTTATCATGGCTTGAGTGTCCACCTTTACACACAGGAAACAACACACACACACACACACACACACACACACACACACTAAAATAAACACACAAAGTATAAGCTTTATATTATTATATAAACTCAGATATTTAATATGTGAGAAAATTTGTTTAAATACCATGTTTTTATAAATATTATATATGTAAATTCCTACATTAAAATGAAATGGAATTTGACCTGGAAAAGCAAATGTCACTGCTTTGATTTTTGCCTAAAGGAGTAAACAGTTGGCTTATGGGTGAGACTGGTCGCCGATGTACACTTCTCGTAAATCATGATTACCTGTTAGCTGAGATATATTGAGATTAATGTGTGCTTAACTATTTTCCCCACACATCGAAACCATCATAATTAAAAATTAAATCCAAGTTCCTGAACTTCTGCTTAATTTTTTTTTTATATAATGGAGAAAAAAAGAAGAAAGTCAAAGTAGGTTGTGAGAGGAAATCTCAGCTGGTGGACTCTCTCTCAGATGGAAATAGAAGCTGTGTCCCTGGTTGAACAGTTGGCTTGGGATGAATTTCTTTCAGGAAACAGTGCGCTACCTCCATTCAGCTGGGTCTGGCTGCTGTAAGTATGTCAGATTGGATTTGCAGGCCAGCCAACAGACAGGTTTTTGATGGGATCGCCTACTGTTGCTGCACTGAAAGATAGAGTAGCCTGTCCATTCCTAATAAATTTAGTCATCCTTGCTGTCTCCCTCACTGGCCTCATCCTCTGAGGTGCAAGGGCCAGGGGCAGATGCAGCATCTGGGAACATGTCCAAATTCCACTTTAAAAATCTTAAGCCATAAACACCGGCCTCACTGAGCAAGATCCTTCTGTCTGCTGCACAGCCTCCAGTGCACGAGGAGTGTGCTTTGGCTGTGTATCCCAGTCTGCACAGGACCTGCTCCCCAGTGCATTGGTGATTTCCCTGAGAAAAGTAAGGGACGTGGTTGACTTTCATGGTGAACCAGTAGTCTGATGTTACTTAAGACTTTTTAACACATGAAAGAGAAAGAGAGACAGAGAGACAGAAAGACAGAGACAGAGAGATAAAGAAAGATAGATTGATAGATGGTAGATAGATTAGATATAGATATATAGATGATAGATTACATGTAGATATAGATATATAGATGATACATTACATGTAGATATTGATATATAGATGATACATTACATGTAGATATAGTTATATAGATGATAGATTAGATATAGATATATAGATGATAGATTAGAGATAGAGATATATAGATGATAGATAGATAGATAGATAGACAGACAGACAGACAGACAGACACATACATACATACATACATACATAAAATCAATAGATTTTTTTTAATGCCATGTTCATGAGTGTGCCTGAGTATGAGTGTGTGTACTTGTATGTGCATGCTGGTGCCCACACAGGTGAGAATGGAGTCAGATTCCATATATCCGGAATTATAGGCAGTTGTGATTTCCACCCCTATTTGGGAGCTGGGACTTGAACTCCAGTCCTCTGTTAGAGCAGCAAATGCTTTAGCAAATACTTAGCTGTCTCTATAGCCCACCTTTTAATTCTTAAAACAACCTGTATAATTGGCTTGATCCTTTGGCATAACTGCCAGGTTTGGTGAAATGATTTTATTATTTTATTGAGATGGGTAATTTATCTACATTTACGCATTTATCCGGCTAGTGAGTTAGAACAGGTTTTCAAAACTACATTTGTATGTGAAGAGGTTTACATACAGGAGCAAATGCATGCTTGCCTGTGTGTGCATGCATATGTGTAACTATGCGTGCCTGTCTGTGTGTCTGCGTGTCTGTGTGTGTGCATATGTGAGTGTGCGTGTGCGTGTGCATGTGTGTGTGTGTGTGTGTGTGTGTGTGTGTGTACGTGCTGTCTTGTACATGGTGTACATATTAGTGGATGTCCAGTGGTGTTATTCATTGGGTACCTCCATTTTTCTCTTTCAGACAGGGTCTCTCACTGACTTGAACTTACCAAATAGACCAGACAGGCTGTCCAGGGCATTTCCATTTGTCTCTACCTCCCAGGCACTAGGATTACAAGTGTGTACCACCCTGCCTAGCTCTTTTTTAAAAAAAACCTATGACCTTTTTGTTTCAAACTCAAATCCTTGTGCTTATACCCTGGGCAAGCACTGTCTTGACCCAAGCTATCTCCTTAGTCCTTCAAAACCAACTTCCCAGCTTCCTTTAAACATTTACCTTCCCTAAAAAGAGAGAGCTAAGTGTAGTCAGTATCACTCTGGTCTTTTATTAAGTTCTTCTTGTGCCCCACACATGTACTCCACCTTCATAAGGCATGAGAAGATGGGGCCATGCATGTGATTGTCCCGGGTACTGGTACTACTGAAGTCAAGTTTAGATCAGTCACTGAACTGATTCTGAACCAAGGTCCAGGGCTTGGCCACACTACAAAAGTGGATTTCTGAAGACTATTCCACCAAAGTCAAGAAATGAGAAATAAGATACGGTAATGATTCTGGGAAGGAGCTAATGCTGCCACACATTTGGATTCATGTTTTAGTTACTTTATTGGTTATGAACTAAATTTCAGAAGATGGTCTTGCTTGCTTATTTATCTGTCATGTTTCCAAGGACATATGAAGGTAGTTGATGCCTGGAAATGAGTTCCATGGAGCTGCAAGGAGCTAGACTGCTGGGTGGGGCAGGAAGCCCAGATCACACTTGTCTATAGATTTTGCAGTGCTCATGTTCTATGTCCAATCTAAAGAGTGGACACCAGTGGCCCCTAATATAACCTCTCTACTACACGCTCTTAACATCAAGACAAACCAAGGTAGTCCTTATTTTTAGCTATTTTCATCAAATCTGAAATGCTCACTGAAGTATTTCCCAAAACACAGAGAGCAATGAAGTTTAACCATAAGACAAATATCTGGGAATGTGTGCCATTCTAGGTCTATCTGGGGGAAAATGGTCTCCCTACTAGTGATGGGTTGTGTAATCATGCTCATAATACATTCTGGGCTCAGGAGTGGAGTCTTTAATTCTCAATATAAGCTCTCCCTGCAGTGAAGAAAACGTGAATCTCCTATATATATTCTCCTTCAAATTTATATCCAACAACATGAAAACAAAGCACCCAGATATATATTCCAAATGCTGTTTATTATTGCAAATTATTAAGATCAGAATTATGAATTCTACCTTCAAGCAAAATAATGAACCTGATTAAGCTTTGTTCTTTAAGACGTGCTTGTATTGTTTTGTCTTCTGATACAAGGGATTTTTCAAGGCTCTAATCCTTTGGTTGAATTTATTATAGTATCAGTCCTTTATATCACAGGATAAACTCATGACCGTGAATTAGCTTCTCATGTCAAAGTGAGGATGTTGGAAGCAGAGTAAATGCACTTACTGTACATCTATGCTGCCTTATTTATTAGCTAAGTGCATTTGGACAAACCTACACTTTTCTGTGACTGTTTTCTTTTCTTCATATCTAGCATAACTACACTGTATTGATTACTTGTATGTAGGAGAGGAGGGAGTCCAGTAATATACTGTGCACTGTGCCTACACACATACTGCTCAGCTCTCTTTAAACACCAGCCACAAGCCCCCACACCGTTAATAATAATTCAGGTGCCTATTATAAGCAGCAGCTTTTCTGAGTAAGAATTTTCTGTAATTTGGACCAAAGATCAATGAATGTCCTATTCATTCATTCATTTATCATTGATACAAGGTATGTTTGGCTAAGTGTTAAAATACATAAGTTGCTTGATTTTGCTACTGATGGAAGTCTTGTGTCTGTGAATATGAAAGCTAAATGGATCTAGTGAATCTTGAAGATTGTATGAGTCTTGTGGATCTTATGAAAGCTAAGTGGATTTAATACTTGGGAGACTAATGAGAATAAGGTCATACATTCCACATCAATGAAATTGAACTCTGTATCAGACATTAACATTCTGAGTTCCTCAAGCTCCAATTCTATGACCATAAAGTATTTATGTTGTCATCTCAAATTCAGATGTATGTCATTACCAAAGAATCAGATTGTTTAAAACTCAGGCAAATAATTTTTTATACATTTATTTAATTTAAAATTTATCTCATGTGTACCTGTGTGTGCTTGAGTATTAATATACATGTACCATATGTGTGCAGGAACCGGTGGTCAGAAGACGGCATGAAAGCCTCTAGCTGGGGAGTAACAGGTGACCGTGAGCCATGGTATAGGTGATAGGAACCAAGCCCCTATCTGTGAGAATAGCAAACACTCACAACCACCGAGCACCACACCAGGCCAAGCCTCAGGAATTTTAAGTCAAGTGTTGTGTTTTGATTCTCTTATGAATATGGTGTTTATAACTTAAGATTCATAGAAATTTATTCTTCTCTACTCCTCTGAACGGTGATATGGAGAGAACAAGAGTATCCTCATAGAATGAGTGTTTTGTTCTTGAAGTGGATCAAAGGGGTATATAAAAAATGGCAAATTGAAATCTATTTTATGATGATAGAATTAGGCAACCATACAGGTACTTTGAAGCAATGACCCCTCTTACAGGCAGCCTACCATGCTTTCTCTTTCCAGCCCAGCCTCCTGGTCCCTGTCCAACTCCAATGGGATATCTTCACCTGCTGGGCACAGAAAACAAAAACAAAAACATGTTCATGTTCAGTATTTCTTCCCCCCAGGAACACAGAGTGAACCTGTCTGATTTACACAAAGATTTTTGTTCTTTCCATGTGAAGGTAAAAGCCTAAAATCAGCTAGACTGGCCTCGTGAAGGAGATCCACCCCCTCTCTCTCCCTGTCACTTCTCCCTATTAGTAAATCAAGTCCATGATCATTTGAGGGAAGGTTTGACTGTTGTAGTATCTGATGCCAATCACTCCAGCCTTCTCAACTCCCTCCACTGCTGACCCTGCCCAGGAAGCAGTGCCTGCCTCTGGGGAGAACTTTGTAGCAGCCACCAGGGAGGTATGTGCACACATGTGTCTGCGTGTAATTCCATTTTATTTGTCTTCGGGAGAAACGAGATCACTGGCGCTGAGTATCCTGCAGCTGGCACCCTCTCCTTTCCTCACGGTGCTCAAGGACACTAAATGATTGTCATTCAAGTCCGTCTCATTGTTCATGTACTTACCTTCCCTAAGATGCCTAAGCGAAGATGCTTCAGGACACAAAATACAAGGAATTAGCAAGTACAGAAGGAGAAACACACCACATCACAAATCAATAGTCCTTAAGGACATGTATTTTATGTCTTCTACTGTATGGGTTTTATGCTTTATTATTATTTTTGGTGATTGGGGCATTTAAGTACTTCATTAAAAGTAATCGGATTGTAAGCAGAATGAAGGCATAAGTTGGGCAGCCTTCTTCAGATAGACTAATTAGGGAAAAAACACAGTAATTCTGACCTTCAACACCCTCCATGTCCTTCTATCTGTTTTCCTTATAGTAGAAACAAGTAATTTGGCCAGAAGGTGCCAAGAAATAAAAGAGACTAAAAGCAAAAACGACCTAAGTTTTTACATGATAGATTTCAGCTGCAAATTTTGCTTAACCTTTGATATTTGATATTGGCATTCTCTGTTGGGAAAGAAAGCTGTGGATCTACTTAGAGGCCCAGCTGATGGATGACCAAGAGGTGTGACAGAGCACAGGAGAACGAAGAGGACGCAGTTGGAGAGCCAAGGAGCAATGGCCTTCAGGCCTTGAGAATGTGCTGACAGTAGCCAAACGCTGAGTGGCAGCTTCAGAGGAGCTGAGGCAGTCTGGGTGAACTCACCACCGATACAGCCTGTGAGGGACAGAACAGCAGAAGTCAGGCTGTGTGGTAGTAACTGTGCATCTCAGGAGCAAACTTCCCCATGATCACCTTTGCTAGCTGTAGGAAAGGGCTCTAAAGAGGGGCTTAGGAAATGCTTCAGGCATTGCGTCCATGGCATGTTAAGATGAGGGAGGGCCTTTTCTACAGTTCAGCAAGCTAATCATGAAGGCTGATTTATGAAGACCTATGTATAAGTCTTCACATCTCAAAGCCATTCATTCGGTAGATTCCTTTTATCATATTGTCATTTCTTTGAAATAATGATTTTAAAAATTGGGGTTTTATTTCAATGGTAGATATGGTGCCTAGTAAGAACAAGGTCCCGAGTTTAGGTCTCAGTACATTAAATCATTAAATATACATATGTATGGAATATATATGTATATGTATGTATGTATGTATGTATGTATGTATGTATGTATGTATGGCAAACTGTCCCAATCCTGTCAAGAAGAAGTAACATTTTCACTGAACCAGGCTCTTGGTTCACTGCAAACTCTTTGAATCAACTCAGAGAATCTGCCTGTTGCGTCTCTCTCATCAGTAAACAGATATGTAGTTTCTTGATATATAAACTGCATAAATGTCATGCATGTTCATCTTCACACTCATAAACACATGCTCATATATCTGGCTTAAACTATTGACTTTTCAAACGATGAATCATTGATGTTTTGTAATGTGGTGGCATGATGCAGCAGGAGGGGTTACCTTAGTGGGCCTATGCTGATGCATATCCTCCTCACCCCTGACTGAGGTGCCAGCCTTACAGGATGGGTCTAGTATAAAATGAAGTTTATTTGGGAGCATGAGAAGGGTGTTGAGAAGGGAATGTTGGAAAGAAAAGAGACAGAGAAGGACAGAGAGAGGAGAGAGAAAGTAGGGAAGAGGCTGGCTGAGAACACATGGAGGGAGGGAGTGAGAGAGGACAAGAGAGAGAGAGAGAGAGAGAGAGACAGAGAGAGACAGAGAGAGACAGAGAGAGACAGAGAGAGATAGAGACACAGAGGAGAGACAGAGAGAGATACAAAGAGAGAGACAGAGACACAGAGAGTAGTCAGAGAGAAAGAAAGGGAGACCAAGCAGTTCTTTTTATTGCAAGCCGAGCTTATACCTGGCCAATTGCTAGGTTGGGCAGAACCTAGAAGAAATGCTAACAGTGGTCATTCTGGTGTCTTCCCAAATACTTCACTGCTCTTAAACACTGCCATACCCTAGTAGCATTCTGTATTCATATAACACAGGTTAATTGTTTCCTATTTTCATTCAGTATGGATAAATATAGAGTGGGACTTGCAACAGAAATGAAGCATAATACTTGATATAGTCATGGAAGCCTGCCTTTTGATTTTACATATGTTTCATATTACTTGTTACATATTTTGCATGTTTTCCCTTTTGTTTACCTGCCTTCAGCTTCAGGAGGTGACCTTACTACCAGCTCCCACCCAAGACCCTTGAATCTGGGGATAAAATTCACACACACAGTTAATTCCTTTACACTCTGCCTTCTTGGCATAATTTCTGGGTGCACATATCTCCTGACTGGAAAAGAGTGCCCTTACCAATTTATTATCTCTGTCTTTCTGCTTGCCCTATACTTCAGTGGCTTGTCCCACTTAGCCCCTGACAAACATCCTTGGCCACCCATCTGTAGCAGAAGCCACAGATCCAAGCTCCTCACCCTCACTTCTGAGACCTCACACGATTGCCGCTATCTTCTTCCTCTAAAACATGGCCAAAAAGACCTCACACCTTCCTTGCATTTGAATTTTGCTCTTGGGACTCTGAAGTCCCACCTATACCTTCTGCTCAGCATTTGGCTCCCTGCCTTCTTTATTGACAAATCAAGAACCAATTGGGGGACAGAACTTCTAACATCAAAACCTCCCCTTACAGACCCCTGGTTCAATGCTGTCAGGAAACTGAAAACAATAACTGCTTTGTCTTCAGTATCTGTTCTTTGCTTCCTTCTATACATGATCCTTCCTTTGCACTTGCCAACCTAGTGACCACATAGAGTCCCTGAGTGGGGCTCTGTGAAGGGTCTTCATCTTGGAGTGCTTTGTCCTGCTCTGGCCACTCATCCATGTCTTAGAATTCTTGTCTTTAGCAGAGGCCCTGAACTGACTGGTTTGTGCCTCCCTGGGAAGTCTCTCTCACAAGTAGGCCATTTGTCAATTGATCACCCTTCTTCTTCCATTGTTTATCATCTCTTAAAATGTCCCCAGTTCTACACAAACTCTTGCCTCTTGCCCATCAGCCTCTTCTCTCTACCCACATCTTGCTTTCCCATTCAGCTCTCTGGTCATCTTATGGTTCAACTGCTTTGCCTAAATGTATTCTTTTATCTAGGATGCTCAGGTCTCGGGACATACTGTATTCTTACCTGTCACCAATCACTTAATGCTCGAAAGCCCATCTCTGAAGTGGAAACTTCAGGGCTCTTTGGAAAGTCAGTTGGATGGTGTTTTGCTGGGGCAAGCACATGGAGGAACATTTGGTTAAAGTGGACACAGGCCCAGGAGTGGTATAGCTGGGTCTTCAGAGAGTACTATGTCCAATTTTCTGAGGAAACACCAGACTGATGTCCAGAGTGGTTGTACCAGCTTGCAATCCCACCAACAATGGAGGATTGTTCCTATTACTCCACATCCTCAACAGCATCTGCTGTCACCTGAGTTTTTGATCTTAGCCATTCTAATTGGTATGAGGTGGAATTTCAGAGTTGTTTTGATTTGCATTTCCCTGATGACTAAAGATGTTGAATATTTCTTTAGGTGCTTCTCAGCCACTTGGTATTCCTCAGTTGAGAATTCTTTGTTTAGCTCTGTACCCCAATTTTAATAGGGTTATTTGGTTCTCTGGAGTCTAACTTCTTGAGTTCTTTGCATATATTAGATATTAGCCCTCTATCAGATGGGTGTAGGGTTGGTAAAGATCTTTTCCCAATCAGTTGGTTGCTGTTTGGTCCTATTGACCATACCCTTTGCCTTACAGAAGCTTTGCAATTTTAGGAGGTCCCATTTGTCAATTGTTGATCTTATAGCATAAGCCATTGGTGTTCTGTTTCCCCTGTGCCCATGTGTTCAAGGCTCTTCCCCACTTTCTCTTCTATTAGTTTCAGTATATCTGGTTTTATGTGGAGGTCCTAAATCCACTTGGACTTGAGCTTTGTACAAGAAGACAAGAATGGATCAATTTACATTCTTCTACATTCTGACCAGTAGTTGAATGAACACCATTTGTTGAAAATGCTGTCTTTTTTCCACTGGATGGTTTTAGCTCCTTTGTCAGAGATCAAGTGACCATAGGTGTGTGGGTTCATTTCTGGGTCTTCAGTTCTGTTCCACTGATCTACCTGCATGTCTCTGTACAAATACCATGCAGTTTTCATCACTATCACTCTGTAATATAATCAGAGATGATGATTCCCCCAGAAGTTCTTTTATTTTTGAAAATAGTTTTCACTATCCTGGGTTTTTTGTTATTCCAAATGAATTTGCAAATAGATGCCCTAACATATAACAAGGACATATGCTCCACTATGTTCATAGCAGCCTTATTTATAATAGCCAGAAGCTAAAAAGAACCCAGATGTCCTTCAACAGAGGAATGGATACAAAAAATATGGTACATTTACACAATGGAGTACTATTAAAAACAATGAATTCATGAAACTCTTAGGCAAATGGATGGAACTGGAAAATATCATCCTGAGTGAGGTAACCCAGTCACAAAAGAGCACATATGATATGCACTCATTGATAAGTAGATATTAGGCTAAAAGTTCGGAATACCCAAGATACAATTCACAGACCACATGAAGCTCAAGAAGAAGGAAGACCAAAGTGTGGATGTTTCAGTCCTTCTCAGAAGAGGGAACAAAATTCTCATGGGAGGAAATACAGAGGCAAAGCATGGAGCAGAGACTGAAGGAAAGGCCTTCCAGAGACTGCCCCACCTGGGGATCCACTCCATGTACAGACACCAGACCCAGACACAATTGTGGATGCGAAGAAGTGCTTGCTGACTGGGGCCTGATATAGCTGTCTCCTGAGAGGCTCTGCCAGAGCCTAGCAAATGCAGAGGCAGATGTTAGCAGTCAACCATTGGACTGAGCACACGGTCCCTGATGGAGTAGTTAGAGAGAGGACTGAAGGAACTAACAGTGTTTGCAACCCACAGGAAGAAAAACAATATCAATCAACCAGATCCTCCCAGAGCTCCCAGGAATTGAACCACCAACAAAAGAGTACACATGGAAGGACCCATGGCTCCAGCAGCATATGTAGCAGAGGATGGCCTTGTTGATCAACAGTGGGAGGAAAGGCCTTTGGTCCTAGGAAGGCTCAATGCCCCAGTGTAGAGAAATTCCAGGGTGGGGAGGCAGGAGTGGGTGAGCAGGTGGGTGAGCACCCTCATAGAAGTTGGGGGAGGGAAGATGGTATAGGGGCTTTCCAGAGGTAAAACTGGGAAAGGGGATAACATTTGAAATGTAAATATGTAACCAATCCAATAAAAAAAAAGTAGACACAGGCATGAAAGACTAAGGTAGATTTGTGAAGGAATGTTTTGCTGAAGCAGACACAGGATAGAGGATGTTCTACTAAAGCAAGCATGAGAAAGGACATGTGATAAAGGATTCTTTGCTAACAACAAGCATGTATTGGTCCACCTTACATTGCATAGTTGAGCTGCGTTTGTTGGGACTCTGAGGACTCTGACCGATTGGATACACATTCTAAGGAAAGATGTGTGCTGAGGCAAGTCACATGGAAGACACATGATATTTGGAAAGTATAAATAGGACTTTATGGAGTGATGGAAACAGAGCTTGGCTTGCTGGTACAGTTAGCTGTGAAAAGTTTGTGCGTCTCACAACTTGGCTGATCTTTACTTCCCTGAGAGAGGCACAGTCGAGAACTCCTCCTGGTGTAGCTCCAGGTCCCTCCTGCTGACTTGAGCTGGGGCTGAGGCCTGGCTATCTCTGCTAGGTAGCACACCACTGTTGCTAACTCGAGTCTACCCAACTAGACTTCTGGAGTGTCCATGAAGTCTTTGTGAATGGATTGAGCTGCTGCTGCCTGCTAACCTGTAAACTAAACTGCCAATTTCCAGACAACATAGACAGATGTTGTTCCAAAGAACCTTTATAAACTGGTTCACTTCCCATTTATCGTTCCTTTTCTACCTCTGGTGGGTGGTGGTCTAGAAAGGAGGTTAAAGCATTTAAGAACCATCATTAAAATTAAGGTTTGAAAAAAATTAGTTACAAATCTTCATCTTTTTATCTATCTAATTGCTGCTCATTAGTAAAGTGCTAGCTTTAGTGTTCCTGTAAAGATTTTCCCAGCAGCCCTCACTTTTCTTTCAAGTCAAGTCCAGATTACTGATATCTTTAATGTACTTCTACAGAAATTAAAATTTCCTCTCCCTTATCCCTTACTACCCTCTACTGAAATGGTGTGTTTGCTGTTTTTCATAGACTGAAATTACGACTGACTTCTGAGAGTTTCAACACTCTTTCTTCTACAGTGTAAAATTATACATCAAATGTCTGAAAAATGCTTATTGATTGAAGAATTGACTGAGTGATAGCAAAGAAACAATCTATAAGAAGGGTTGCTTAGCTATAAGGATTTCTTAAGAATGCAATTTATTATGCATTAGAATATGTTATATATTTTAAAGACCATGTTATTAAATGCACTTATAGTGTAGAGTGATAATTCAATTTGCTTAGTTTCTCTGGGCTTTACATGTAGAAGTAGGCATGTTAAAACTGGGTAGTACTAAAGCAAAGTAAGACTACTAATGAGACCAAATCAGTGGTGAGTTGCTGCTGTGGACATGTTCTTAGAGTAGTGGTTGTTGTCAACTCCACCATTGTTATTGCTAGAAGGCAAATTGTCACACATCTCTTAGGTTAGAATCTCAGCTTATTAAATTCTGAAGTTAATGAACAGTTGACACTTTTACCCTGACAAATCATTAAGTCTTATAGCAATAGGTTTAAGATGACAGTTATAATAAACATATACAGAACAATAAAGCATTTAATCTTGAAAGTGGTTTATAAACAACAATGATCAATGCTACGGATGGATTCGCGGTGTCGTGCTGATTGAAACTACTTCAAGGGCATTGGGGGTATTGACTCTCACAGTCTGGTACAGAAGGTAGTGGTGACAGGTGTAACAGTTCAGGTTTCTATGTCAGGTTCCCTAAGGGTAATATTGTCTTTTCTCATGACTCAAGCAGAACACTGAAGTCTACTCTCCCATTCTGAATCTATTTCTCCATGTAGACCATGGATTATCAATAAGTGTCCATCCATGGGGCTGACAGCCCACACGTGGGGGATTGTTAGCACACTCTACAGACATCCAATGTTATGTATTAAATTTTCCTTCTTTCCTGGAGGCTTACATGCCCTGTGTCTCGGTTCTTCATTTACTGGCTTGGTTTCAATCTGGATACACTTGTAACCGTAACTCCAACTTCTGCTCCATTGCTCCTAAACATTTTTTCTTAAAATTCATCACTCCCTTCCTCTGTTCATTTTTCTTTTTTTTTTTTTTAATTTAATTTAATTTTATTTTTTTAATTTACATTCCAAATCACTTCCCCTTTCCCGTTTCCTCCCTCCCCGAAAGTCCCATAAGCCCCCTTCCCTCCCTCTTTTCTCCGTTCAACCCCCTCTCATTACTCTGTCCTGGCGTTCCCCTACATCCAGTCTTTCCAGGACCAGGGGTCTCTCCTTCCATCTTTTTAGAAATCTATTGATATGCTGATTGTGTCTAGGGTATTCTGAGATTCTGGGTCAATATCCCCTTATCAGTGACTTCATACCATGTGTGATCTTTTGTGATTGGGTTACCTCACTAAGGATGATATTTTCAAGTTCTGACCATTTGCCTAGGAATTTCGTGAATTCATTGTTTTTAATTGCAGAGTAGTATTCCATTGTGTAAATATACCACATCTTCTGAATCCATTCCTCCGTTGAGGGACATCTGGGTTCTTTCCAGCTTCTGGCTATTATAAATAAGGCTGCTATGAATATAGTGGAGCATGTGTCCTTATTGCATGCAGGTAAAGTCTCTGGGTATATGCCCAGGAGTGGTATAGTTCATTTTTCAACCTGCTCATCACTCATTGACCTACAATGATTGGAAATTTTCTTCTCTGTCGTAAATGCTTTCTTGAAGATTATTGATCATTTTCCAAATGGTAAATATATAAAATACCTCTACCACAAAGAGTAAATGTCATTAGGGTCACCATGTCCTCCTGGGGAACAGGATAGAGTCACCATGTCCTCTTGGGGGAAAGGATAGAGTTACCATATCCTCTTGGGGAATAGGAATAAACTCAACACTTCCAACAGGTGTGTCCTTCTATTTTCTGCAACCTATATTTTAAGCCTCTGCTTTGTCTTTTATTTCATTCAGTCCATATATAGCTCTCCTCCAATTTCACCCCATTAACTAGACACTGAGATTAGTGTTATAAGCAGGATATTGAGCAAAGAAAGTATAGTCTCCAATGCGAGAGTTTAATATGTTGCAGTAAGATCATTCACTAAACACAGAAATTATTGTAAGTGATTCCTATTATCTTGCTATATGAAGCATACCAAAAATCCCCTGACAAGAAAAATTTGTTGAAAATATGGCTGTTTTTACAGACATTATCAAGGCTGGGCTGGTGGCAGAAGCTGATAATCTGGGCAACCTGGAGATCTGGGGCAGAAGAAACATAGTTTAGGGCCATCCTGTGCAATAGTGAAACAGAGGAATAGACTGAACAGTGTAGTATGTTCTAAAGCACAGAAGGAATGGGCGTTCAAATAAGCATCAAGTTTATGTCCATCATAAGCATGGTCTTGCATTTAGTTTCCAGCATGCACATGAGTGCTGTCAGATACACCCACACACACACACACCCACACACACACACACACACACACACACACACACACACACACTGCCATGCATGTGCACACACAGTGGAAAAGAAAGAGAAAAAGAAAAGACAAAATTGTGGGTTTTTAAAATAAAAAGTATAAGTTGTTTATGTAAGATTCACCTCAAAGATAACTTAGATAATTATATTAATGTCAGAAAACTTAAATCTACAAACACCATGCAAGTAGACATTCGTATGGTGAGTAGCAGCAGGAGCAGGGTTGGGACAACCAGACCTGAGTCTCACAGAGTCCCACCTCATCCTCTTAGGGAACTTAGAACCTCAGGGCACTACCTCCAGGCCTGCAGCTCAAAAGGAGAATCTCACAATCATGCAGAGAAATGAGACTGTTTTGGTACCAATCACTAAGTAAGAGGATGCTGGAAGTCTGGAGATAGTGATTGATGAAGGTCAAAGAACGAATCTGGAAAATTAGAGGAAATATTCAAAGAAGAGAGAGAAGAGATGCTCACATAGCAGTATCCAGCCAAGACTGGCTTTGTTTGTTCCTTAAGTGAAAACATATATATATATATATATATATATATATATATATATATATATATATATGTTAATTAACATATATATATATGTTATATATATATATGGTAGGTGTATCTGACAGCACTCATGTGCATGCTGGGAACTAAACGCAAGACCATATATAATTAACATATATATATGTTAATGATAATACAAAGAAGGAGGAGGATAAAAAGAAGAGGAAGAAGAAGAAAAAGAAGGCAACTGATGCTAATTAAAAATGAAATGAGCTTTATCGAGAAACTGAAGGAAACATCATTAAATGAATAATAGATCTATTACCAGATCTACCAAGGAAGGTTACATCTACCGTATGATGCAGCTGTTCCCCTCAAAAGTGTTTGTTTAAGAAAATGAAAGAATTTACCTCCACAAAAGGATGTGTGCAATATTTTATGACACTTCTCTTCACCTGGGAACCATTCAGATGACCAGAGATGGTTAGTTCACAAAGGGGATTCAGTCACACAGTGCAGTACCAGGCAATGCAAAGGGCCAGACTGTTGAGAGCAGTGTGGGCAACTCCATAATCCTGTGCCGAAGGAAGAAAGGCAAAGAGGACTCTGCTAATTGCACTCATACAAACTTTAAAGGGCAGGGCTATTTAGGTGACTCCAAGGAGCAGCCTGAGGCTGAAACAAATGTTCTGTGCTGATGGAGGTAATAGTATTATGGGTGTATCTCTCCCCTAAAACAGGCTGAATTATATCCTTCAAGTCAGTGTGTTGTATTTCACGCATGCTGTACCCCAATAAAGTTGGTAAACAAAGTTACCCACTTTATGATCAGCCTTTTAAACTTCACCTAAACAAATCAGTATCTAATAAGCTACAAACATAAGAAAACTGGCTTTCATTCTGCTAGGCTGACACGCCGCACAGCTTCTGATTTTTATGATTGATTCTAGTGTGTGTGTGTGTGTGTGTGCGTGTGCATGCATGTGTGTGTCGGGGTGTGTATGTGTGTGTTGGGGTGTGTGTGTGTGTCAGTGTGTGTGTGTGCATGTGTATGTGTATATCGGTGTGTGTGTGTACGTGTGTACATGCACACACGCACGTGTGCATGTATATGTGTGTGTGTGTGTGTGTGTCGGTGTATGTAAGTGAGTTCACATGTAAGTCGAAGGCATTGGGTGTCTCTGTGATATTCCCTCTTTCTTTGAAGCAGCATGCCTCCCCAGATGAGGAACTCGTGCTTCCTTGGCTGGGCAAGAAGCTGGAAGGGCCCATCATCCTGTCCTAGCCTCCCCTTCAGAGAAGGGGTTAGAGGACCTTGTGGATTGCCTGGCTTGTTACACAGGTGCTAGAACGCAACCACCACTTTCATAACTGGACTCCAGAGCTCCTAGCCACCGTTCCAGTCTATATCATGCTCAATATCACGAGATGAGCTCACTTATTCTCTACAGAATAGTTTTCCTTTTGATAACATTTATAGTCAGGTCTGTTTTTTTTAAGAATCAAAAAAAAATTACCGTAGCTTGTGTATCCCCAGGCCTTCCTCTTAAGAAAGAACTTTGTCTAATCAGGATGTGCTTGCTTGGACACACCGCTGACCAGTTCTGGCCTTGCTGACCCTGGCAAGTCTCTAATGTATTTTCCATAGCTCGTGTCATTGGTATTAACATGCTGTGCTATTCATTTTAAGTGTGAGAGGAAGAGTTTGTTGAAAACTGTTTGTTTCTGCATACTTACAAATTTGGTCATCACAAAGAAAAATTTAGAGAAGTATAATTAAGGGTCACAGAATCAGTTTGACACTTGGGTAACGTGTGTGGCACAGAGGTGGCCGGCAGCAGCCTCCACCGCTCTGTGTGCTCTCCTTGTTTACTTCATAAATTCGTGCAAATTAGGACTCTAATTTCCAGAGCTGTTAATGCCTCATTAAAACCTGCAGCGCATCTCCTCTTTCGAGTTCCTTTTTTTTTCCTTCTATGTAACATGCAACATTATCTCTGTTATGCGGCTCTCTGTATGGCACTGTGTTTAGGAAGATGGATATAAACAACTTGCAAAAACTCTTAAAACTCAGTATCTTAGGAAAGGCACCTCGAGTTGTTGCGATGTGAGTTACCTCCACATTACTTGTTTTAACCGTTGGTGTCTGTATCTCTTGACGCTGGGTATTCTGCTGCAAGATGTATTGCTGGGCCAGAATAGGCTGGAACCATGCTCACACAGACCCTGTGAGGACAGAGTCCATGACTGGCTGACTGCTTTAAAAAGTATTTATATCTGTGTATTTGCTCTTATGTGTATGTATATGTGTCTGTATGTACATATATACAAGTACCCAAAGAGACTAGAAAAGAGTGTTGGATCCCAGGAGTTAGAGGTGTAGGCAATTGCAAGCTGCCAGAAATCTGGAACCCAAGCTTTGCCCTCTGAAAGTGTGTGTGCTTCATTGCCGCACCCACCGTCTCTTCAGTTGAAGACCTCTTTCAGCCATTAAGATGTGCTGCTATTTCTCAGCTCCAACCAAAACCAACGACCAAGCAAAGGCAGTTTTTAAACCTTCGAGTAGATTTGGACATGACTGTGAAGAATAATGTGTAAAGAATAAAGGGGCTGGGCAGGTGGCTAAGCACTAGCTGCACATGCCTATTGACCTGAGTTCAATCCCCAGAACCCCCACAAAACGGGACATGTGGAGGTGCACGTGTGTGATCCCAGCACTCGCATAGAGAAATGGCAGAAACACAGGCTAGTTTGAAATACTTAGCAATGAAATGGACTGTACCTCAGTGAGGTGAAAGCTGAGGAGAGAATCCCAAGGGTTTTTCTCCACCTTCCTCACACTCTGTGGCATGGGAAAGATCTTGCCAGAGCTGAACTGTACTCCCGGTCTTCTGCTCTAGAATCCCATTAACTCTGTAGATGATGGTTACATTTTTCCTTCTTTAGCTAGATTGGCCAGGAAATATCAGCAGAGATTCTTTCTCATCTTCAAGAGAAGCCACTTGCATAAGGATGGGAACAAATCCATTGGAGTAACCCTAAATTACTGAGAATCAGGGCAAGACCCTAGCAGGCCAGAAACAGTAAAGAAGGAATCTCCAGCCATTTCCCCAAGTCTTGAAAATACTCATGGCTTAGATCATTGTCACTAATAAACATTGTGTTCCAACAAGCAGGGAGGTTAAAAGGTGAAATACCTTCACCCTCTTTCTATACCTCAATATCTAATAGAGCTATTTCTAAGGCCTATGTAATCTGTATTTTTAGGTCCTTCTCCAAATTCTTATATAAAATTAATTATAAAAAATTAATAAGTAATTTGTATAAAATTAATGTGTAATTATGGAATAATCATTATTTGAGGGGTTTATTTTTCAACTCAAGGTTTTTAGACAATGATATTCTTAATGCTTTGTGGAAATGATATTTTTAAAATTTTTAATACTGTTATTGTATATGTATGTGTACACGCTTGTCTCTGTGTGGACCATATGCATGCAGTTTCCCTTGAAGGCTAGAAGAGAGCCTCAGACCTCATGGAATTGGAGTTCTAAACAATTATGAGTCACCTGATATGGATGCTAGGAACTAAATTAGGGTCTTCTGTAAGAGCAACAAATGTCTTTAACTACTGAGCCAATCTCTCAAGCCCCTACAATGGGTTTTGGTTCATTTGCTTCTGTGTGTCACACTGAAGATATCCCTAAGCGTCAAGATTATATATGCGATGCAGACGTGTCATTTGTTTATTCCTCGATCAACTTTGGGTCATTTCTCATCTAAGTGAAGGTTTCCTGCTCTGTGACAAATGTACTTGATGCCCTACCACTGTGTAAGCTACCGCGCTCTTACCCTATAAGGCAGAGTGCATGGCGCTCCACAGATGCCACGGTACCATCTCCACTTACGTCCTTTCAGTGCAGCTCCTAAGCTGCACAATTTCACACATTGGAAGTCCTGATGTAGCTCTTTGGTTCCTGGCTTGTGTGCTGATGACCCAAATGCCAAGTTTTCTTTTTCTTTTCTTTTTCCCCCCCACCCCTGACCCTCTGCTCAGCAAGACCATAGAAGATCCAGGCTTCTCGTGTTATAGTCATCCACCTTGCCAAATCCTCTCACATCTTCTCAGATTTGGCCCTGGAAAATCTAAAATTAAGCAAGTTTGATGGTCCAACTAAATTCCATAAGGTCATCTCTGACATTATGAAGAGTGATTGATTTTAAGTTAGTTAGTTGTTAGTTTTATGGTTCATGTTTCTAGTTTTCTGCGGTCATTTCCAGAAACTTTCAGGTTAAATGAAGGGTTGTCATATAAATAAACTTAGCAAGTCTCACTTTCACTCCACTTACTTTCTTGTAACAAGTTAATGTTGTAGAAACCTTGATTTATGCACCCTTCTCTGCATCTCACTCATAAGCTGAAATATATATATATATATATATATATATATATATATATATATATATGAGGTGTCACTGGGGTGACAAGGGCTGAGCCCACTCAGCCATCTCTTCAACCCAGGTCATAGAGATCTCTACTATAATCAGGGAATTTTGTAGCTACAATACTCTCTGCCACTCTGTTTTTTCTCATGCACCTCACATTTTTGAAATTCTTCCAAAGGTTCTGCAACTGAAAGGGTTTCGTAAGTTAATTTAACTTCTTCCTGTCCTAGGCAGCTATCCTTTATCCCAGTTAACATCTGAGAAAAAGTCAGCAGTGTGATACCGTTTAGCAAAAGGGAAAAGAAAGGTGAGTGCTACCCTGTGTTTTATTAGCAGAATTGTCAGGAAGAAGATAAACAAGGTGATTATTAGGCTCCACTTGGCAATCTTAGCTCTCGATAGGAGTACTGTGATCCATTTGGGAAGTTACACTATTAAAGCCTAGACAGATGGGGCAGAGGCATCAAAGAGGGTAACAAAAAATGATTAAGGGCCTTGAAAATGGGGCCTGGAAGAAAAGGCTGAGAGGCCCAGAGCCACTCCATCTTGAGGAAAAAAAACCACAGAGCAATGTTTGATGCCTGTTTCCACCTCATAAAGAGGCGCAGTGTGGAAGAGAGGGGCCGATTGTTCTCATTATTCAGCAAAGATGCTACAAGATGCAAGGAGTCTGAAGCATGCAGAGGTAAATGGGTTAAACCCTTGATAAAAGTAGGTACATCTTAGAGTTTAAAATTGTATGATTGTAGACATAATCATTGTGTCCTGAGACTGAAATCAAACCAGACCTTGCTTAGGAGTCTTAAATACCTCAGGTATGAACTTGGGGCTTTCAATGAAAGGAATACACATTTTCATAAAATACTAAGCCATTTCTTGATGCTCTTACATAGGTGCATTTTAAAGTCTCTGAACATTCCCAGGAGGGTTAATTGTGTTACCTCCAAGAAGCATATAGGATTTCAGAGAGCTGGGTGCTGTGGCTTTCCCTCTCTTCTCTGTTTATTGCTTTGTTCATTTTATCCTGAGTAGGAAAAACCTGGAGCGAGCGTTTCAGAACAAGACAACTTAGACCAAAGCCCATCAAATTATCCACTGCCAGCTTCCCTCCACGCCTAAGCATTTGTTTGGTTGTGATCTGATTTTCATTGCGCTGGTCTGTTCTTTGGTTCTTAGTTGATTATTAGTTGGTTGGGGTTCTTGCCTTGTCTGTTAACTCCTCTGGCTTTAACATGCCAAATATATCCCTCAGGTGCCCTCTGCCCTTAATTAGCCACGATAAGCATCAGCTGATCTATATCCTAGCAACCAACGAGTGATTTTTGTTTACAGAAAGGAACAAGAAATAGCATTGGAAGTATGTATGTTGTGTTGATTCCCATTAGTTGTCTGTGACTGTATACAATTATGGAGGAAATGTAACAATTCCTATACTGGGTTTTCACAGAAAATTCTCAGAGTTTCTGCAGTGGGTGTGATGTGGTGAGACCCCTTTCTCATTAAGCCCAGCAGTGGCATCATCTCTGTGTCACATTTATAAATTTCATTTTGTTCTTCAACAGTAAGAAAATCAAAATTATATCGTCTGGATTACTCCCTAGTTACAATGAGAAACCCAGGGAGAAAATAGATACAGAGAGCCTTGTCTTATTCCAAGGATCTAAACTGAGCCTTCTTGGAAAAGCTTGGATTATTTCTGGTCTGTTTATTTATTCAAGAATTCTTTTCTGAGTTAAGGCTATGCCCAAAGGTGGTGGTGGTGGTACCCTGCTCAGTCCTTTACTTCTTGGCTGTGAGGTGAGCAGCTTGACCTAACAGGAGCTCCAGTCATGATCATGCATCAAGCCATCTTGCCAAAGGATGGGACAGTTTTGCATGATAACATCTAAACTGTAGTTCTTGAGCTTGTAGGTTGATTGTCACAATAATAGAAAGTTGACTAACACATACTGAGTCTGAAATGTGAGGAGGACACTGTAAGCGCTGTCAGAGACATCCTCCTCAGTGTGAGTGTTATGCTTTTAAGTATAGAACAAATCACATAAGATAGTATAATAGAGCCTAAAACTACAACCTAGTAGAGAATTCACAGACTACCCTTACAATACATTGCATAGAAAGAACTGTTGCCCTAGTGAAGATGTTACATGATGCTTCAATATTACCATTTGCTGTCTTCTGGGAATCTGTGGAGTCTGAAGATGCTTGCTAGCCTCCATCAGCCAGCCAAAACTACAGGAGTCGGGCTGGATGCAAGGGCTCGAGCATGCATGGCATATAAGGGAATAGAGAAGTTTGCTGGAAAAGACAGCCTCTTGTGGCTTCTGGTACTCTCAGAAGGGTGCCAGCCTCCCCTGTGGAGCCCGTGAGCCCCAGCAGTGTTCTCATAGGAGGGATGCAGCAGGGTGGCTTCCCAGGAGCCTGTAGAATGGCTTAATGGCCCCCTATGCCTGATAGCAAGAAAGGATCTCACTTCTCGTTTGTTCCTTGGTTTGGTTTTGTTTTCTTCTGAGATGGTATTGCAGGTTCCAATGGTCATAATCTTAATTAGAGCTGAGGCAGTTGCATAATAAACTCGCATCTTAGCTTTCAGCACATCGAAGGAAAGCATTGACTTGCTAAATCCCCAGGGCTGGTGGAAAAGGAAAACTATAATTTGAGTAAATGGGTTCTCTGCCTCCATTTTTTTTAAAGTTACTTACACAGTTTAAACTGTCAGGAAGTAAATCTCCAACAGAAGCAATTCTATTTCCTCAGTGTGGGAGTCACATATGTCGTTGCTGATGGAGCCTCTGGTAGGGAAGCAGATCCAGCCCCAGGAGAAACTTGGAGCAGGCTCTGCCTTCAGCAGCAGAACTTCCAACTCAGTGCCCCAGTGTTGCAGAGCCCTTCGCTTCCCTGTCCTCCTCTAGATGCTGTGTCTCTCCCTGTGGCTGGCGCCCAAGGACTGCTCTTCTGACTACCCGAGACAGTCACTTTTCTCTCTTAGGCACAAAGGTAACTAGTCTGTGTGCCATCCCTTCAGGTCCCTGATGGAGCCAGTAGACCATTCTGACAGATGTCACTTTGCTGCTATATCAGTGGCTGTGACATGTTTCTGGGCTTTTCCTGGCCTCACCAGGACTGGAGGTTTACTTTCAGGGCTCAGAATAGAAGGCCAAGTTGAAGCTGTAGGAGAGAGGACTTTGGACTGCCAGAGCATATGATGTCTGCACTCATGGCTCCAAATAGGGGTGGGAGTTTCAGTCATCTTTGGACCACTGTGTATTGTCAACAATGAAGTGCCGGATGCCTGTGCTAAAATGAGAAGCTCGTGAATGTGAAATGGTCCCCCATCAGCTTGTGAGTCTGAACCCTTTGGTATATATCCGATGATGTTATTTTGGATGGTCGTGGTTCATTTAAGATGTAGGAACCCAGTGAAAGAAGGGGAAGGGGTGGAGCTGAAGGAAGGGTGGAAGGCATGAGGAGAATTGCCTGCTCACCTTTTGTCTGAGCTCTCTGCCTTCTGTTTCGGAGCACCTAGTGTTGGCCCAGCTTATCATGATGGACTGCATTCTGTTTAACTGTAAACCAAATCCATCCCTCCTAAAGTTGTTATTGTGGTTGTGAATAATAACTAATACAGATACCTAAAATACAACGTGCAGTCCACAGCTGTAGAAAGTCTACGAGATATGCCATCCCTCCCAAGTCATTAACCTTCATTTGGAAATATTTATTCAGTAGGTACTATATATTGGACACCATATATAACACAGGAGAGCCCAGCTATACAGATCCTCTGTCTTTGTAGGGAACTTATTCCAGGGAGTCTCAGAAGGGAAGTGGAAATCCAGCTACTTATTCACTCACTAAAATGACAAAAAAAAACATGTTCCTTAAAATTAGCATAAAATGATCCATCCCAAATATCATAGTAAGAAAGTCCTATTGTCTCTGACCATATGGGATAAGGATTAAAGCTAACTCTACTGTCTTATTCTGAACACATAAGGAACACCCTTTGCTTGAAGAAGGCTTGTGTTGAGTTTTTCATAAAATCAGTTAATTACATCCTAATTAACTGTGTGTGTTGTGTTTATTTAAACCAAGGTTTTCATGTGAAATTTGCCTCCCACAGAAAGAAAAACCATCCCCAAGGATGCTCTGAAGAATAATTGAGAACTAAGGTAAAGGCAGAACAAAGATGCAGTTGAGGATCTGAGAAGAGCTGCTGGGGCTGGGAGGAGGGAGGAGCAGGGTAGGAGATGGAAAGATTGATGCTTATGCAAATCAGAACTTGGGAAAAGTACTGAGCAGCGGGATCATGTTATCAAGGATGTGGTTGATGGATTTTGAATTCACTGAACTGAATCTGTTTAGAGGCACGTGTTAGAGAGACAAACAAACATCAACACCAAGACCTGTTCTAATTCAGGACTTCGTTTCTTCTCCCGGAGGCAGACTATGTGCTGTTAGGAGCACATCACCAGGTATATTGAGCAATCATTCTGTAAGATGACAACAGCCCCCAGTCTCAGAGTTTTGAACATAGAAACATACATAAAAAAATACTCTTTTATTTTCTTTTTTTCTTTCTTTTTTCCACTGTATTCATAGAAGGGAAGAAAAATTCAAAACCTCAAGTCATAAGCTGTGACTCAAAGGCCCATTATAACCTCAAAATTTTTAAGGGCCTCGGTCCAACTTTTGGGTGATGAATTCTTTTTTTTTCTTTTTTATTTTATTATTTTTATTTTCTATATTCTTTATTTACATTCCAAAGATTTCCCCTTTCCTGGTTCCCCACTCCCCGAAAGTCCCATAAGCCCTCTTCCCTCCCCCTGTTCCCCATTTGCCTAAGAATTTCATGAATTCATTGTTTTTAATTGCTGAGTAGTATTCCATCATGTAAATATACATGGAAAATATCTCTGATAAAATTGAAGAAATATATAGAAAAACACGTTAAGATTGACTATTTCATGGAAAAATTATACAGATAAAATGGTAGGCATAAAAATATTCCTATGTTTTTTGAAAGTGGAATTATAAACACTTTCTGATAAAATTGAAGATCTACAAGGAAAATATTCCTGAAAAATTCAAGAAATATATAGAGAAACATGTTAAAACTATTACATGGAAAATTATACAGATAAAATGGAAGGTATAAAAATGTTCCTAAGTTGATTGAAAGTAAAATTATAAACATTGTCTAATAAAACTGAAGATCCACATGGAAAATACTTCTGACAAAATTGAAGAAAAAAAACAGAAAAACGATAAAATTGGAGATTATCATGGACAATTATACCAACAAAATGGTAGGCACAAAACCATTCCTAAACTGATTCAAAGTAGAACTACAAACACCCCCCTGATGAAACCGAAGATCTACATGAAAAACACCTCCGACAAAATTAAAGAAATACACCGAAAAAATGTTAAAATTAAAGATTATCATGGAAAATAATACAATCAAAATGGTAGAGACAAAAAGCATTACTGAATTGAAAGAGGAGTCACAAACATTTTCTGATAAAATCGAAGATCCACACGAAAAACATCTCTGCTAGACTATGTTTTTTGTTGGGGAATTGAGTCTATTGACATTATAAGATATTAAGGAATAGTGATTGTTGCTTCCTGTTATTTTTGATGTTCTTTTTATGTTTGTGTGGTTACTTTTTTAAACGGTATGCTGGGCAAACATAAATATGTTCCTCAAAATTAGTATCAATGATGCATCTTCAAATATCACATTAAGAAAGTCCCATTGTTTCTGACCACATTGGATAAAGATAAGAGCTAACTTTACTGTCTCATCATGTCTACTTCTCCTTCCTCCCAATCTCTCATGTATGGAGCATGTCAGACAAAGTATAAGTCCATTTTAGGCAACATCAGTGTGTGTGTGTGTGTGTGTGTGTGTGTGTGTGTGTGTGTGTCAGGGGTGGGGGTAGGGGTGGGGGTTCTACATGTAGGCCTAACATCACTGGTATTACTCAGCGTTACACACACAGCTGAGCATTAATTCCTATGAGGCTAAGAAGGCTGAAGAACAGCGGGCAGCACTAAATACAACCAAGTGATAAGGTGCTGGGCAGGTGGAGGAGGGAATGCAGGAACCAGAGGTTGGTTCAGTAGATTCAGTGTGATGGGGAAAATTTACACACTTTCTTAGTTTATTTGTATCAATTTTGACTTTCTGTCTTTTTATTGATCACCCATGCCAAATTTGTGTTGTCTTCCTGAAATCTTTTGGGTCTGCGGCAGCATCGCATGTGGCATTGCTGTTACTGTAGTAGAGTTTCTGTTTAACTTCAGATGCAGGGAGGAGACTGACAAATACGTACATACATACATCAATACATACATACATGCATAGTGCATAGTACTATACTTATTATATGCATAGTGTATAGATACATACTTATGTAGACTGATAGGTAGATATATGCACAGATATGTAGACAGATAGGTGTGTGATATATACATACATGCATATATAGATGTTTGCATATTTTTGTTAGAACAGAATTAAATTTCAAATTCCTTCAAATAATCTGTTAGAAGTTATGAAAAAAGGCAATAAAAGCCAAGATGAACAAAAACAAAACAAAACAAACAAGCAAAAACAAACAGAAGAAAGCATTATGGAAAGAAATGCCTGTGGTCTCCAGAAAGTGCATAATAATATTAATTCTACTCATTAAAAGCAGCGCCACCTTTGGGGTGATGCCTGTTCTACTACTTTGATTTTCAAACTTTGTGCGTGTGTGTGTGTGATTTTTCAACATTTTAACTTTTAAAAAATGCATAACCTCAGATTTAATTGTTTTATAACACTGACAGAAATGTTTGACTAAACTTAATGTTTATACTTGTAATTACGATGTTTCTAGTATGTCAGAGCTACCATAGCAGTCCCTTGAACTGGATGGCTTAAACAGTAGAAGTTTGTCTTCTTGTTCTGGATATTAACTAAACATCTGAGACCAAGCTTCCATGTCATCGGTTCTGTATGACCAGGATTTTTGAGTTTAACATGACCCAGAGTCCAGAGGTGCCAGACACTCGAAGTCACCAAAGATTGTCCTAGGACAGTAGTGTGAATTTCTTGTCTCAGGGCAAAGAAAGTTAATGAGTGTTTATGGGAATCTGGAAAGTGGAAGGAGGAATCATGACAGAAAAATGAGAACTTAAGGACAGGTGAAAAATTAAAAGTGAGAGGTACAGACAAGGAATTTCCATGGGAGGAAAAGCCATCAAATATCCTCTGAGTGGGGATTGTATGCAGCAATGGCAGAAACACTGACAGCAAAGGCTTAGATAACCTCTATTGTGATTACCTAATTCTCTGAGCTTTCATGAGCTAAAGCAATGGAGGGCCTGCACGCTCTGTATGCATACTCTGGGATCAACCACAGAGATTCTGTGAGCTATAGGAGTTGAAGGCCACTTTTGCTTTGCTGGGATTCGGCCTTGGCATTCAAGGATTTCTTAGTCATTGGCTGCTGTGTTGTTACCTCTGAGCTTGCAGGTGGCCCTGGTGCTGTTAACTGTGCTGAGCTCTCTTTGTTCTCAGCATGACCAACTTCTTGCTTTACCACCTTGAAGAGTTAACTCTACCCCAGCCATCAAGATATAATTGCAGTCTTTCTTAATTACCTTATACGTAGCTCCTTGTTCATGGGGTTCTCTGGGTGATGAAGGCATAAGTTTCTGGTTATCAGCCATCTTTATCTCCAATTTAGTCTGTCACAGTGAGCTCCATTTAAAACAACAATGTATTTCAAGAGCTTTAAAGCAGCCATCTGGTCTACCCTCGCTCACCCAGAACCCTGTCCCTCTTCCAATATGTCTAGGTTGGTTATCCCCAACCAAGCCAGTTCCTCTTATCTTTCTCAGTATTCCTTAATCTTCCTGTCAACTCCAGGCTCTGTGTTCCCTGCTACACATGTGAGCCCTCTTTTCTTACTCCTCTTTTCTTTCTAGCTCCTATCCAGGCTCTCCTCTAGCTTTGTGAGACTTGCTGAACATTTTAGTGTCTTTGGAATTCAGTTCCATCATTCCTCTCTCGACCTGTCTATTCACAGCGTGCCTTTGCTCTGAGTGTCTGACTCCCCAGCCATAGTGGATCTGGGACACACCCTACTCCAGCATCATTTAAACTAATATTTGCAACAGATCTTGTCATATAGACCTTATTTTGAAGTACAAGGGCACATGATTTTGGCATGTGAATGGGGAAGGGTTACAATTCAACTTATAATAAACATTCCGCATCACCAACAGAAAATAAAGAACTGACTCAATGAAGAAAATGATGACCTAATTAACAAAAAGACTATCACATCCTTAATGTGTTTTACATCTACTTTACTAATCAAAACTTGTGGCATTGCCACCAGCATTGCAATATAGTAACTAAAGAAATGGAATAGTATGTCAAAAGCCCTAATGACTACTATTTAATCAATGATGCTGCAAGTTTTTATTTAAAAGACAACCTGGGGATGCAACATGAACAACTGGATAATTTATTTTAGCTTATGACTTTTATATCTGTGGAGATGGCTTAGCCATCCTGTTCTGAGATACTGTCAAAATGCTTGGTCTCAGACAATCACAGTGTGAAGATGATAGTTTTATTGTACATGTGCAGTACCAACCAGGATTCACCAACTGAAGCAACTGTTTGTCATTTTCCTATGTTGCATCACAAAAATATTAACATGCCATAAAGTTCTTTGATGCTAATCAAAGATATACAATTGTTTTCCCAGCTATAGCGGTATGATAAGTGACCAACAAACATATGGCATGATATATTCCATGTGCATTTTTCACAAATATACTAAAGGCTAATCATTAGTACAAGCTTTGGCAGCTACTCATTCAATACACAAGAAAATCAATGTTGGATTACAAATATGAAATCTTAAGCAAAATTTCTAATCATTTATTTTATTCTCCTTATAGTCATGGTTGCTTATACTGATGATTAACATAAGATAAATGTATGATTATTCTTCTTCAAAGGTCAATGAATACATCATCAAAGGTGTACTAGTCACATGTAGCTGTTTGCAGATGTATGCAAGTCCAGCAGGGGAATGACAGTATTCATTTCCTCATTTGGTACATTGTTCTAACTGCATAATTTTGGAGCATCAGCAAAGAGTCAAAACATCTTGCTTTAGTTCTAATATGGATGGTGTTTTGTTGATTAGGGAGTAGGTGACTATTATTAAGCATGAGTTTGTAGTAATTGAGATTAAAAATCACAGTATGCGTGAAAATGAATGGGGAGTGAAGTACAGCAGACTGTCATTGAACACATTCCTGAATCATTGCACAGTTGCCTAAATATAGTAGCTTATATTAGACACAGGACTAAGTAATTCACTTCTATGTCTATGTTTAATGCTCATTTCTACAAGGTGTAATTATTTAAGAGAAGATAAAGTAAGGTGTTGAAAGTCATATAAATGGTCCATTTTGTTTTTCATTATTTATTTACTTACGTATTTATGTTTGAGGCAAGGTGTCACTTTTTAGCCCTGGCTGGCCTAGGACTCACTATGTGGTCCAGGCTTACCTTGGAATCACAGATATGTACCTCATGAGTGCTAGGATTAAAGATTCATGCCATCATACCCAGCCCTTGCTTATTTATACTGTGTTTTCTTAAGACTTTATTTTTATTTATCACACACACACACACACACACACACACACACACACGTAAGATCAGGTGCCCATAAAGCCTAGGGAAGGGGTTTCATATCCTTTGGGGCTATAGTTACTAGCAATTGTAGATTTTCTGATGTGGTTGTTAGAAACCAACTCTGGTCTCTATGAAAGCAGTGCACTTTCTTATTCACTAGCTGCCTTTTCAACACTAATACTTATATTTGAGACAATATGCTATGTAGTTCACTATATAGTTCACTATAAACTCACTATGTAGCTAAGAATAACCTTAAATTCCTACTCCTCTTCTCTCTAGTCCCTGAAGACTGAGATTACAGGCAAACAACACCATGCTAAGGAAAACAATTCATTTTAAATATTAAAGATATAATGGAAGGATCCATGGATAGTAAACCATCTTTGCTATATTACACTTGCAATGATATAAACTCTGTCTTTGAGTCTGTGGCAGTTAGCTTCATGCCTAGATGGTGATCTACCAGGTGTTGAGTTCAATTGTTCTAAACCAGAGAATTCCAATGAAAATAATTCCTTAGCAAACTAATTTAAAGTTGTATTCTTGTGTATTAGTGGGCTTTAGGCATCTGCCTTAAGCTCACCCCAGCATAGCTGTTTACCTGCCAGCTATTCTTGACAGCCTATTATACAGTTCCTACAGCTACTGTGTGTAATTGTGTAAAGTCAAGCAGCATTTTTAATAAGTTTGGCTGCTCTCACAGGCAATGGAATCCATTTCATAGGCAAAGTGTCTTTTTATTCAGTTCTAAACGTTGACATTGAGCTGTGTTCCCTGTGTTACAGACAGAGCATCATGGTGGGAATTTTTTATCTTGTTTATTCCTCACCTTCCAAACCAGGTTTTATGTTGAAAAAGTTGCCTTCACATGGCTCTAAAAGCACCATGTCATCTCTCAGCACAGAGTACCCCTAAATCCTCTATCAAACTGACTAATGTGGCTGGCTCAATTGGGCCTTCAGTTTTCTGCTTATATCTGTAAAATGGTATCCTTGCTCCACTCTGTTACTGGAGACATTGCCATTTCTACCCATGTTAATTAATTAATAGTATTTTCTAAATTTGAAATCCTAAACCCCCAGTCATTCTAGTTGTAATTATTAGAAACACTTATTAAAGATTTTTTATGTAAATTTACTCTTACTCTTATATCAGAGTATTGTATTCCTTTGGGTTTTTTCCACAATGAATAGAAAAATGTGGAAGGAATTTTCAAAACCTTTATACTCTGCTTTCTTTCCTTTGATTTGGAAATTAATCTTTGAGTTTCTTTTCATTTCAGTCACGGTAGTCTATTTTGAGAGACATGAGTTGTTTATGCATAGTATTGAGAACAGTTTTTGGCTTTGATTGTCTCTCTCAGTGTTTCTGAGTCAAAACAACTCTCCATTAGTATTTCCTGGCAGGTTGGAAATACAACACAGAGCAAATATCCTAGGAGCAACACGAAAGATCCAATTGCCTGATTCATTATAACACAAATATTGTAATCAATCATAATCTTCAGTGTTCCATAAATCCACAATGCTATGAAAGGGATAAGAAAAGAGAATTAAGCTATCAATGTGTTCACTAGAAAAGGAGAAGGTATTTCCTGATTATCATCATTCAAAATTAGCCAGACATATACATGGTAATCATTCATATTTATGCAATAAAATTAAAATCAACACAAACCCCACAAAGAATAGCCTTTTATTTTTCTTTTCTCTAAAACATGAAACAAAATAGACTTAGGTACTAATTTAATCCCCTCTCCAGTTGATGACATAATGGGTTTGGGGAACATAAATATGGAAATAAACATAGCCTTCCATTTCCCTGCTTAAGATCAATGTTCTCTCCTCTGTTAGAAGGTGGAGCAGAGCCATCAGTGATTGTGGTAAGGGAACTATGTCTGAGTACCCCAGCTTCCTGAGCCTGCAGACAAAATTGATGCAGCCTCTCCATCTTGAGTTAGGTCATGAACACATCCCTGTCATTTCCCATAAAATCTCATATCCCTGTAGATAGATGGAATTTAGGGCTTTCCATTGGTTAAGATTTCAGAGGGTAGCAGAACTTGTTCTCCTGCCATTAGTGAGCCTGCAGAGTATGTAGTGCTTCCCTGATCCCTGGTCCAGGGAACATACCAGTAAAATGTGATCAGTGATTTTTAATAGATTAAGAAATTTTACGGTACATCACATTAGACAGAAGTTGTGCTTTGGTTGTGATTCTGGTTAAGATGAATGTATTATTTCTGCGATATTTTGCATGAAAATATTTATTCTAGAAAGAGGACTATTTGATAATCTTCAATAAACTTGGCAGCCCCTCTCCATCTCTTGATTGCATTTATTTTGACCTTGTACTCAGCAGGGACTCACACATCCGCATTTGGGAAATTTGAGGATGAAGATCATTTTTTACTATCAAAAATGAATTCTTATCCCATAGGGAGAGAAACTGCATTAAGGTTTTACCATTCTTTAGCTTTGTAATGTGGATTAGCCATCCTGCCCTTTCTGAACTGTAGGCACTTACGAGCAGGCTTTCATTATACATGAGAGGAGAGGTGGCCTGTAGTGCCATGTATGTCTCTACTGAATGAATTTCTAAGTGGAATACCACCATAAGAGGTGTTAGGCTAGCAGAGGTTTGGACACTGAGGTCTAGTAATACCACTGAGAGATTGTTTGCCTCTATTTCTTCACCCAACAGAAGAAAGATATAAGTAGTGTCTATTCTCCTCTTAATTCTAACCAGACAATGAACGTGTTTACCTTGACAGTCAAGGATCAGAGTGAGACAGATACAAGTTGTCTCTATAAGAAGCCCATTGAATGAAAGATGAGATTCGAAATGAGCTTGATCTTCAGTGACATTCCACAGGAGCCAAGACCTTGATCTCCTAAAGCAAACCAATTTCACAAAAAAAGCCACAGGGGAGTTATTGAATACTTGGTATTATAAAGACTACAATATGTGTGTAATAGAGGCAAAAGTATGCTTGACATGTTTATAATCTTCAATGAGTTTATGACATAAAAATAACATCTGGCTGGACAATTCTAGGGAAGCAAACTGTCTTAAGTATGCAAGGTAGTAGAAAGGAAGATTTATTTCTCTTCCTTGAAAAGGTAGTCTTCCCAGGTCAAGGGCCTTGAAAGACAAGTCAGATAATGCCTCTTCCCTCAAGCTAAGAGAAGATAAAAGTGCCAGCAAACAGAATAAGGCCCGTATCTGCCACCTCCCGTGGTGGGGGGTGGGAAGCAGCATGCACCAGGTTCATGGTCCCGGATTGTTGAGCATGTGGATCCACATCCCTGGACTGAAGTGCACAGCTTGACACCCGTTCTGCCACCTTTTCCAGCTCTGTAGCATCTTGTGGCTCTCTTAGCTCCACTGTAGGAAATTAGGTGACAGTGGCGACGGCCATGACTTTCTGATAGGGCTGTGAGGACTGAAGACACTGATACAGCAAGGCCCCCAGAGAAGCCCTTGTCACAGTAACATAGACAACGCATCACTCTCGAAAGGCCTTGGTAAAGAAGGTAGAAATGAAATCTTCTCTGAGGAATGGGCAACATTTATAAGCACACATGGGCCAAGCATCGTACACTCTGAAGGGGGCAATCCTGGAGAAAAGTGTCAAGATGACAGGTCAAAGGGCAAATTTCAGAAATGACAAATATTCCTTTCCAGAAAGCATTGCCGTCTGCTTGTCCTTTGGTCATTTTGTGTTAAAATGTAGAAGACAAATAGCACATAGAAGACAATGTCAATGTTTTTAATAGGAGAAGGGATTTACATCCAATTTTCTTTCAAACAGGACTCAAGACAGTATTAGTATAAATAGCAAAACAAGAAGTACTGTGTGGCAAGGGAGATAGTTCAGTTCAGGAAAAGGGCCTGCCATATATGCGCAAGGGCCAAGTTTGTTACCAAGACCCATATAAAAAGCCAGACACAATAACTACATGTGCCTCAAATCTCAGTGCTGGGAAGGTAAAGACAGCTATATTCCTGGACCTCACTGGCCAGAAAGCCTAACCTAATCTGCAAACCTCAGGGTCTAGTGATGGATCCTGTCTGATAAATTACTCAAGGAAGACCTATACCTTCTATAGGTATCTGCAACACACATGATCCACTCACACATAGAAATGTGAACACCCACCATTTAAAAAATTGTTTGAGAAATAATTATCTCAGAAGCTCAACCTCAAAATAGCACATTGAATTTCCAAACAGCCTAGACTCAAGAAGACACATGACTTTTTAGGTTATTCTTTATGCCCGTGTTGAAGGTAAAGAGATCTAAATTTGGTACTTATCTGAAGTAATCAATAAGGTAGATGAGAGGTGATCTACAGTATGCTCAGCATTTATATTCAGTTAGTTTTTAACTAGTAAATATTTTCTCCCAGTATAAGAGAAAATATAAGCATTTTTTTTTTGCTAGAACAAAATAGCAGTCTGAAGGGAATCTGTGTCCATCCTATCCCATTCCTTTCCTGGTGGTCGTTCATCTCTCCTGGCTACTGGGCTATTCACATTCTTGGTCCTGAATCATCTTCATTAAACACCTGTATCATCCCCAGTATTCCCAGGGAATTGAGATGATTATTCTTCCCAAGCTGTGTCTTCGGGGATGACAACTACAGAGGATTTAAAAATACCCTGGTTTCAGAATCGGCATGGTTTTCTCACAGTACAGATAACATCTGGTTGACAGTCATTTTTCAATCATGCCTCTATCATGTTCTCTATGCCCTACCACAGCTTCAAGAAAATGGAACCACAATCACCCTACAAATAAAATTAAAGCTTAATAAAAGAATGCTGGGTAATGGATGGTTTTGCTAAGATAGCATTTAGTGAGGACTCTTAGATGATAACCCCTCACTCATTGATGTGTGGGCTTACCAGCTCCTTTTTTTAAAAGAAATCTCCTTTCTTACCTTTGGAGAGTGATGTGATACAACACTTGAGAACTCTCCAGAATCGCCCTCTCATATTTGATAAACAGTGAACAGCACAGATGGATATTAGCAAAGGCTTCTGTGTGCATGCCAGCCATGGAGGTGGCCATACTGTCCTGAGAGCTTTCTCATGAAACAAATCAAATAAAGATTAGGAAAGAAAATGCCAGCCTGGCCACAGATAATGAAGGGGGTCCAATGACAGACATCTCAGTGGACTTGTAGATGGGCTGCAATCTACTGTGGTCTTTCCTTTCAAACTCTCTTTCAAGAATATATCTAGAAGGAGTTCCAAAGAGACTGCTGATCAGATTCTGGGACACAGAAGAACATACTTCTGATCAGCGTTCTAACAAGAGTGCCTCCATCTAAAGGCTGTCAAAAGCAACTAAAGCGTAGTCAAGCTTCACCTTGCTTCTGACCTCAACTAGTTATAGAAATACAGACTGATTTGCTGTGCGTATTAAAACACTGCTGTGATTTCCATTGCTTCTCAGAGAACTCACAGGAACAATCTGGACAGTTAGGGAACCTAAACTTTTGAAATACTTTTTATAGGTGCAGGTGTGTGTGTGTGTGTGTGTGTGTGTGTGTGTGTGTGTGTGTGTGTGTGTGTGTGTGTGTATGTGTGTGTGTTTTGTGGACATCTGTATGTATGTGTATGTGTACCCATGTGGACAGAAAAGATCTCCTGTGCCCTGCTCTATTACCCTCCAACTATTCCCCTAGGACAGGGTTTCTCACTGAGGTAAGTTGGTAACTATCAAATCCTGCAGTCTGTTCTTTCCCACCTCTGCCCCTCAACAGTGGGTCATTAAGTATGCACAAGGCCATGCCCATCTTTTAAATTGGGTGTTGAGACCTAAACTCGGGTTACAAGCTTACCCAGCAAGTATTCTTACCCACTGAGCTACATCCCCAAGCCCTTGAAGTATCTCTTAACATAAAATGGCCGCTGCAGAAACCAGTGTCTGCAGCTCTGAGGGGCTGAGGGGTGAATCTGAAAATGTGCCTTTGTTTCTCTGCCATCTCATTTGTAAACACCGGCACAGGAAAAGCCAAGCACTCTCTCAGAATCATCTTCATCAGGCAAAGTTCACAAAAGCAGAGCTTATTCCAGGTGGTGGTGTCACCATGAGTCCTATATTGCCATTGGCTTATTGTACCAGAAGCTGTAGCTCCCTGACTCATAACTGTTCCTACACATTGCGCTGATGCGGAAATGCCTGCAGAGTGAAGGCTTCAGCTGGGAATAAAATTGTTTAATGAAAACTGAGCAAGATGATCAAGGATCAAATTTGTTATAAATATTACATTGTAATAATTTCTTCAGAAGCAGAGAACTCTATCTTATGAGTTTGTTAAAAAAATAGGAACTTGTGTCTCTCTTAGAAGTATTGCCTTTTTACCTGGTTCCTTTCAAAGAATATGGAGCTAATAGAAAGATTACAAATATTATTGATTGGGCCATATGCATTCTCAGAAGAGTGTGTGACAAAACCACACTGCAACGGTTATGAGCTGAAGAAAGACTTAAGTCTCCTGATCGCAGCAAGTCTCCCAAAGGGAGCTTTCTAGGGCATTGGTATTTTTCATGTCTTGAATGAGTACATATGTGTGTATTGGCATGCGTGTGGAGGGGAGGACAGAAGGCAATCTTGTATATGTTCTTTAGGAACCTCATTTGTGAGACAGGACCTTTCACTAGTTTGAAACACACCAATTAGTCTTAGCTGAATGGCCAGGGGCCTCCAGCTAGTGCGGCTACTTCTGCCTCCCGGGAACTGGGATTATATGGGCACCCCGCTCAGCTTTTTGAACTCAGGTTCTCATGCTTGCAAAGTAAACACTGTTGCCTGCCGTGTCCCCAGCCATTTTCCATTTTTACATTTATTCCGATTCCAGTTAGGAGAAAGGCATCAAAGCACAATTTTTTTTTTGAAGTTCAAATTCTAAGTGTGCAAAAATTAACCTCCTTTGTTGAGATTTCTGAGTGCCATTGGCAGTTACCCTTAAAGCTGGTAGACCCAGGCCATTCTTTTTTTTTTTTTTAATTTAATTTAATTTTATTTTTTTAATTTACATTCCAAATCACTTCCCCTTTCCCGTTTCCTCCCTCCCCGAAAGTCCCATAAGCCCCCTTCCCTCCCTCTTTTCTCCGTTCAACCCCCTCTCATTACTCTGTCCTGGCGTTCCCCTACATCCAGTCTTTCCAGGACCAGGGGTCTCTCCTTCCATCTTTTTAGAAATCTATTGATATGCTGATTGTGTCTAGGGTATTCTGAGATTCTGGGTCAATATCCCCTTATCAGTGACTTCATACCATGTGTGATCTTTTGTGATTGGGTTACCTCACTAAGGATGATATTTTCAAGTTCTGACCATTTGCCTAGGAATTTCGTGAATTCATTGTTTTTAATTGCAGAGTAGTATTCCATTGTGTAAATATACCACATCTTCTGAATCCATTCCTCCGTTGAGGGACATCTGGGTTCTTTCCAGCTTCTGGCTATTATAAATAAGGCTGCTATGAATATAGTGGAGCATGTGTCCTTATTGCATGCAGGTAAAGTCTCTGGGTATATGCCCAGGAGTGGTATAGCCGGATCCTCCGGAAGTGTCATGCCCAGTTTTCTGAGGAGCCGCCAGACTGCTTTCCAGAGTGGTTGTACCAGCCTGCAATTCCACCAGCAGTGGAGGAGTGTTCCTCTTTCTCCACATCCTCGCCAACAACTGCTGTCTCCTGTGTTTTTGATCTTAGCCATCCTGACTGGTGTGAGATGGAATCTCAGGGTTGTTTTGATTTGCATTTCCCTAATGACTAAGGATGATGAACATCTCTTTAGGTGCTTCTCAGCCATTAGATATTCTTCAGGTGAGAACTCTTTGTGTAGCTCTGTACCCCATTTTTTAATAGGGTTACTTGCCTCTCTGGAGTTTAACTTCTTGAGACCCAGGCCATTCTTAAATGAACTCCACAGAATGCCAGATGGCCAACCGAATAAGCCCTTTTAGAAGAGACTAGCCAGGTTCCATATCCCCACTATTGGGCATTTTGGCTAAGGTCACCCACATTGAGTCCTGGACCCTCCCCCATCCCAGGTCTCTGGGACTTTTTAGAGGTTCCCCACAGAGAGAGGGGATGTCAGGGGCACCGTCTCAGAGGTGAAGGGGTTGGGGAATGGGGGAAGAACTCTGTGAGAGGGGACTTGGAAGAGGGATAACATTCAGGATGCAATAAATAAAATAATTAATTAGTAATACAAAAGAAGAGAATAGCCAGTCCCTTCTCAGCCCTCAGCTGAGGAAATGGAAGGCAATAAATTCATAAGGAACCATGTACAGCAGCAGCAGTGTCTGTTTTAGAAGTCAGGTACCCACCTGCCACCTCTCACAAGTGCTATACCTGGCTCTTCCTCCCGGAACTTGATTTTTTTGGACCTGTTATTCAGGAAAAAGTCATAGAAAGAAGTCCTCAGTTGGAGGTGGCTCTTGCTGAGACTCAAACTACTTGGAATATGGTTGAAAAGATGAGCAAGTGGGTAAGCAAGTCGCTCCCATTGAAAGGTGCTCCCTAGCCAGGAGCACAGTCCTCACTCACCAGCTCCTTAGAATTGCTCTAAGTTTGCTTATGCATGCACTCTAGTTTCTCTTAAAATTTTTTTGACATTCAGTTTTCAGAATACAGACAGTGGGAAGCTAATTGCATCAAAGAAGTGCAAGATAGGGACAGAAACGAAGGAAGGAAGGGTTTGGCAGAGTTCTGAGAGGACGGGTACTCCATGTGACTTTAGTGTTAAATGATGTTTAATTGCCATCCCAAGGGAGAAACTCAGTGAGCACTTTGCTTAAAGGAATGGTCATCTGGCGATTCCAAAGAAAACGAGGGGCCTTGAAAAACATTGCCATCCCATTTCCTGTGTTTCTTCAGCCCCTTCCCAACTGTAGCTGAAAGGGTCCTGGGGAATGCCATTCGTGTTGGTGAGTTAGGGCTAGCCATGGAGCTCAGCAATTGCTTGGCGTGCGGTTCACACCCCATACTCCAAAGGGAGAGGAATTATCTAAATAGGGTAACTCAAAAATTGTGAGTTATACATGAGCTGATTGGGTCACAGTCAAGCTTGAGAGGTATTCATCCTCTTCCAGGCAACAAAGAATATACAACATGCTTAATAATAAGATACTATCATGAATATTCAATTTGTGTGTGTGTGTGTGTGTGTGTGTGTGTGTGTGTGTGTGTGTGTGTGTGTGTGTGTGTTTTAAGCCTATGCACTCTGTAAGGCTGGCAGGCAGAGGCTTCTACCTCTCACCTGACAGGGGCCGATGAAGGAGGCGTTTCTTCTGATCTTACAGTACAGACAGAACACTCCTTGCACCAGCTGCCCTTAATTACACCAGGTTTGGGGTGTGTCCCTGCAAGAGAAGGTCATAGCGGCCACCATAATTAGGGAAATGGCATCAGGGGAGATGCACACTGCTCTCTAACAATTGTGGCCTCCTCCTCTGAACCCTTAGCATTTGGCAGATTTGTTGCTGAGTCTGTGTTTCTTGGCTTAAAACATGATGTAAGGCTGAATTCTTTCTAACCTTCATCTATTATCTCTGCCAGGACGACGTGAAGAGCTTTCAGCCTTTCTGGGTTGAATGGTCCTGCGGGGTTTTTTTGTTTATTTGTTTTTTGTTTTGTTGTTTTGATTTTGCTGAGCTTTGGCACTGCCTTGCTGTATTTCTTTTCGGAGGTATTTTTCTGCACCCCGCCACCCATCCTTCTCTGTGACATTTCTACATTGACCTATTGTATTTGTCTAGCCCGTTCATTAGTTTCTTTTCCTTTTTAAAAATGTATTCTTCTATTTCACATATGCAGTGTCTAATCACTGCGCCTCCTCAGGCTTGCTACGTACTTCTGTGCAAGCATCCTGTGTGACGGCTTTCAGCACCCTGAGTGGTGTCTGTGTGCCTGGACTCCTGGGATGTTGTCTAAATTTGTAGCATTCCAGCCCCTTCCTCTGACTTTTATTTTGATGTATTTTTGTTTTATCTGGTTCACACCATGGCTCTTTTCTATATCAATGTATTTACTCTCTGTCTGAGCAATATTGAGTCTACACAATTACTGCTTAAACAAACAAACAAAAAGCTTTTTATATAATTACCAGCCAGAACACTGGAAATTCAGCCTGAAGATTCCTCAGAACACCTTTGATTGGCAAGGTGCATGGGTAAGGAAAGCTATGGTATTTGGCATCCTTTCTTGACAGAATCTAGTTGAGTCTTGTGTAGAGTTGAGGTATCATCAGTGCTGGTGAAGATCCTGGGGTCTTCCCTGCTTCTCTGTAAGAAAAAGTGTCCCTTTCTGGTCTGTGCAAACCACACACTTACAGCAAGAAGGAAAAATAGCTTTCATGACCAGGGGGTGAAAGACAGCATCGTGGCTAAGAGTATATACTTCTCTTCCAGAGAACGTGAGTTCAATTCCCAGTACTGACATCAGGGAATTCACAACTGTCTGAGACTCCAGTTCTATGAAACCTGACAGGCATCTGTAGCCATGCGCACAGATAGAGTTCACACAGTTATACACAGAGTTCAACAAAAAGAAATACCATGACAAAAGGTAACTTAAACATGAAAAGAGTTTATTTTCAGTTTGTCTGTGATGGTGGGAAGATATAGCAGCACGTAGGTGGTGGTGTTGAGTGTAGGTTGTGTGATTCCTCCAGATTCTTTTTTTCATTAAACAATGTTTCTGAGCACTCTACTGTTATAACTGGTCCTTCAAAAGCAAACAAAGGACACATGGTAAAGTCTCTTGCTCATGAAGAGAAAAGGAAAGGAACCAGAGAAATTGAAGAATATAGAAATAGCAGCCACAGCACCTGGATATAACGGCAGTATTTATTCACAGGGCATAATGTTATAGATTCTCCATGCATACAATTATAGTAGTTCCCAGAAGTGTTCAGGTGACTGACTGGATGCCAAGGTTAGCTAAAGCTGTCACCATGCCTATCTACTAGCTATCGGATATGACCATCAGGTGTATCCATGCTTTGGTGGTTTTGTAGGACAGATACAAAGAGAACGGGTCCTATCTCTTCCCTCCCTCTTTGTATTATTCTTTGTTTCTCTCAACAGTCTTTGAGCCCTGCACTCAACACTGTGTGACAACTGGTTCCCCAGGAGAACAGATGGGTTCCTTCAAAGTCAGTGCTTCTGGTAGCTGTGTTCTCTAAGACTGGATCCTCTCTGAACCTTGGCTTCATTATCTACCTAATAAATAGTCTGTGATGGTTTGAAATAGAAACATCCTCTGTAGTCTCTGCCAAACCAATGTTCCTTCTCTAGTAGGTGATATTTTGGGGGGAAGGTTTAGATGCTATAGCCGTGTTGGAGAAAGTATGTCACAGTAAGCAGGTTTGGGGAGTTTAAAAATATGTGCTAGTTCTAGCCTGTCTCTGTTTCATACCTGCAGTTTAAGGTGTGAGTTTCCCTAGAGATAGAGTTACAGGTAGATGTGGGTACCCTGACATTAGTGCTGGGAGCCAAACTAAAGTCCTCTGGAGGAACGCTTTATTAATTAGGTTCTCTGAAGAAACCAAACTTATAGAATAGCCATATTTAGGATTGGCTTTCAAGTGGCTGTCAGTCTGTGGTCTGACTATTCCAAAAACAGAAAGCACAAGAATACAGCAGTCCATCCATGAGGCTGGACGTCTCGGCTGGACGTCTCGGCTGGACTTCAGTATACATCACAGTCCTGAGGAAGCAGTGATGGTATGAGCTTGCAGCAATGTGAGGGCAAGCAGGCGAAGAGCGAAGGTTTCTTCTTCCTTTTCTTTTATGTAGGTTGCCAGCAGAAGATGTGGTTCAGATCTAGGGAGCCTCTCCTGTCCTCTGGGTCTTCTCTTTAAAAGTCTCTCACAGGAGTACCAAGCTTCTTTGGCTTTAATTCCATATAGACAAATTGACAACTAAAAGTAGACATCCCAAGTGCTAAGTGCTCTTAAATGTTGAGCCATCTGTCTGCCCTCTCACCCTTGGACTTTTGAGGTCTAGTGCACACACATGTGGGCTTCCACAAATCACACTCACCTATCGTTGCTCTTGTCTTTTAGTGCCGCTTTCTGGGATCCAGTAGTGTCACTTCCCACTCTCTGTAGGCAGTGCCCATCTCTTGAATCCTTGCTATATCCAAGTACCAGCTTGCACATATGATTTAGAATGACACTTTCTCCGAGCCTGGGAGCTACCTACCCATTTCACATTCCAGCTCCGATCTGCAACTCAAGACAAGTTTATTCTGTGATACAAACACAGACTTCACAGAGGCCAAGTGAATGTCATGGTTTAGTTCTTAAGAAAATCCTGGCCTTTTGTTGTGAGAGTTCTACTTGAGGTCCTCTTGTGACCGACCATTTCCTTGAGATGAAAGTGCTTTTGCACAAAGCCCATTGGGAACTTCAGAACCTTTGTGCAATGGATTCAGTACAGGCTCATCGTATTCAAATTAGGCCTAATGTTGAACAACATTGCCACCAACATTGAGGACAGTCGACACATGAATGTAAAATTCTTATGAAATACAAAACAGTGTTGACTGCAGAGACAAAGCTCTGACATGGAATTGTGTAGTTAGATAGCTTCAACTTCCCCCCACGGTCTAATTGATTGTTCATTGGGCTCACTCAGCCAAAAGTAGAGAGAAACTTTGTATAGACATCATTAGTTTTTCTCCATTTAGAGATTAATCATGAAGAGCTCTGGCTCTTTAATTCTGTAATTTGTATATTTAATGGGCTGCTGCAGAATCTATGACAGTAATTAGCATAGCCTGAAAACTCATTAATACGCAACAACATGATTAATGCAACATTAATGCAAACATGACTGAAGTTATTTGGGTTATGTAGTAAGAAGATTAAAGCTAAAATGTCCTGTTTGTTTTACCAGTGGTGAGTGTTTCAGGGAGGGGGAAAAAAAGAAAATAAAAACAGGTATCAAATTAGGAAGGAAAAAAAAAAGTGAGCAAACCTGTGAATCAAGGTGAAGTTCCTTTTTAAATTAGTTGTAAAATTAAGGACATAAATAAGGTTTTTACTTGTGTGGCTATTCATCCATGCCTTTATTATTATTAAAGGTGAATCTGCACTCAACCTTTTAGCTAAATCTAGTTAACCTTTTAGCAACTTTAAATAATGTTATTCTAATATTGAAAACACCTTTTAATTGTAGTAATCTTTGACCAGTCCATAACACAATTCTGGTTTGAAACTAATGCATATTATCTATCAGCTATGCCATATGTGTGAAGAATTTGTCCCTAATTATGCAAAAGTTATGCATTATATCTGTCTCTCACTATAGTCACCTTTGAAGTAGATATTTATGTTTCACATGATATTGCCATCAGACTCATACACACTAATAAAATTATTCAATATTAATTGAAAAAAAAACATAATATGCAGCCATGCTTTGGAAGGTTGAATACAAAGTATTGTCCTGTTCGTCAGATCTTCTTATACATATTAGAGCAAGCTAAAGGCCTTTCCCCTTCATTTAGTATAATGTGCTTTATATTAAACTATCTGCATCAGATGTGGGGTTAGTAAAGATTTTTTTCCCAATCTGTAGGTTGCCAATTTGTCTTATTGACCATGTCCTTTGCCTTACAGAAGTTTTACAGTTTCATAAGGTCCCATTTATCAATTCTTGATCTTAGAGCATGAACCACTTGACTTCTGTTTAAGAAATTTTCCCCTGTGTCAATGAGTTCAAGGCTCTTTCCCAATTTCTCTTCTATTAGATCCAGTGTATCTAGTTTTATGTTGAGGTCCTTGATCCACTTGGACTTGAGTTTTTTGCAAGGTACAAATAAGGATCTATTTTCATTTTTCTACATACAGGCAACCAGTTAGACCGGCACCATTTATTGAAAATGCTTTCTTTTTTCCATTGTATATTTTTGGCTTCTTTGTCAAGGATAAAGTGTATGTAAGTGTGTGGTTTTATTTCTGGGTCTTCAATTCTATTTCATTGATCAACATGTCTCTCTCTGTACCAATACTATGCAGTTTATATCACTATTGCTCTGTGGTATAGCTTGAGGTCAGGGATGGTGATTTCCTCTAACTCTTCTTTTATTGTTAAGAATTGTTTTCACTATTCTGGGATTTTTGTCTTCTCAGATAAATTTGAGAATTGCTCTTTCCATGTCTTTGAAGAATTGTGTGAGATTTTGATGGGGATTGCATTGAATCTGTAGATTGCCTTTGGTAGGATGGCCATTTTTACAATGTTAATTCTGCCAACCCCACATCAGATAGAAGGCTAATATCCAAAATACATAAAGAATTCAAGAAGCCAAGAACCAAAAATCCAAACAACCAAATCAAAAAATGGGGTATAGGGTTACCTCACTAAGGATGATATTTTCGAGATCTGACCATTTGCCTAGGAATTTCGTGAATTCATTGTTTTTAATTGCAGAGTAGTATTCCATTGTGTAGATATACCACATCTTCTGAATCCATTCCTCCGTTGAGGGACATCTGGGTTCTTTCCAGCTTCTGGCTATTATAAATAAGGCTGCTATGAACATAGTGGAGCATGTGTCCTTATTGCATGCAGGTAAAGCCTCTGGGTATATGCCCAGGAGTGGTATAGCCGGATCCTCCGGGAGTGTCATGCCCAGTTTTCTGAGGAACCGCCAGACTGCTTTCCAGAGTGGTTGTACCAGCTTGCAATTCCACCAGCAGCGGAGGAGTATTCCTCTTTCTCCACATCCTCGCCAACAACTGCTGTCTCCTGTGTTTTTGATCTTAGCCATCCTGACTGGTGTGAGATGGAATCTCAGGGTTGTTTTGATTTGCATTTCCCTAATGACTAAGGATGATGAACATCTCTTTAGGTGCTTCTCAGCCATTAGATATTCTTCAGGTGAGAACACTTTGTTTAGCTCTGTACCCCATTTTTTTAATAGGGTTACTTGCCTCTGGAATTTAACTTCTTGAGTTCTTTGTATATATTGGATATTAGCCCTCTGTCGGATGTAAGGTTGGTAAAGATCATTTCCCAGTTAGTTGGCATGGTATGCAGTCACTGATAAGGGGATATTGACCCAGAATCTCGGAATACCCTAGACACAATCCGCATATCAATAGATTTCTAAGAAGATGGAAGGAGAGACCCCTGGTCCTGGAAAGACTGGATGTAGGGGAACGCCAGGACAGAGTAACGAGAGGGAGTTGAATGGAGAAAAGAGGGAGGGAAGGGGGCTTATGGGACTTTCGGGGAGGGAGGAAATGGGAAAGGGGAAATGATTTGGAATGTAAATTAAAAAAAATAAAATAAATAATTAAAAAAAATGGGGTATAGAACTAAACTGAGAATTCACAACAGAGGAATCTTGATGGCTGAGAAGCACCTAAAGTAATATTCAAAGTCCTTAGTGATCAGAGAAATGCAAATCAAAACAATCCTGAGATTCCACCTTACACCAATCAGAATGTCTAAGATCAAAACCTCGGGTGACAGCACATGTTGGCGAGGATGTGGAGAAAGAGGAACACTTCTCCGCTGCTGGTGAGATTGCAAACTGGTACAACCACTCTGGAAATCAATCTGGAGGTTCCTCAGAAAAATTGGAAATAGATCTACCCGAAGACCCAACAATACCTCTCTTGGGAATATACCCAAAAGATGCCCACCATGCTACAGGGGCATGTGTTCCATTATGTTCATAGTGGCCTTGTTTGTGACAGCCAGAAGCTTGAAACAACCCAGATGTCTCACATCAGAATAATGGATACAGAAAATGTGGTTCATTTACACAATGGGATACTACTCAGCTATTAAGAATGAGGACATCTGGAGTTTTGCAGGCAAATGAATGGAACTAGAAAATATCATCCTGAGTGTGGTAACTCAGACCCAAAAGGACACGCATGGTATATACTCACTAATAAGTGGATATTAGCCAAAAAGTACAGAATACCCAAGATATAGTCCACAGAACTCAAAAAGGTCAATAAGCTGAAGGGCCCAAATGAGGACGCCTCGGTCCCAGGCAAGAAAAAAGATAGCATTCACAAGGGGTAAGGGATGGAGAGACTTGGGCGGGAAAGGGGACAGGGTGGGGAAAAGAGGGCAACATGATTTGCTATTGGATGGGGGGAAAGGACTGAAGTCCTGAGGGACAGCAGAAAGAATGGAAACAGGAAGCCTCAAGAATTAGGAGGTTGGGGGACCATTCAGTATGTACCAGAGACTTGGGAGATGAGAGACTCTCAGGACTCAAAGAGAGGGACCTTAGATGAAATGCCCTACAGTGAGGAGAGGGAACTTGTAGAGCCCACCTCCAGCAGAAAGACAGGGTATCAAGTGAGGGAAGGGGTTGCCATACCACAGTCAAAACTCTGACCCATAATTGTCCCTGCCTGAAAGAACTGCAGGGATGGAAATGGAGAGGAGCCTGAGGAAAAGAAGGTCCAGTGACAGGCCCAAAGTGGAATTCAGCTCAAGGGGAGGCCCCAAGGCCTGTCACTATTACTGAGTCTATGGAGTGCTTACAAAAAGGGACATATCTTTACTATATTAATCCTGCCAATCCATGAGCATGGCAGATTTTTCCATCTTCTGAGGTCTTCTTCAATTTCTTTCTTCAGAGACTTGAAGTTCTTGTCATACAGATCTTTCACTTGTTTGGTTAGAGTCACGCCAAGATACTTAATATGGTTTGTGGCTATCGTGAAGGGTATTATTTCTCTTACTTCTTTCTCAGCCTGCTTATCCTTTGAGTATAGGAAGGCTTCTGACTTGCTTGAGTTGATTTTATATCCGGCCACTTTGCTGAAGTCGTTTATCAGCTGTAGGAGTTCTCTGGTGGAGTTCTTTGGGTCACTTATGTATACTATCATATCATCTGCAAATAGTGATAGTTTGACTTCTTCCTTTCCAATTTGTATCCCTTTGACTTCTTTTTGTTGTCTAATTGCTCTGGCTAGAACTTCAAGTACTATATTGAAAAGATATGGAGAGAGAGGGCAGCCTTGTCTAGTCCCTGATTTTAGTGGGATTGCTTCAAGTTTCTCTCCATTTAGATTGATGCTGGCTACCGGTTTGCTGTAAATTGCTTTTACTATGTTTAGATATGGGCCTTGAATTCCTGATCTTTCCAAGACCTTTAGCATGAAAGGATGCTGAATTTTGTCAAATGCTTTCTCAGCATCTAATGAGATGACCATGTGGTTTTTTTCTTTGAGATTGTTTATGTAGTGGATTACATTGATGGATTTCCTTATATTGAACCATCCCTGCATCCCTGGGATGAAGCCTACTTGATCGTGGTGGATGATCGTTTTGATATGTTCTTGGCCCTCCCAAAGACCTAACAAGCAGCTGAAAGAGTCAGATGCAGATATTTGCACCCAACCAATAGACAGAAACTGCTGACCCCTGTGGTTGAATTAGGACAAAGCTAGAAAAAGCTAAGAAGGAGGGCAATTCTATAGGTAGACCAGCAGTCTCAATTACCCTGGATTCCCGAGATCTCTCAGACACTGGACCACCAACCAGGCAGCATACACGTTGATATGAGGCCCCAAACACATATACAGCAGAGGGCTGCTGGGTCTAGGTCCAGTCAGAGAACATGCACCTAACCCGCAGGAGACTGGAGGCCCCAGAGAGTTTAGACGTCTGGTGGGGTGGGGGAACAGTCAGAGGGTGGACCGGGAGAGGAATAAAATCTGGAATGTAAAAAAACCAAAAGATTAAATAAAATAAAAATTAAAAAAAACCTATCTGCAATTCTAAAGAACATAGTTCTCATTCTTAGAATCAAGTGTCAAATCATTTCTAATTTCTGGATCTAAATGTCCATCTTCAGATCTAACGTATAATGTACATGAAAGAGTGAAGCGTTATTTATCTGTGTTTTTTTATGTTTTGTTTTTTAATTCTAAATCTACATTGGAAGAATTTTCGTGACTTTTTTTTTTTAATTAAAAAAATCAAGTACTGGTTCCTGCTGAGCCTCAAGAAAGAAAACTAAATCTGTCCTGGTAATGACCTTGCTCAGTACCATGTAGAAGGAAAGCCCTTTCCAACCTAGGGGTCTCAACCTAGGGATCTCAACCTAAGAGTCTCAACCTAGGGGTCTCAATAGACAGACACCAAGCTGACCACCACGGACAAAATGTGTAGGTACAAGTTGCTACCAAGAGAGGGCACCATTAGAGACTTGTGACAGAACTGTGGGCCCAGTGGCTTCACTATGGCTCTTAGATCCTGTTTTTAAGAACCTCACTGAGTGGCTTTCCATGTCAGGACTTTGGCAAGATTGTTCCAAGGCCTGTATATAGACTATTCCAGCTAAGCCAAGTATTGCTTTCATATGTAGAGCTAAAGTAGGAGAAATTTAAAGCAGCATATTCTGAATCCACATTGTCTTGGAAAACTGGTCTGTGTGTGTGGTTTGTGATATATTTGACTAGCCTACTGATGCTCTTAGATGGTGTGTGTGCTCTTTGAGTATGTGTGTGTGTGTATTGAGTGTGTGTGTGTGTGTGTGTGTTTTGAGTGTGTGTATACCCATGTCTGTGTGTGTGCATGCATCTGTGTGTGTATATGTGTGTGTGTGTGTGTATTTTGAGTGTGTGTATACCCATGTCTGTGTGTGTACGTGCATCTGTGTGTGTATATGTGTGTGTGAGTGTGTGTGTGTGTATGTGTGTGTGTCTGTATTTGGGATGGAGGTGGTGGTGGTGGTGGTGGTGTGTCTGTATATATGTATATTCCTAGCAGAATGGAACAGAATCTACTGGCCACAGAGTATCTTACAGTGTCCCTTATTTCTTCTGTGCATGGATGAAGTGAGCATCCTTTCTGCAATATGATCAGGTGGCTTAAAGAGTGGCTGCCGGGGTAAGCATGGTCTTGTAGTCATGGGAGGGGTCACAACAAGTCGGCTTTGTCAGGGTTGTGGATAGAGATCAAATAGTGGAATGTTTGCTGCACAGTTAAGAGTTTAAGTTCCCAGCCCCCAGTAAGAGACTGGATGTGGCTGCGTGTGCTCCTTTCACCTCAGTGCTATGAGCAGAGGAGACAGGTTGGTTGGTAGGCTTGCTGGCCCCTGGCTTCAGGCTAAGTTCTCAGTGAATAAGGTAGAACAGGATACCAGAAATCTTCATCTGGTTCTGCAGCATGCACAGGCACAGACAGGCACCTTCACACATGTACATACCAACCACCCACCTCCATCCCAAACAAACACACACACAGACACACACACAGACACACTTCTACTCCCCATCACCACCACCACCATCTACCTACCTCCACCCAAATACATATATACCTACACACACCCCCACCACCACCACTTCCATCCCAAATACAGACACACACACACACACACTCACACACACACAAACATGGGTACACACACACTCAATACACACACACACGATCAAACATACACACATACTACTACCCACCTCCATCCCAAACACACACATACACACACACATACACACACACACACACACTCACACACACACACACACAGACATGGGTACACACATACTCAATACACACACACACACAATCAAACATACACACATACTACTATCCACCTCCATCCCAAACACACATGCACATGCACATACACACTCACACACTCAAACATACACAAACACCACCACCCACTTGCCTCTATTCCAAACACACACACATGCATACACACACCTCATACTCACACGCACATACACTCACACACATACACACACACCATCACCACCACGATCACAGAACCAAAATAAGTACTCATAAGATGGCTCTCTCAGTACAGTTTGGAGATTATAAATTTGCTTTTGTCTGGATCATAGAAAAATGAGATAATCATTAAAAATTGCCCCTCCAAATAAAAGCAAATATCATCTCTAAAGTTTAAGCTTTAGGAGAGTCTGAGAATATCTGCCCCTCCATTTGCATAGGATCAGCATTAATGATGAGCACTGTCTAGAGGAAACATCCACATGTATTTCATGAACAAAATGAAGTTTTCTTGCAGTTTCATATGGGCTGAGGGTCCTTCTAAGAAGGGTCTCTGTGCTTGTGAGGGCTAACCTGTAAAGAAGCAGGTGCTAAGAGCTAGTCCTCCGATATCCCAGATAGCACTTGGAGGGGAATCCCCTTCATTCTGGAATTGAGCAGGAATTTGAGGACTGCCTCTTTAAAGGCTGTGTGCTGTGTGTAGAGCCACAACACAGACTTTTAAGAGACACTGAGCATAAATGCAAGCAGCAGAAAGATACACTGCTTACAGGGACCACATCGCTGTAAAGAACTCCACAGGTAACAACATGTGATCGCCTAAGTTTGTGAAGATTTCTTCTCTATGCCCTTTGAGGGAACTGGTATCACTTTGCTAGAGGAGGTGGTAATTCTTTGCTTCTCATTACATATAAACTCAATGTAGCAATTAGTATTTGAACATTTTAATTAAGAAAATTTGGCTCTTCCATTCAAGGGTATGTATGCATGTATGTATGCATATTTGTGAGGGTCCGTATACCTGCGCCTGTGTGTATAAATGCTCTTTTCTTATTTTCTGTTTTTAAAAACAGAGCCCTCCCTGAACCCAGGTCTCCCTGTTTTGACTAGACTGCTGCTTCCGTCATTGATCAGTCTCCCCAGCTCTGGACTCAGACATGCACTGCCATACCTGGCTTTTACGAGGATGCTGGGAACCAACGAAAGCCCTCATGCGTGGGCAACAAGCACTTTACCAGTCAAGTCATCCATCTCTCTTAGTCCTCTAGCATAGGGGGATCACTCCATCCTGCTGGAGGGTCCCCCTTGCAGGAGGACACTCAAGCTTTACCAGTCTCTGGTAAGCCCTAACAAGCATGGTGCAATGAACTGAGTGAAACGGTCACAGTTCTAGTCATTTCATGGGGAGTAGCCAGCCTATGGGTAGCAGCAGGGACAGCTCCCTATCCTCTAGCTAGAAGAAGAATGCACGATAATGATTTCAGTAGAGGGAAAGTCATCTGTGTGGCCATGTTTAACAGCACAAAGCCCTTTCTACCTTCAGATGTTTTCTTGCTTTGTTTGAGCTACTTTTAATTTCTCATATACCCGAACTTCAGTTTCTTTGTTTTATATTCGTCTACACTGAAAATCAGGATTCTTTCACATGGTGGCCAAGCTTCTATTGGGAAAGGTTCATGAGTGTAATGCAGACACCTCTCCTTATGCAAGGCCTGAGGAGTTGGGTTCCCACAAGACAAGGACTTATGGGGATATTCATGCACCATCTTCTGGCCTTTCCTGAGGGAAGACTTGGTTCACTTTCGCCTTGCATTTGCGTGTTTGGCTTAGCTATTTGAAGTCTTTACGTTCACATTGTCTGTGACAGGCATTTCCCTCCAGAATGAGACAAAGAGAGCTCGGACTGTGGTTCACTCTTGTTTGTCTCTGAGGATCATGGAAGCACTACTCCTCTGTTTGTTAACAATGATGATACTCTTGAGTCACCAAAAGGGTCTAACCTGGGTTCATCGGCTAATCTGGATGTTCTCTCATTGGAAACTTGGTTCTGACAACAATTTATCTTACCAACCTGTTCCAAACAACAGTTAGTTGGTTATCAAAAAGTTAGAAAAGTCAGTCTGATTCGTTGGTTCTAAGACTTAATAGGAATATTCAGAGATGAGACAAGCAAGAACGAGGAACTGACTCAGGTGACTTAATTTACCAAGAGCTCTGGACATTAGAAGAATTATATCTCTTGACTAGTGCATCTTTAATTTTTTTCAAACCTTATTTTTAATGATGGTTCTTAAAAGCTTTAACCTCCCTTTTAGCCCACCACCCACCAGAGGCAGTGGAAAAGAAAGGATACAGGAAAAGTGGACCTGTTTAGAAAGATTCTTTGGAGTAGCTTCCATCTGCGTTGTCTGGAAATTGGCAATTCAGTTCACAGGTCAGCAGGCAGAATCAGCGTGAGCCACTCAAAAAACACTTCATGACTAAACCAGCAGTCCAGTTTGGTAGAGTTGGGTTAGCAACAGCTGTACCAGTACTGAGCAAAGACAGTCAGACCTCAGCCTCAGCACAAGTCAGCAGGAGAGACCAGGAGGAAGGCCATGAGAAGATCTCAGTTGTGCCTCTCTCAGGGAAGTGAAGATCAGTGAAGATGAGAGACCCATGAGCATTGTACAAGTAGCTGTACCAGCAAGCCAAGCTCTGTCTCTATCACTCCATGGAGTCCTATTTATACCCTCCAAACATCACATGTCCTCCATGTGCTTTGCCTTAGCATGTGAATTCAGTCATGCCAAGTCCTTAGAATCCCAACAAATGGAGCTCAAATACACAATGTAAGGCAGACTAATACATGTGTTTTATTAGCAAAGAACCCTTCATCATGTGTCCTTTCATGTGCTTTAGCAGAACACCCTTTCTTCTGTGTGTGCTTCAGTGAAACATTCCTTCCTAAGTCTGCCTTAGTCTTTCACCTATGTCCACCTCATGAAAACACCCCTTCACATGTTTGCTCCAGCAAAACTCATCCAACACAACTGACTCTCTAAAGAACCCTTAAGTTTCCACTTCAGATTAGGATATAAGAAGACACTAGGTGCCAACAATTAAATCAGGATGTCCTGTGTATGTAGTATATCACCTCTCTATTACTGTAACTGTAATTGCTACCAAACACTGTCACTTAGTTAAGTACCAATGTGCTGGATATAGTGTGCACAATATTGTTAAATGTAGGAAGTTCTTAAAACAGATTGTAGATGAGAAAATGAATATGAAAACTTTTCAGCTATGAAGAAACAGATTATAAATAAAGGTGTCCTGAGCTGTCTCAGTGCTAGAGTATATGAACTTCACTCCTTGTTCCCAGTCTTCTTTTCCCTATTATACACATCTTCCTTCAGGTTTTGAATTCTGCCAGGGCTGGACTATGGCAATATCCCTTATCAATCAGCCTCTTGCCTTCAAAATGTCATGTTCCAGTCTGAAGAAGGTCTGAGTACATAGAAAGCTGACAGTAGATTGGAGAAAGAATGTATACATCTTAACTCCATTTCTGGGATCTTAGCTCCAAAGGAGTCAGAAGTGGCTTCACATTGTGTTGGCTGCTTGAGATGCCATCACATGGCTGCAGGGTGGCTTTGATGGGAAGGTTCTAAGGATGATTTCTCATGCTTCTTGGTGTCAATGCATGTTTATCTTATTTCTTGGATCACTGTAAAAGCAATTGAAATCATTCCAGAGATAGGGCCCTCAGTCATTGTACTGGTGAAATGGAAATTTCTGGTTTCTTTGGAGACTTGTTTGTGTCATTGATGTTTTTCAAGAAACTGTCTTACGAGTGGAAGTTTTGCTGAAGCAAACACTTGAGAGGACACATCATGTTAGGAAAGAGTATAAGTAGAGCCCAACAGACTGTCTTGCATTGGTTTACCTTGCAGTGCTTCACTGATCTTTGCTGATGACACTTTTGCATTGGTTTGCCTTGCAACATTTTGCTGGTCTTCACTGATCTTCACTTGTCGTAACTTCATAGAGAAAAAATGTGCCAAAGACTTTTCATAGCTGCTTTTTGCCACTTCCACAGACTCATGCCAATTTGGTGGGGCCTTACAGTTTCTTCTGGATCTAGACACTGCTGCTAATTCATGTTTGGTTTTTGCTGATTGGACTGGACTGCCACTACTGATTTGTGTTTGCTGTTTTAGACTGAATTGCTGATATCATGACAATAAAGATTAGAATCACACCCCCCCCAAAGAATAACTTCTGAACAGGTCTACATCCTCCTTGTCCTATTAATCATCTTTCTCCCCTGTCTTTGATGAGTGGCCTAGAAAGGAGATTGAAGTGTTTAAGAACCCTTATTAAAATAGGTTTTGAAAACTCTAGGCCTACATACTGTAACTGCAAGTGGGTGGAATTTGATTAATTTTTGACAATGCTTATGAGACATTTTACATGTTTATTATATTTATTATGTTGGTAAGTAATTCTTAAACTCTCACTTATTTGGCATGAAACCATATATATTTAAAATTATAAAAAAGTATGTTTGTTTCTACATAATAATGTGCATATATACACATGGATATTTGCTGAGCTAGAAAACAATAATAGATCTGATAAGCTTTAGAGATACGTGTCAGAAAGTTTTCAACTTCTTACTAACAATAAAAATCCCATCTTACTTAAAGATGTTTTTATACCTAAGCTTAAACACTACTTTTGCTAGAGTCACTTGTTAAAATATTGATAATAAACAATTAAGGCAGATACTTCAAGGAACCAAACTGTATGCTGGACAGTTGGTTGCTTGTCCCAGAAAACCGGGAGTTATATTGGATAGATTACAACTCACTGTTCAGTTAAATTGTGTCAAAATTAAATAGCATTGAGAATTGAATGTTTGACCACACCCACAGGCTCATGTGTTGGAACACATAGTTCCAAAATGGTAGCATTGCTCTGAAAGATTGTAGAACCTTTACTAAGTGGAGCCCTGTGGAAAGAAGTATGACACTGGGGTAGGTCTTCATGTTTTATCCCACCTCACATCTAGTTACTTCCTACTTCCTGATTGGTCATGAACTGTGGCCCAGCTACCTTCCTGTTATCATGCCTTCCCTACCATGATGGAATGTAACACTTCAAGCTGTAGTTGAATTATCTTTCTTTAAGTGGTGTCTTGTCAGGCATTTGATCACAACAATGAGAAAAATAACAAATCCAATCATCTGGCTCATATTTAAATTACCACAATGGAATCTTAGACACAACAGATTCCCAAAACAATTTAAAAGTAGAGTCTATGGTATAACAAATGAAGTATGTGTACTTGTTAAGATGATTTAAATTGGTTATATGTATTACCTATTCAAGGTTGTTGAAACTCTACAACTGTAAGATACTGGCAAAAGCATTCTAATTACAAATGTGATGCTTTAAATTATAGTCAAGTCATGTGAAATCTTGACTTTATATCAGTAACTACATAAAAATCTTGGGAAAGTAATCTGGAAAGAAAGAAATTGATACATATCTATATCGATACAGACATTTCTCTGTTGTATATAATGCAAATGTAGATGAATATTTACATATTAGAATATGTGTACCTATGTCGATGTATGCGTAGATTTATAAGCATGTACGGACAGTAATCTCTCTATCTCTCTTTCTTTGTATATCCATCCAAAATGTGACTTTATCTAAAGTTCCATCACATTGCTTATAGTTTTTCAATTATAATTAGGCTACCATTTTTCTCAACCATTTGAATGATTTTTCATGGCTTCTGGTGATGTTTTAGAGCTCTGGAGTTCTTGGTCACTCTTGATAATCATGTGTGCACTGCTGACTGTCATTGCAGGGAATCCTCTGTACTTAGGTTTGTCCTTTTGGCTAAAAGGCTTCTTGTCCTTCAAACATGCCTAACTGGCCCTTCTTTCTCTTTTCACCATAACTTTTCAAATGCTTTAAAGCTCATTGCAGTCATGTTTTGTTCTGCCTTGATTTCCCAAAACAACAACTCAAGAAACAGACGTTGAAATAAGGAAGAAAAGTGAAAACAGTTATGTAATACCAAAACAGTGATTGGCAAGGTCACTGTCATCATCCTACCTACCAGGTCAGAAACTATGTCAGTTTTTCCCAAGTTGCAACAATAAACCAGGTTTCTCAGTTTCACTGTTAGTGTTGTTCTGGAGAAGACAGAAATAAGATATAGTGTTTGAAGAGAATGGGAAAAACTTACCGGACTCATCCAGAAAGTACATATGTATCTCAAAGGGAGAATGTCTTAGTTAGGCTTTTACTGCTGTGAACTGACACCATGACCAACACAACTTTTACAAGGACAACATTTAATTGGGGCTAGCTTACAGGTTCAGAGGTCCAGTCCATTATCATCAAGGCAGGAACATGGCAGCATCCAGGTAGGAATGGTGCAGGCAGAGCTGAGAGTTGTACATCTTCATCTGAAGGCTGCTAGCAGAATACTGACTTCTAGTCAGCTAGGTGAGGGTCATAAGCCCATACCCACACTGACATACCTACTCCAACAAGGCCATACCTTCTAATAGTGCCACTCCCTGGGCCATATAAAACCCTATTCTAATAGCATGTTTACAGTAAAATAATTTCAATACAATATATATTTTTGTTCAATTCAGCAGTAACAAATCTGAAAAGATCTGACCTTTAACATACAGGCCTTTGTTTATTGAAAGAAAAAACAGAAATCATTTTAATGTTATGTTAATATAAAAAGTGAATGAGTTGAGATAAAATTATCATTTCAGGTCCATTCAGGTCAGTGCATCCTTATTGAGAAACTGAGCTCTTGTACACTGAGGAATTGAAAGGAAGAACAAATTGTCATGTATAAGAAGTATTATAAGAACAAAATGTTCTACTGCTACAAAGCTGTGTCTGTGGAACAGAATCCAAGCACAGAGATTGACTCGGGACAAAGTGTTGGCATACTAAAAATAGAATTTTCCCCAGGATTAAACATTTATTTAGCAAATATTTTGAGGACTGTGTTTTATGCCAGCCACTGTTCAAGGTGTTCAAGATGCAGAAGTAAATAAAACAAAGTTCCTCCAGTGTCTGATGCTTTCTGAGGACATTTGAAAACAGTCAGAGGAAAACAACAAACCAACTAAAACTCACAGTCTGACTAAACAAACAAATGGATGAATAAATAAATAGATAGATAGATAAACAAACGTGTTAAGTGGCTATAGTCTGTAACAGACAAGCAGATCAAATCCTTTGTATAGAAAGAATACTTAAAAATCAATGATAAAAACAAAAACTTTATTATGGTGGCCCCACAGGCACATATTTGAATGCTTAGTCATCAGGAAGCAGTACTTCTTAGAAGGATTAGGAGGAGTGACCTTACTGGAGGAAGTGTGTCACTAGGGACAGGCTTTGAGTCTTCAGAAGCTCAAGATAGGCCCTGTAACTCTTTCTCTCTTCCTGCTACCTTGGATCATCCTGTTGTAGAACTCTTAGTTACCATGGCTACCTGCATGCCTTCATGCTCCCTCCTATGGCAATAAGAAACTAAACCTCTGAAACTGTAAGCCAGACCTAACTCAATGTTTTCCTTTATAGGAGTTGCTGTCGTCAAGGTTTCTCTTCCCAGCAACAGAACACTGACTAAAGCACAATATATCTCAAAATGTGGTAAAGCTTTACCCCATTGAGGAGCTATTCTAGAAATGCAAATTTAAAAGCAGAATAAGAGTCTATTACCTTATCCATTTGATCCTCCTTGGTCTCTCCTGGAAATGCCAAGCCTGGATTTCTACAAATGTTCAAACTGCTGAGGCTGACAGGGGTCATAAAACGATGAAATATGGCAAAGAAGCGAAGCGATTTGAGAAGCCTCTTGTCGTGAACTAAGAAATGAATCGGTGGACACCTTTTAAGGGGTGAAGCTGCAGAGTGGGAGTCATGAATGATGAAGGCAGAACCTCAGCTAGAGATGGACAAGGAAAGGAAGAGGGTGGGGATCACAGTGGTTAGAGCAGTCATGGGGAACAGGGTATCTGAAAAAACAGAGTGAAGTGTGAGATGGTAAACTGTATGTCTCTGAAAAATAACAATTATAATTCCATGGGCCAGATAGACTGGAAAAAGAAAGGATATATCACAGAAAGTGAGAGGTACAATGTAGACTAGAGAGTAAGGCCAGGAGCCTAGGCTAGCAGAGGAAGGAGAAGGAAGCAATGATGAGACTGGAATTCTTTTGGTGGGGTCACTCTACCAATATTTTGTTATATATGTATATGTGTGTGCAGCTACTACAGGATGTAAAGTTAGAAAATGATTCAGCATTTGGTGTTGGTTAGATTTTCTATTGTCGTATATAGAAAAGCAGGGTAATGAGCATGATATGGATTGTTTCTGCACAACAGTCCTTGACATTCAGTGCTCAAATAGAAAAAGACATGTGTGTGGCCTCCAGAAACTCAGGCTCAGGTCCTCAGAAAATCTCAGAAAATCTTGATTTCTGACTTCTCAAATCATAGATGTCACTTTTGCCTGGCTTTGGATTTTTAGAAACGGGGCCTCACAGTTATTCTCTTCTTCATGCTGACTGTGCTTTGCACAACAGTATTAGCCAATACTGGTGTTTGAGGAGGCCATGGACCCCTGAGGAGAACCTAGTGTTAGCACATTCCTTTAGCAATATGATTCTCAACTGCATTCTAAATACCTGTCCTTGTATCTGCAGATAAGCGAACTGCTAGCCCTCATTAGAACTAGAATTTACACTCCAACTACCTGTTTATGAATTTGTCTAGTATTATAATACTGTTTTAGTTCATATATTTTCTTGCTTGTTATGGTATATATAATATATATTATATAACATATAATATATATAACATATTACCAACATATTATATATTGATCCAATCAAATATATCTGTGATATACATAATCACTGGACATATGTGCTGACACATGTCCCACTAGCCTAGAGCAGCAGTGGCCACTGAAATTTGGTTCCTTTAATTTATTTCCCAAATGAATGTGTACATTTAGAGACAACACAAGCACTCTATAATATCTCTTCTGTAAATACTGATGTTGAAATTTAGCTCATTTCTTGCCTTGAAACAGTGCAGGTCTCCCTTTTACGAGGTGGGAAGCCACTATTCGCTCTGCTGTCTGTGTGAGTCAGGACTGTCGCTTCGCACAGTTGTCTACCGTAAAGTTGTCAGGATACTTGTTTGGCAGTGATCCACAAGTTTTCTTCCTCTTGGACCAGAGTTGGAAACACATTTGTAAGACAGAGTGCAGGGAGGGGAGGGGACACTCTGAAACACAGCTGCAATCAAACCTTCTGCCCTCACAAGGGACTTCATATCTGTGTTCCTTCCCTTGGCCAGTGAAAGTCACATGGCTGAGCCTAAGTCAACACTTGGGAATCTGTAAATAAGTGACTTCCATTGGGGAAAAGAGGGTGTTAATTATCTTGAATAATTGTGCGTTTAACCATTCTATCTCATTGTAAATTCAATAACGTTATCTTTATTTCACACATCCATCAAACTGTTATTATGTTTATATTTACATATATTTATTTGAGTTTAGTTCATTTAAATAATTGATTACACAAAGAAAGCATTTGGCTCAAATGCTAGGATTTGTCTATCTGCATAGTCATAGAAATTTAACTATTAAGAACATACTTCAATAGAATTGTAAGATTTCAGTTTGCTACTAGAGTCTAGGAGAAAGAAATTCACTTTCTGTTTATTTTGGCAACATGGAGAATAAAGATGTCAAGATTGAGAGAGATGTGGCTAATGATGTCAATTCAACTTGTCTTCCTTGCCTTACATTTTCCCTTCATGTGAGAATCTTACCTCTCTGTACAGATTTACATATTTGTTGGTCTAAAACATATTTCTTTGTTCTAGAAGGCTTGCACATTTACTGTTTTTGGGGAAACATATGCACTTGTGTACAACTCATCAATTGTAATGATCACAATATTCCTAAATGCATCTTAACTATTTAAATATTCCCATAATCCTTGGGTATTTTTTTCTTTCACCAAATTTCTCAAGCTACAGTCAGCAATAGTGTTCTGAGATTGAGTGACTGTTTCTCTCTTCCCTTCCTCAGCCCTGGCTTCTATTGTCTCCTGGTACAGAGATGCCATTCTGCCCATTAGGAGAGAGCCAGTGCAGTCTTCCTTTCTTGAATTACAGCTATTTTTATTCAATGCCCTTGAGCTATTTAGCTTGGAATTTTCACCATGGTATTTGAGAAGGACAGGAAGATCAAAAACTGCTGGTCAGACTGAGCCTCTCATCTCCCTTCTCCTCACCTAAAAAATCTCAATATAGTTATGAAATACACCTGTGCATGATGTTAAAGAATAGAATGGGAAGGTGGGGCAGACGGGATGGCAGAGATTGTTAAACTGAAGGAAAGCTCCGTCCCTGTCAGCTTGACACAGTCTGAAGTACATAGAGTCATCTGAGAAGTGTGTCTCAACTGATAGATTTGTCAGATCAGACTGGCCGGTGGACATTATCTGGAGATGGTAGAAAAGATTACTTTGATGGTTAAGAGGTGTCAGAGGACCCAGCTCACTGTGGGTGGCACCAATCCCTGGGCAGGTGGTCCTGGGCTGTGTAAGCACCACTAATCACTAAGGAGCCTAGGAGTAAGCCATCGAGCAACTAGCTCCAACATTATTCCTGCTCTAAGCCCCTGCTCCTGCTTGAGTCCTACCTTGACTTCCCTAGGTGATGGATTAAAACCTGTAAGTTCAAACAAATGCCCTCCTCTAAATTGCTTTTGGTCATGGTGTTTAGTGTATGTCATAGCAACAGAATGAAGCTAACTCTACCCCATGTAGGTCCTTCAGTTATTAGCCCAGTCTAAAGGGAGATTTTTTTTTAAGTGTTTATAATACTGGCCTATTGTGTATTACTGCTCGAATCAGAATTCATTCATTATTTATTATTGTGTTTTAGCTTTTGTTTGATTTTCAGGTATGCTGTTGATCTCTTTATTCTTGGTTTGCTAATTTTGTATTTCCAGTGGGACATACCAGATGTGTCTGTGACAGTTAGATGTCACCGCTAGTTCCAGCACCTTAAGTGAAACGCCCTCTACACAGGAAGGTCTCCACATATATGATATGTAGGTGGGATCCCAAGACTGGGGCTGGGGTGTAGCAGTACACGTGAGAGGAATATTGAAGATCAATTTCTGAGCAAAGAGAACTGGCTAAGAGTCTAAAGGCTCCCGCCATTAGCTGACTCAATCACTTAGCTCATACAGGCCAGCTCATCCACATCTTTCTGTTTTAGCATCTATTAATAAATTGATTTTTTTCATTTTCATAGTATTTAAACAATATCCTTTAGGGTATTTTTTTCATTTACATCAAAAACTCACTTATTTTTAGGACCTTCAGGTAATATTTTCAAACTGATGTGGTTAGGTAGTCAGTTTGGGGGTTGACAGCATGGCTTTTTAGGTGGATGATTTTTGGACACATTTAAATTTCATTTTCCACTGATTAACAGGATTAAACATAAGAGGTAACATGACTTCCAAGTTCTACTTAGCCTTTAACAGGGATATATTTAAACCCATTGACTAGGGCCATCCCGACACGTTGCTGTATATAAATTCCTGACTCTATTCACTACATCATGAATAACAGGGGCCATTTGCCTGTCCAGGTATCAAGATCAACTTCCGGACAAGGGTGCCTGAAGGGCTGATCCTCCTGGCACTGTCCACTGATGACCAGGAAGAGTATTTCGCCCTTCAGTTGAAGAATGGCCGTCCTTCCTTTCTTTACAATCCCCAGGTAAATTACTAGCTATAATAGTTGGCATTTTTGAGACTGTCAGATAGATGCCAGCTACTAAAGTAAGCACACAAATGCTCATAGAAAAATCCTCGTCTGAAACTTCCCAGTGCTTTCAGAAGACATTCTGCCTTAGCTACAGAGTTTCCCAACCTTCTTCATGCTGTGACCCTTTAATACAGTTCCTCATGCTGTGGTGACCCCTACCATAAAATTATTTCATGACTATTTCCTAATTGTAATTTTGCCACTACTGTATGAATCAGAATGTAAATATCTGCTATGTGACACCCCCCCCCCAAGGGATTACAACCCACAGGTTGGGAGCCACAGATCTGCATCCTACCAATGAGGAAAATGAAAATTACAAAAAAAAAATGGAAATGACTGCCCACAGTCCAAATAGCAGAGCTCTCTCCCAACCGCATCTATTCTAGGAAGCTACGTGCTTAAAATTAGTATGCTACGTTATGATGGTTCGAAATGTATAGCTGCAGTGGTGTGTGCCTGGGATCCTGTCCTTCAAAAAGGCTGGGACTCAAGGACTTCTGTGTAAGGGAGGCCAGCCTTGGTGCATAGTGAATTCCAGGTCAGCCTGGGTTACAGGGTGAGACCTTGACACAAAAATAAATCAACAAATGATTTAAAATAAATCTGAACAGATTTTCTTTTTCTCTGGAGAATAAATGATGACTTTGTTTTCTCTCAGGCCTGTGTTCTTCTCTCTTCCCTTTTCTTTCACCCTTCGCTATTTTACTTAAGTAGTTAACTATTTAACTAGCAAATTCGTAAGTGATAATTAAGTACTGTTTAACTTCATGCTTGAGATACAGACAGTTTTAAAGTTTAATATGGTCATACCCCTGGGAAACAACCTAGAAAGAATGCAGTGAGATGATTAATTTAAAATATTCTGTGACTATTTAGAAAGAGATGTTTGAGATCACATGAGCATAAAGTGGAAGCTTTGGTCAGAGTGGTCAGTCACCTCAGGAAGTTCTAGTGGCCATTAGACATTAGGCAGCATATCTGGCCTGTGAGTGATTTTGTGAGGAAGAAGACTAATTGCTCTCCATTCGTTTACATCTTCCCTCTAAAACCTGTGACTGAAGTTATGAACAATACTTCTAAATATTTTATGTGACATTACCAAAACTGGTGGGGCTTCCCCACACTGTGTCCAAGGTATTCTTAGGATCCTGGACTAAGAGCTGTGGGGGAGGGGCTCAGATTCTGGCAGCCTGGAAACCTGGGGACCTGGGGGAGAACCTGAGCTTGAACACTCAGTGAGATTCCAGGAAGAACTGGGATTCAGATACCCAGTGAACTTCCGGGGAGAACCGAGGCTCAGACACCCTATGACTTTTCGGGAAGAACCAGGGCGTAGACACCCTGTAATCTTGAGGGAAGAACCTAGGCTTGGATACCCAGTGACCTAAGGAGTGAGAGGTAGCTGGCATCAAGTCTGTCTGAGGATCCTTCAAGCTCAAAAGGCCGGTGGGACTTTCCTGCTTAGGGAAGCTGAGAACGGAAGACATGCCAGTAAAGGTCGCTTCATGCTGTCTTCCAAGGGGCCTGAGAGGTGCTGAGCTTGGGAACTAGATGACCTTTGTGACAAGGACCACTGGATGCCCCACCCCTTCTAAAACTGCAGCTTCTTATTGGAGAGAGAGAGAGAGAGAGAGAGAGAGAGAGAGAGAGAGGAGAGAGAGAGAGAGAAACTAAGCAGATAAATAGCATCCCCAGCAAACCCAATAGCTAGAGAGACAGAAGCCGCAGCTATCATGGGAGGCAAGGCAGATGGTAGCTGTAGACAGAAATCAGCACACTAAAGTTGGTTCAGTTACAGAGCTGAAAACATTTTTTTCCTTTGAACACTTTAAGGAGATTAATTAGAGGAGATATTTTTGAGGCTTACATTGGTAAAACATAAAGTTGGTGAAAGTTCGAGAACAAGAAGAAAAGGAGAAATGAGATAAAAAATATTACACTTAAAAAATGTCTGTGTTGATAAAGAGCCTCTTATAAATTTATCAAAAAGCCCCAGCAAATCCCATACAGGATTGAGCAGGTGATTCCTGTGCCAGGCACACATTTTCTCTACCCAGAGTTCTGCATGTCTGAACCCAATCATGGACAAAACAATGAGGTGGGACCCTTATACCCCATTTCCCGGGTGAGCATTCTGAGCCACAAGTAGATTTCACCCAAAGTTGCCAAGTTACTAAGTGGCAGATTTTATAACCATGCAGCCTAGATCTAAAGCCAGGGAGGCACTCCTGTAACTTGGGGAGAAACTGAGGCAGGAGAGTTGCCAAAAGTTCAAAGTCAGTGAAGGTTTAATGGGACTCTTGCCTCTCAATGGAAAAGATGAAGCAAGCATCAAGATGTCTCCAGGAAGGTTTAGCATTCCTCCGGGGCATCTCTTCATCAACAAACAAGGATGCTTCTGAATATTCAGAAACTTAGGACCAATGATGGCCTCTCGGTACTGTATGGAAGAGGACTGTGTCAGTAAAGCATATGAACTGAAGGTGAAAAGCATCTAAAATACCCCAAAGAGAAGCCAGGATAAAGGATAAACCTCAATCTTAACCCCCGAGTGTCCAGAGAGTGGGTGTAACTAATGATAGGTTTTAAAGGCAGAGATCATCTTGGATATGGAAGAGCATTAAAGCCAGGGGGAAACGAAGACCACAGCAAAGCAAAATGGAAAAAAAAATCAACAAATAAAATTAGCTGTAGGGGACTAGAGGTCTGAATAGGAAGCTCTATAATGTTCCTGCTTAGCATAGGAGGTAGTTAGGAACTCCATTATCCTGATGCCAATTTTCTATAAATAAAAGAATGATCATTAAATAAAAGTTTTCAGAAAATATACAGATAAACACACTAAGTTGTAAAATCCACAAAAATCAGAGGAAAGCCATGAAAGCAAACAGCAGATGCAGGAAGAAGAATGTCAGTGAGGAGAGGAAGCCTAGCTCTGCCCTGCACTTGCTTACCTCTGGATATCTGAGAAGCCAGAGGGAGCAAAGCCTTGGCCATTACAGCACTTACCCCAGAGACTCTAACGCAGGCAGAGAGCCTCTCTTTAGGGATGGCAGTTCATCCCTGAAGCCACCACTTCAGTCAAATGCCACTGTCATCTGAAATGAGACAAACTATTTTAGACCACGTGATAGAAGCTGTGTTGAGTGAAGTTTTGTCTGTGTTTTCTGTACAACTTAGCTAAGAACTTACAGGGCAGAGGATAGTTCAGTACGTTAAAGAACTTGCTGTGCAAATTCAGGGCCTGAGCTTGACTCCCCAGGACACACATAAAAAGCTAGTATGGTGGGAGTCACTGGGGAGGCAGGTGACTCCTATATGTCCCTCAGCCAGCCTAGCAGAATCTCTGCACTCCAAGTTCAGTGAGAGACCCTGTCTCAAAACAGAAAGTAGAGGGTAATTGAGGAGAATGATACTGTACTTTGACCTATGGCATCCACACATGCACACACATGTGTGTATACTCACACAAGCACATGCATGCAACATGCATGTGCATACCCACACATATACAAGCACATGTATGCAACACACATGTGCACATGCACACATACACACACACACACAGACACACACACACACACACACCACATCTTAAAAAAAAAGAACTTGAATCAGCCTCTGGAATTAGGCTCACATGTCCACATGCACACATACTCACATAAGCACATGTATGCAACACACATGCAAATGCACACACACATACTCATACAAGCACACATTTGCAACATACATGTGCATTCATTCAGAAAACTCAGAAAAAAAGAGAACTCAAATCAGGCTCTGGGATTAGGCTCTGTGACACAAACATGAAAAAGTGACAACCCACAACCCCAGGAACAGTCTTCCCAGACTAAGAGTTTTGTAATAAATGCATGCACGGACACACCCACATCCTTAGACATATGAGGCAAAGCATTAGGAGAATCAAAACTGTATTACTCCAAATCTGAATGTCAACACTCCATCTCTTTTGATGTGAGTCCTGCTCTTTCAAAACTCTGGGGTCCTTGAAGACTGCAGGGGATGAAGGGACCAAACAATGCCACTCCCCACTAAGCCTCATGACTGTCACAATCCTGATGGTGCTACAAGGAAGCTGTCTGGAGTCCCATCAGATAGACAGGCTGGTTCAAGTCACAGTGGCAGAGAACACTTCCCATCCCTTCTGCTCTCTTCACCTTCTCTTACCCAGCTCTAGCCCCCTCCCACACACACACTCTGCCTGCCCCATACAGCATCATCCTAAGTTTACTAAGCTGGCAGATACTGGCCAAATACTAAGAAAACTATGCTAGTAAAAGTAGGAAGCTGGGTAGAGAAAGGAAGGCCCTGCGATGCTGGGTAAGCACACTTCTGTCAGGAATAATCATCGGTCCACACAAGGCAAAAGCTGTCTGTTTTCAGCACACTGACAATTCACTTACTTTTGAAAAAGTCCGGAATTGGTTGAGCAGGCTTGCCTCGGGTGTATTGGAGGAGATATAATCAGATATATTATACTAAATGCTCCTGGGCCAGGAGGCAATCCAGGAGGCAGTGAGGAGCAGCCATCAGGGGCTGTCCCTTCACCCACCTCTAAGGAATTCATAGCTAATGCAGGTTAACTGGACATGTCTGCCAACTGCATAATGAAGACCATGCTTATTTTTAGATGAGTATTGAAACTGCCAAATAGAGAAAAATCTGAATAGTCTCCACTTGTTTGGTCTCACGTTGGGATAAGAAACTGAAGATAGATTTGTATGTGACGTGAGAGATAGCTCACATTTAAAGAAGTAGATGCATTTGTTTTATGCACCTGATAATTGACATTATAATTATGTGCGTTGTATGTACTTTGAACCATCGCAATAATGAAAAGTCATTATTTTCCTTTTCTCTGTAAATTAAGACAAGGTTGCCCAGTGAACTCTGTATTGTTCCCATCCCAATGGCAATTATATGCTTAATGTATTTTTCTTATTGGACTGTCACTGCTTTATCCCTAGCCCAATCCTTAGAAAATGTAGATACAGGCTAAACACCTCTGACAGGTTATCTGGTTAAATGTTAGATAATTGCGACTAAAACTGTACCATCGTTAAATCAGATCATCTGTTTTCTGAGATGAAATTTCTGACTTTTAATCATTCTGTAGTGACATATTAGTACTTAGTGATTTTACTTTGTTTGCTAGATGTGTTAACTTGGACCGGAATAAGCTATGATGGAGACTTTTAACTGATTCTCCCTGAGTCCCTTCACAGGGATTTAATTTTGAATTTGGAAAAGGACATTTTCCAGGAATTTTAAAGTCACTGTCTACAACACAATTTCAAAATAACTTCGTATTCTTTCGAATGATTTGAGTTTTAAAATGTCTTAATAACTCTGAAAGCTGAATTGCTTGAATAGCTGTAAATCCTCCACGGAGGGAGGCCATACATCTGCAACCCACTTTACCTCTCTTCTGTGTGTCCAGTATTTTCCATTGGGTAAATATATAGGGAGAAGAAAAGAGATTCTCGGTGATAGTTAGAACTGGGAATGTGTATCTCAGGAACGGAATGCTGGGAATAATGTTCAGAGGTAAAAGGGAGGGATGGGAGAAAGGGTTCATCAGTTAAGAGCACACACTGCTCTTACAGAGGTCCCAAGTTCTATCCCCAGCACCAATGCCTGGTAACTCACAACCACCTGTAAACTCAAGTTCCAGGGAGACCTGATACCTCTGGCCTCTGCAGGCAGCCGCAATCTCTCAATCAATCAATCAATCAATATCTCTCTCTCTCTCTCTCTCTCTCTCTCTCTCTCTCTCTCTCTCTCTCTCTTTCCTCCCTCTCCCTTCCTCCCTCTCTCACTCTTTCCCTCTCCTTCCCCCCTCACTCTCCCCCCTCTCTCTCTCTCTCTCTCACACACACACACACACACACACACACACACACACACACAGAGACACACTTTAAAATAATAAAAATAAAGCTTAAAAAGAGACCAAAATGAGAGATAAATTGCAACCCTAATTTCTATAATTTCACTGAGCCTCTAAAAGCTACAATGTTCTAGTCCTTTGTTTGGCTACTTTAATTTTGCAGAGCCTGGGTGAGGTGATATTTTACTGCCCAACTTTCACCTAATTTGTCTCTTTGATATTCTGTACTCAGCTGCGTTCACAGAAAATACACAGAACATTATATCTTCACAGACAAGGAACCTTTGAAAATCAAACTTTAAAATCATTCTGACCAGACTGTAAATGCTATGCCCAACGTTTTCCATGCGCAACACCAGATCCTATTGTAGAATTATTATTATGGGGATATTGGCATCCTCATCGAAGAATGCTTTACAAAGTTCCTCTAAGACTTGAAGCAAGTTTGGCTCACTCTGCAGCAGGATACCTCAGTGGATCTGCAACCAATCAATATGATTTCTGATGGTGAGAACTCTCCCTGGCTTCAGATTATTGCCAAACAAAATGTGCAGAGCCTCTGCCTCAGACACCTGATCTTTAAAATGCAGAACCGTTTGTAACAATTTTAACGCTAACTAAGTACACTTTGATGAGACAGCGTTTAATAAAATGCTCATTAATTTCATCATTAGCAAGGGTATGCTCAGAAGTAAGCCAGTTTCTTATGTCACACCCAATTAGCATCCCATGCTAGTAATCCCATTAGTATTGTTGAATTCACTAATGGAAAAACTAATGGGCATAGTACCAGGGCATATTAATTGGGCACGACACCAGTTCTGGTTTTAATTATTAAACTACGATAATGAAATGTGTGTTTGTAAAATATTAAAATGTTGAAATAGATTTGAGGAAAATAAAAGAATAGGTGGAAAAAAACTGAGAAAGGAAAAGAGTCTAGGATTAGAGATAACTTTGGAAATGGTCATGTGCCTCACTGCCCAGGCTATCTACATAAGTTGGGGTATTGTCCATGTAAGAAGAAGCTACTTGTACTGGTGGGAAATTGAAAGCTCTTTTTAGTTGGTTTTGTTGCTATTGTTTTTTTGTTTTGTCTTTTTAATATGAGTAGCATAAGTTTCTATCATGTGTGTTGCCAAGTATACCATGAGGCTTAACAAAGGTTAATTAAGTGTATAGAATAGACATAGTCTATCTTTAGGGAAATATAAACCGAAATATTTTGCATAAGAAACTATAGTTAATGCCTTGTGCCCGACCATGTAAATCTATTGCATGAGAGAATTTTCTAGAGTTTTATCTCAGGAAAAACAATTGACTAAGACTGTTAGCATTTGATGGAACATTCTAGGTAATTAAAAAAATTATTTGTATTTTATAAGTATCAGTGTTTGCCTGCATGAGTCTGTATACCGTGTGTGTGCAGTAACTGAAGAGGCCGGAGGAGGGTACAGAGACCCGCAGAACTGGAGTTACAGATGGTTGCCAAGTGTCATTGCATGCTGAAAATCAAACCCAGGTCCTCTGCAAGAGCAGCTGGTTAAGGTTTTAACCCAAGCTCTTCAGCCCTGATTCAAGATTATTTTTAAAAATATATATACTATTTAAACCAATCTTGCTTGATGTCTAAGAACTTGCAACAACTTTATATTTGATTTTACTCGGGTAAATCAACCTCGAAATTAAATTTATCTTCCTTAGGTTTGGAGGGACCTGTTTTCTTAGTCACGATGGTAAATGTTGGCCAACAGGGATGGAGTTTTTTGTATGGACTCTGATTTGCGTCTCGCCCTCCTGTGCTAGTCTGTCTGCTGTCTCTCTTCTCTGTGTCCTCGTCCTTGTCTACTTTGTTAATCTTTCCTCTTGGTTTCTGCCATTCACTCTTATCATACTCAAAAACTCATTTTCACTGTGTTATTATGACCATACCAGAGCTATAAATGTTAGAATTTTACACTACAAAGCAATGAATACCAAACTTAACACCTAAGTTCAATAAATAATTATTTACTTTAACATGGGTCATCTCCCATCTCCTCTTTCAGTGCACATTATGAAATTATTCATGAAGAGAAGCAAAATTTCCTGATGCTTGTTTATCCTTAGAATAAAATTTCATAGCTTTTCCCAGTTTTAAATTCTTCTCTTCCACTTTACAATTTTCCATGAGCAATAAAATATGGGTATAAGAACCCAAAATACAAGTGTTTCTGTAAGAGAGTCTGGTCTGGGGCCTTCTATTCATATTTGGTCACCTTGGCTTTCAGACATATACCATAGGATGGTCATGGGCGATTAGTAGATATCAACTTGTGTATTGAGTATCTGGAAGAGTGGCTGCTTTGTGTTGAGTTCATACTGCTGAGATCTGTTAACTGGTTTAAAACATATATATGTCAATGACATCTGAGTGTGAGCACTCATTCATTTCTTCATTCATTCATTCTCTTAAGGGATCACTAGTGGAAGTTACCACAACTGATGATCATAGTAAGCAATACAGTGACGGACAATGGCATGAAGCCATAGTGATCAGACATCAGGCTTCTGGCCAGATCACTCTTGATGGGCAGTACACAGGTGAGGGATGTGTGTGTGTGTGTGTGTGTGTGTGTGTGTGTGCGTGCTTGTGCACACGTGTGAATTCCACATTGATTCCTTCATTCAGTTTCACACTAGTCACCATGAGTTCTGTCTCTTAGTTGGTCTTGGCTTTCCCACTGGTAAACTCTGGTCATCAGCTCCTTGTCCAGTTAGGACTCCAGTAAAGCAGAGATGGAAATCACCATTGGTCATTCTGTATTTTGTGCATTCTTCCCACCATTCAGAGGCTCTTGATTGCCCAATCAATTTTCCCTTTTGCTTCCTGAAGGCAAGCAAGGAAAGCAAGGTCTATACACAAAGATGGGGGAAAAAAACAAGACTCAGAAATGTAACTGACTCCTCCCAGTTCCTGCAGTGGGTGGGCAGGACTCTGCACACATATCTGGTATTTGTATTTGACTATGGTTTTCTTCCTAGCTGGCTCTGTCTTCCATTTTCATCCAATGATACAGGTTTTCATGGATTCAATTCGACTACAGCTGATTTTTTAATGAGCTCCTACTATATTCTACTATTGTTCTAGGTGCTCAGATAGCAAAGAGTAAACAGAGCTTTATAGTGGCTGTGGTGTAGAAGGAGGTGGTGGCGGGAGATAATAAATGAAAGTATAAAGTCGTAACAAGTTATGGGAATGCAAAAGCAGGAGAGGTCAGTGTTATCTGTGTTGCTAAGACTTTAACTCAATGGGAAACTCAGTCTAATTTACCCTGTAAGGATACTGAGGAGCATTCTGGGAACAGCTTCTACAGTCATTAGCCCAGACCCGAGAGATTCATAGCTGATTGCCATGGTGCCATCGTCATAAAAGTTTTGTGCATTGGGAGGAGGGTTAAATTTGACTCAGGACTGTTGGGTAAGGACTTTCTTATAACATTTGAGCAGAGAAATGAGGGGGACCAAGAAAAGAACCATGAAAATATCTTGAAAGAAATTCATATGTTTTGGGTCAAAACAAAAAGTAGACATCAGGCTGGGATGAGGGAAATGGTGGCCAACGGGCCCTAGGGATATCAGAACCCTTTCCGTTACATGTTAGGGTCTGACAAGGAGGCCAGTTCCATAGCAGACATGGAGGGGCTGCTGATGAGATACAGGCTTACAGCAGGGGCCTATCTGGGAGCTAATAGACAAGGAGGTAGAGGAGATACAGGAGATCTGGGTACCAAAGATCTGTGATGAGTTTCACTCTAAAGATTCGCCTGAGGAAGCTGTAGTTCTCCTCTCCTCTCCCACAGGCTCCTCGACTTCTCTGAATGGAAGCTCCATGACAGGAGGCTACACTGGACTGTTTGTGGGTGGGCTGCCTCAAGGTCATGCCATCCTCCAGAAGAGGCTTGGTGAGTTTCGCAGGAAGTAGAAATATATATCATCCTAGTGTTGTTAGTGTTGCTGTGGAAACACCCCAGCAACACAACTGTAAGAAGAAAGGGTCTATTTAGCTTGTAGTTCCATGTTGTAAAATCCTATCCCTGCAGGGAGGCCATGGCAGGAAGGTGAAGCAGTTGGTCACGTCCACAGTCAAGAGCCGAGAGAGAATGAGTCCACACCTGCTTACTCTTCAGCTCATCTTCTTCACTCCTACAGACAAGGACTCAAATCCAGGGAGCGATGCTGCTCACAGTGGGTTATGTCTTCCCACACCAAGCATCAATGACCTCAAACAATGGTGTCCCTCTACCAATGTGCCCAAAGGGCATCTTTTCTAGATAGTTATTCATTAAGACTCTTATCAGGTGATTATAGATTGCATCAAGTTTACAATTAATACCAACCAGCATCATGTTGTACTCAAAACTTTAAGTACAATCTATTTGCCGTACTTAAAAATATAAAGGGGTATTATTTATATTTTCTACATACATGTGTTAATTTCAAGCCTCTTCTTTCTCAGAGCAATTTCAATAGTTCTACTTATCTTGTCAATGTCAAGTTCTTGATATTCAGAAAGTTCACTAGGCTTTTGCCAAAATGACTTATATTAATTAAGATTCATACAATTACAGAATGTGTGTAGAGATTTTTTCCTAAGATATTTAATCCAATGGAAAAATCACAGGAATGGGAAACTTGACTCCCAGAAGTCTGAGGAACACTCCAAGTGTATTGTGTGACAGTCACAAAAGAGGTTACAGATGAATGATCCTAACCCAATCCCCAAAATTCTATAATTAAGATATTTAGGCTGGAGAGGTGGCTCAGTGGATAAGAGTATTATTTGTTCTTTCAGAGGGCCTTGAATCTATTCTCAGCACCACACGGTGGCTCACAATCTTGAATCCTCTTCTAACCTCTGCAGGCACTGTGACCACTTGATGTGCAAACATACAGATACAGGTATAGAGCTAGATATGGAGACAGACAGACAGACAGACAGACAGACAGAAAATAGACGATAGATAGATAGATAGATAGATAGATAGATAGATACATACATACATACATATAAATTAAATATATATACTAATATAAAATAAATGGAAAGTAAATTTTAATGACATTAATAAAATAGATCCTATCTTAATTAAGTTCTCTCTCTCTCTCTCTCTCTCTCTCTCTCTCTCTCTCTCTCTCTCTTTCTGCTGTGATAAAATACAATGACCAAAAGCAACTTGGGAAGGAAGGGATTTATTTCAGCATATAGTTGCAGACTTTTATATAGGAAAGTCAGGGCAGGAACTAAAGCAGAAGCCGTGGTGAAATGCTACTTGCTGACTTGTTCTTCATGGCTTGTTCAATTGGCTTTCTTTTACATTTCAGGACAATCTGGCCAGGGGTGGCACTACCCAAAATGGGCTAGACACTTCCACATCAGCCATCAATTAAGAGAATACCACACAGGCTTGCCTATGGGTCAACCTTACGAAGGCACCTTCTGAACTGAGATTCCCTCCACTCAGATGACTATAACCTGTCTCTGTCTCTGTCACTCTCTCTGCCTCTGCCTCTGCCTGCCTGCCTCCCTCCCTCCCTCCCTCCCTCTCTCTCTCTCTCTCTCTCTCCCTCCCTCCCTCCCTCCCTCCCTCTCTCTCTCTCTCATACACACACACACACACACACACACACGCACACACACATATATACACACACAGTCCCATGCATGTAGCACATATATACACACTACTTACTTTCAGCATACAAAAACAAAAGCACAATCCAAAATGAAACTAATAAAAGTTTCCACCGGGGACACAGGGAAACTGTCAAGAGGGCTCAGTTCATAAAAGCTTTTGTTGTCTAGCTGAGTAAGCTGAGTTTAATCCCCGGCATCCAAATGATAAAAGGAGAGAGCTAATTCTGACAGATTGTCCTCTCATCTTCACATGTTCTCCATAGCGTGCATGTGCTTACACAGAAATGCACACACAAATAAATATAATAAAAATTAGCACGACCCTGACAACAATCACCTCCAAATGCTTACTAATGTCCTTAAGGTTTTTCCATGTCTTACTAGGGCTCACACACAGGGCAGCTCAGGGGTTCCTCTGCAAAGTCTTCCATGTAGCATTCCAGAAGTCATGGAAAGGCTGGGACCCTGGGATGAGTGTGGTCATCCATGTGTGTGGATGTGTATTCATATGCATGTTTGGGTGGGAGGCAGTCGTCGTTCATGTATGTGGGTGCTTATGCATGTGTCCATGAACGTCAGAGGTCTACGTCTGATGTCTTCAATGACTTTCTGCCCTTGATTTGTGCGATAGAATCTCTCACAAAGACCAAAGCTCTTGGCTTTGTCTAGGCTGACTGTCCAGTGAGCTTCAGGGACCCTCCTATGTCTACCTAGCCCATGAGGGTTGTCTACACAGTGCTGGGAAGAAGGGATGAAGAGCCTTTTAAGTGAGTGCTGGGGATTCAAACCCAGATCCCAGGCTCTTGTCAGTCCATTGCCAACTGAACCCTCTCCCAGCCCTAAACCTCACTTTCGAAAGTGCTTAGCACTTACTCTTTAGGTTTATGAAAACAGTATCTGGGTTAGTTAATTCAAAAGACAGTATTCTTGCTAACAGAAAAATATCAAATTTTGTTGTTTTTTTCCATAAATCTATTTTTCTGCATATTCACTGTGAATGAGCCAGGGTCAAAGAGAAAATTGCAACCATTCACCGTATAGCTACTAGGGTTGCACGACTTCTGGTTTTCAGGAACTTGGGGTGCTAATGCTCATAGGTTTCTTCTTTTTGAATGTCAGGCAAAATGGATTGCTGAAAAATCAAGTCTACATCATTGAATGATGTGTGTTCCCTGATGCCTTTCACTTTTGCAGAGATAATCCAAAGAGGCTTTGTGGGCTGCCTCAAAGATGTGTCCATCATGAAGGGTTACAGCCCCTCAGAGATGTGGCTACCTTTGGATTGGCAGAGCTCTGAGGAACAGGTCAATGTATCTCACAGCTGGGAGGGTTGCCCCACCAACCTAGAAGAAGGAGTTCAGTTCCTGGGAGCAGGTGAGGCATGGCTGGTGACTCACTGGGCTTGCATTGATTATCTTTCTGTCACAATCACAAAGTACAGGAGGAAGTTGACATAAGAAGAGGTAAGATTGACTTCAGCTCTCAGTTTTCCAGGTTTCAGTGGCTTCTGATGTGTCCCTGAGAGGGACACATCCTGGTGGGAATGTGTGACATTGTGAAACCACTCCTTGCCAGTGAATAGAAAAGAGGTCACACTTTGCTTCTCATGTCTCCTCATTGGTCCTCAAGGTTGCCTACGGGATCCCACTTTTGAAAAAAGGCACATGATAGCAGTGCTTATATATTCTTTTCATGGTCTCATCTAACCTCCTCCACCAATTTTACATTAATGAGTTTATATTGCAGAACTGTGTACATTGAATCCTACATTATTTTCAAAGTATGGATATAAAATATAACTTAAGATTCCTGATACATACTTATGAGTGATATCTCTGGTGGGCCCCAGAGTTCTTGGTTTAAGAGTCACAGTTCCCATGTATAAATCAGGTGATGGATGTCAGCATGCAGATTACTGTGAAAAAATGGCACCAAGGAGATTTTATTGCTAAAATGACTCAACAACCCTGTTTCCCCTTAATCTATAATGGAAAGATGCCTGTCTTTAAAGCTCAGCAGGGAGTTAAGCAGGCCTCTGAGGGTCCACTGGTGAATAGGGCCATCACAGCCACCACTACAGAGGCTGAAGAAAACTGGGAGGTAGTAACCTTCCTTTCCACCCCTCTCTGTGTATGCCATGGCCCTGGAAAGGAACAGTGGGGCTTATCAGATTTAGACTATTCCTCATTAAACACCCAAGTCAACCTCCTGTCTCTAAGTTGATGGGTTACAAAGTGTCATAAACTGTATTGTTTATTTTTCCATTAAAGGCAGTATTCTCGGCTTGTCTTAGCTTCCTCAAAGGGCTAAACCTTATGCAAGATTCCTGTATGCATGTATGTATATGTACATGTCTGTGTGTGTCTGAGAATATAATGTTTCCTCTTCAAAATATGTGACGTTCATCTTGTGGCCCCTATAGGCAAGAGGAGGGATGTCAGAAACTGATCTGTCTTTTCTGGGATTTTTAAACAAAAGGTATACCTTTCTCAGATGCTCGCCACACTCTTGTACTGCCTGCCAGATGCTGATGTGCACACACACTCTTGTCTTAAAGGATTCCTGGAGCTTCGCTCAGATACGTTTCATACTGCGAAGGACTTCGAGATCTCCCTGAAGTTTCAAACAGACCAACTAAATGGATTGCTTCTTTTCATTCACAATACAGAGGGACCGGATTTTCTTGCTGTAAGTTAATGAATTTAATTAAGCTTATATTAAAATACCAGGCCCAACTATGAAAGAGAAAAATTGTGTGTTAGTATAAAGCACAATGGGTTTTTTTTTCTAAACTTACTTTTATTTTCATATTTTTCCTCAAGTAGTCTTTATTTTTACAGGCCTGTGAAATGACTTACAGAGTTAAGATAATTTTTTCAACTGACAATTAGTACTATAAATGTTGTAAATTGAACAGAACAGAGCAGATGTTAAAAATTAAGGGAATCCAATTTAGTTTCTTGGTACATGAAAAATACCTCTTCATTATCTTTTGATATAGTTTCAAAATGTACTTTATATATTTCACTCGGTGTCAGATAAAACACAATACAATGAATACTAATGAGCAAAGCACTCCATTTGAGGACTCAATTATCATCCTCTTGTGTCTTTGTTTCCCCAACTCTAACCGTAACCAGCATGTAATCATAATTTTATGTATCTTATTGGTATGTATTTTATAATTTGAATGATGAACATCTATGAATGAGTTTTACAGATTTTGAGATTTATGAAAATGTGCTTTTAGGAATTTGTATTTATTTGCAATATTCTAGGTTAAAATTGACATTTTCCATTGAGGTGTTCCATTTTCAGGGCTGTATAATATGCTTCTCACCAACAATACACTTTCCATGTATTTGCTATGATAAATAAGATTAATATGAGCAGTTTGTAAATTTCCCTAAGTGAAGTGAGAAAGTGTGACAGTTTTTTTTAATTTATCATTAATCATTCAATCAAATACCATTGTACAAATTGATAGATGGCATAGCACTTATGAATACTTACGTTTATCTCTTGCCTCTTCCAGCAACATCTCTCTTGTTGTTTTCTCCCTGGTTTCAGCTCAGTCTCTCTATGGTGTGAGCCCCTGCTGGCCCTCCAGCCTCTTCCTCTGATGTCTGTGTGGTGATGGTGGCTAACCTTCTGCCATTGGTCACAGTGAAAATATGACAGATGTCTGTGCTCATTTCATGTCACTCTCACCAAATATCTGATAGAATTAAAAGGAAGAGATTTATTTTGGCTCACTGCTGAGTCTTTGGCATTTTTTTTGAGGACATTATGATGGCAGAAACACATACTAGAAGCTTCTATTCCATGAGGAGCAATGGAAGGGGAGAGGTTGGGGAACCATCAGGGACAGGACAGAGAAACAGGTGCCCTTTAGAAACACAGTCCCAATGAGCCACATTCTCTAACCAGCCTGCACACACCCATACACACACCATCTCAAAATAATCTAGTCTGATTTTTTCAAATGTATCTTTTATTTATGTGCATGAGTCAGTATACCACATATGTGTAGGTGCCCACAGAGACAAGAAGAGGTCAACAAATTCCCAGGGAACTAGAGTAACTGATGATCCTGTGCCACCTTGTGGGTGCTGTGAATCAACCTCAGGTCTTCTGCAAGAGCAACAGGTACTCATAGCTGCTGAGTCATCTCTCTGCCACCTCTCTTCAGCCTTAACCCAGTGGGTTAAACCATGGAAGAAGTCTGAACACTGATGGGCCGTGGATATGCCATTACCTACACAGTCAGGGGTGTCTGCTGATCTCCCAGGTGAATCAGTACAATCAAGTTGGCAGTCACATAACCTTGATTTTTCACACACTCTTCTGTACAGTCTGCTGGATGATCTCCCCATAGATATACTCTTGGTTTCAAATGTTTACACAACAAGTAAAAGTCAAAGAGTGCATGGCAAGTAGCAGAAAGACAGACAGACAGAGATAGACAGACAGATATCATAACACCATCAGATCTTAAACTTCTCAAAACCCCTAGCAGAAATCACCTGGGGGAGGAAGCCCCATTAAGTCCATCAGCTAGAGTTTGGGTGAGGCCTGCACAGAGCAGGCTGACCCCCAGGGGTGGGGCATGATGTCCACGTGAAAGAACAACCAGCAGTAGAAAGGTGAACTCATCTGGTTCTCAAGCTGCTGCTCAGGACAGCCAAGAGAAACCAAGTAGGGAAACTGAGGCAGTATGCTGAGTTCCCAATTAAACTTTCTCTGCATTAATGAGCTTCCCACACTCAATTTCAGGTTCCTCTTTCCCACTCCAGGTATCTTTCTATTATGGGATATGCAGTGCTAACCTCTGCTGGGAATAGTTCACCTTCTGCTGTTCTGAAGGACACTGGTTTCACTCCTGGCCTACTTTGTTCTTTTATTTTTTTTCTCCTTGTCACACAGTTGGGACAAGAGGACACTGATAACACTTTGAGACCAACATGTTTAAATCAGAAATGGGATGGGGTAGGCCTGCTTTCCAAGCCAGCATCTCTGCATAATCAAACAGCACATGACACTGATCAGTGAGGATGTCTTGCAGGAACCCAGCTAAGTCAGCACCGGCCACTGTGCTCTCAGGAGTTACTTTATTAGAGCCCTCCTTAGAGCCTTCCTGATCATCACTATAATCATGCTGATTGTAATAACTTTTGATGACCTATCACTGATCAAGCATCCAATATCCCAGTTTCAGACGATGCTTCCTATGCCCAGGAAAAAGAACTTAGGATACAAAATACAAGTCAATACAAAACATAACTTTTGGCGTCAGACAAGAGATGAACTTTTTCGGTCTCACCCCCAAATTATCTAAAATCTACCTCTACACACTGAGCAAGGCTCTCAGTCTCCCAATCTGGTGCCTCCTGTGTCTTACCTAACTTGGAACCTTTCTTTAAACCCAATGTCCTCTGACTGCATGTGTCTACCACCCTGCTTGAAGGACCATCCATGCATCTAAATCTTATGTGGTGTGTGTGCCTGTGTGTGCATGTGTGTGTGCATGTCTGCATGTGTGCATGTGGGGGCAGGGAGTGTAGGCTTAGATTTTTCAAAACTCACTTTAATTAATGTTCTTAAATGTTTCAACATCCCTTCTAGCCCACATACCAGAAGTAAGGGAAAAGAAAGGTTGATAGGAAAACGGGTGTTGTGGACCTGTTTAGAAGTAGTTCTTTGGGGCAACTCCAATCTTCATTATCAGGATATTAGCAGTCCAGTCAAAAACATCAAACATGAATCAGTAGGAGCATCTCAACCCAGAAGAAACCACAAGACTCCCCAAATTGACACGAATCCAAAGAAGCAGCAAGAAGCTGCCAGAATACCACACAAAGTTCTCTGGCATGTTACTGTCTATGAAGTCACAGCAAGCAAAGAAGAGTGAGGACCAACAGAGCGTTGCAAGACGAACCAATGCAAGAGCGTCATTCACTGTCTGTGGGGTTATCTTTATGTTCTTTCTACGTATCACATGCCCTCTCAAGCAGCTGTTCTAGCAAAACATCACATGCCCGCCCACAAGACAGCTTCTAGAAAAATACCATGTGTCTGCTCCAGCAACTCCTCTCATGTCTGCCTCAGCAAAACATCTTCTCATGTGTCTGCTCCAGTGAAACATTCTCCCATTATACAGCTTCCAGAGATACATCACATGGCATAACCAAGTTTTCAACAAAACCAGAAATTTCCACTTCAAGAGTGTGGTGCAGTCAAATATGAATGAGTGCTTATATGTATGTATATGTGTGTGCGCACACATGTGCATGTGTGTGTGTGTGTGTATGTGTGTGTGTATGTGTGTGTGTTTGTATGCGTATGCATGAGCACTTATGTGGGCACACTTGTCTGAATACACATGTGTATGTGTGCATATGGAGCCCAAATTTGATCTTTAATTTCTTTCTGGATATATTCCCCCCTGTATTCCTTGAGACAGGGGCTCTTGCTGACTCCATAGCTTGTTAATTCAGCCAGTTGATATATCCAGCTTGTTCCTAGCAGCTTCTGACTTTGCCTCCCCAATGCTGTGATTGCAAAATTGCAGAAGGTCACACTCCACCCGGTGAGGGACCCTGAAGCTTGCTTGGCAAGTGGTCCAACCTTTGCCTTTAGAGGAGCCTTTGCCCCAGCTCCTCTAAATCTTTCTTGACTCACAGGGAGCAAGTGGCTCATCTGCTTTTGTGCGTACAGGAGTGCTCCGAGATGTTCCTTTGCTCTGAGGAAGATTTTAAGGAGCTGATGATCTTGGTGTTTATTGAATGAAAGGTAATGCCTGCATGCTGAGGATGTGCCATGAAGATATCTACAGAGAAGACATATTCCTTTCCCATCAGGATTTAATTTATTTTATTAACATGCTATGCTCAAGCTTTCAACTTGTAGAGTGGCTGATTTCACACCTAAAACAAAATTTAAAAAAAAAACGGTTGGTAAAATAATTATCATGTAATGCTTTGAGGGAAAATATGGATGCTTTTCCCTTACACTGAAAATTTGGGTAAAATATGCTGACATTAGAAAATGGTGCATTAATCTAAAAGAATACACACAGAGGCAATTATGCTAGAGACTCAGAATAAAACCGAAACATCGAATCAAAATATATCTCGCAAATTTGAAATTGAGTTCACTAACCATTTAAAACAAGCTTCATCAAGCCTGACATTTCATTTTCGTATTGTCCTGTCAAATTTTCCCCCAAATTAAATTGATACATGCAGTCGTATTTTCTCATTTCTGAGAACTCAAAAAACGGAGTCATAGTTCATAGTGTTCTGTTCTCCACTTTGCCAGTCATTTATAGTAGGATTTAATCTGTTAACTATGTTACAGAAGAAGCTGGTGTCTCCATAATATCACACTGGGTCGTATAATCATTACTGGGTATGAATTTGTTTGACTGAATATAACATTCTTCATGGCAATTGTAAGCTTGCAGTATATTTCAATGCCCATTACTTCAGCTCTGCCTAGGATAAGAGACGGTTTATTGTGTCTTGCTTTTCTTCAGGACACTGACCTTCTGTTCTTGTTGAAGCTGCCGTCCTGCAGCTTCCTGATGTGCCTCTTTGCTTTTTTGAATGTGAAATACAGATGGAGCTGGAGAGAGGGCTGCTGAGCTTCAAGTTAAACTCCAGCCTTATCTTTACACGAGTGGATCTCAGGCTGGGACTGGCCGACTATGGTGGAAAATGGAATACAGTCAGAATCAAAAGGGAAGGCTCTGTGGTGTCAGTTGGTGTGAATGAACTCATGAAGAGCACCTCACAGGCTGGAGGCCAGCCTCTGCTGGTGAATTCACCTGTCTATCTGGGCGGGATCCCACAGGAGCTGCAGGACTCCTACAGACACTTGACTCTGAAGCCAGGTAAGGTCCCCTCAGAGGCACACACCATTGGATGTCCCTGACCCAGAAGGCTTTGGTTGTGCTGTTTCCAACACGGAAGTAGATTTGCACTAAAATAATCCCCACTAACCTGCCTTCCCTTTGCTTACAGCCTTTAAGCTAAAAACAAAAACACTCAATGAATATTTCTTCAAACAGATTTTATGTATTTTTATAGGTTTTTTGTAAGTTTTAAAGATTTGTTTATTTTTTTATTTTTATATTTGTGTCTTACATATGTATACGCAATGCAGTGCCCTCAGAGGCCAGAAGAGGGCATCAGATTCTCTGGACTTAAAGAAGGTTAGAGATACCTTGTGACTGCTGGAAATGGAACCCAGGTTCTTTGCAAGAGCATGCAATGCTCTTAATCTCTCAAGCAGCCATAGACAGTTCTCCATGTTGTCCCTAAGAGTGTCTGATCACACTCCTTAAATTCAACATATTTATTCCAACATATCTTCAGCAAATAAGTGTCATACAGATAAGCAAATTTTATGTGTATTACATGCATAATTTCCTTGAACACACATGTGGTTTTGGCTTCTGAAATATCATTTGAAATATAAATGAATAAAATTATTAATAAAATAAAAGTCGAATGAACAAAATAAATGAATTTAGAAAATAAAAAAATTAAATATTGATCATTAGCTATATGTGAAGGTAAAAGATAAAAGTTTGTGTAGATATGAACAACCAGGAAAACACCATTAATTTCATATGTTTCAGTTTCTGATGTCAGAGCTTGTCACCTCCGAAGCCCTTCAGTAGAATTTTTTGGGCAGAAAAACCACATGAAGCACATATTTGTGGAAAAATTAGACAGCTTTATCAAAAATCACCACAAAAGAGAAAGCAGTTAAACACCTAACCCAGGATTTAACTCATGTATGTTTGTATTTAACTAGAAAAAAAAATATTTTAAAAGGCACTTGGTCATGTTGGCACTGGAGAGGCTAGGGCAGGAGGATGACAATTTTGGAAGCCTCCTAGGCTATATAATGCCACTCCTGACCCTAAAACAAAGGGAGAATGGCTATCAGCATTTGACTATAATTCCTCAAAGCACTTCTCATGAGAAGAACAGAGGAAGTTCTTCACAAGGAGCCTCTGAATGAGCCTTGGCCCTTCACACTCCACCTGATGGATAAAGAAGGTGAGGGACAGGGAAGAAAACATCTGCAGGAGATCACACAGTTAGAAAGCAGATACGGGGGGCTGGAGAGATGGCTCAGCGGTTAAGAGCACTGACTGCTCTTCCAGAGGTCCTGAGTTCAAATCCCAGCAACCAGTAATGAGATCTGATGCCCTCTTCTGGTGTGTCTGAAGACAGCCATAATGTACTTATATATAATAAATAAATAAACTTGAAAGAAAGAAAGAAAGAAAGAAAGAAAGAAGGAAGGAAGGAAGGAAGATGTGGTATATTTACACAATGGAATACTACTCTGCAATTAAAAACAATGAATTCACGAAATTCCTAGGCAAATGGTCAGAACTTGAAAATATCATCCTTAGTGAGGTAACCCAATCACAAAAGAACACACATGGTATGCAGTCACTGATAAGGGGATATTAACCCAGAATCTCGGAATACCCTCCCTAGACACAATACGCATATCAATAGATTTCCAAGAAGATGGAAGGAGAGACCCCTGGTCCTGGAAAGACTGGATGTAGGGGAACGCCAGGACAGAGAAACAAGAGGGGGTTGAATGGAGAAAAGAGGGAGGGAAGGGGGCTTATGGGACTTTCGGGGAGGGAGGAAACGGGAAAGGGGAAATGATTTTGAATGTAAATAAAAATATAAAAAATAAAAAAATATATATATAAAAAAAGAGGAAAGAAAGAAAGAAAGAAAGCAGATACAAGAGTCCATAGTGGATAACCTGGTGCCTCAGTTTGAACTCCATACAGTGACGCATTCTTTTGATTGGCATTTGCCATTGCTCTACCTCTGTGACTTGGGAACAACAGAAATTTCCAAAGTGTGACCAAACGTGCTCTCATAAAGAGAATGTTCTCTGTACATTTTTAAATCTACGCCCCATGAACAGTTAAAATTTCCACGAAGCAGTCTTTGCCTATTTGGTAAGTACATAAAGATTTAAATGACTTCGGATTGAGAATATATGGGGCGCTGTAAGGACACTCTGAACAGAGCAGCAGTAAGGAGTTAATGAATAACCAAGATCTAAGACAGTAATGACATTTTCAAGGCACTTAAGATGTAGCAGCTGCTAAAAATATTACATTCATACAAGATCATCGCTAGATTTTCAGGCTTTCCGGTATTAGAGAGAATCTGGTAAATCTCTCTGAGTGAGAATACTCCGTTCTGTTTACATGGGGCTGGGCAGTGTTGGATAAAACAAACTCTGTATCCAGGCTTAGACTAGAGAATCATCCCTGACCCTGTCACCATCGTAAGCCTTGAAGACATGAATGAAACAGGATGATGAGAAAAATGTAAAGCATCAACACAGACCCAAGGGGAGCAATCTTACCTATGCTAGATGTAAGTCCATGATACCAATGCACTTTTTATTTACTAAGCTACTTTAGTGTGTGGGTTTTATCTGTGTCACTGGTTTTAAACCACTGACAAACTATTGAAGTCTTCAAGCATAATAATGCTTGAAGATAGTAAGAAATCGAAATTGGCATTTTTCATTGTCATCATCATGGCCATCATTGTCGTCGTCATTGTCGTCATCACCGTTGTCGGTCATCGTCATCATCTTTCCAGGTGCACAGGAACAGGGTGAAATGGTGATAAAAATCCAGGTTTGAGAGGCCACCCCCCCCGCCCCATCCATCCTATGCTTTAAGATTCTGACTCAGATACTTTGAGACACACTGATCTATTTTACCTGGATATATACTCACCTGAGAGAATATCCACCAAGGAGATGTATAGCCAGCCTACAGGCAGCCACTCGTGATTGAAATGGCTCATGTTTGCTTTCTGTACCTCTCTCTGACCTCTCAGGAGTCTTTATTTTTTACCTCATTCTTTCCTAGTCTTCTTAATTCCAGTCCCTTTTTTTTTACCAACTCCATTTTGGGGTTGTATTCACCCTATTTTTTTTCTCTAGCCATTAGTATGATTGTTCTTCGAGTCAATCGTAAAATTAATTCTCCTCTTTGCTTTGAAAGTTCTGGGCAATTTAATTTGCTAAATTTGTAACACCTCACAGAATTGTGGGAGTTCGTCCTCTAGGAACTATCACAACGAACACAACCAGGCGAGCTGTAACTGCCCAAGGCACATAATCCTGTAGAGTGTTCTCTGTCAAAATCCCATGGAAGGCAGGGAAGGGGCAAGCTAGAAACCATCCCGCCCGCCTCTCAAAGCACATAGTCCACCGCTGCTTTTCCGATCCTTCCACATAGACACTTGGGACATCTAGCTATTGAAACATTTGGGCGCTGGGGAAAGGAAGAAGGGTACAGGAATTTCTGTTGTTTTGTACAAAGAAAGAGTCTCCACTCCTGTCAAAAGCAATTCCTTTCCCAGCTTTTTATTATCATGTTCAGTCAAGTTCTGAAGTGTCTTAAGGAGGGTTTGGGGGCACGGTTGTTGAAATAATGGAGCCACCGTGTCAGAGGAGTCTGTTCCAATGGAAAGAAACCACAGCAGGACCCTGCAGGTGAGCTCAGCAGTTTTGCTGGCAGATTAGGGTTCCAGGAGTCTTTGCTTCAGCAGTTGGTGCCTGAAAACCCAGTTCTTGCCTCTCTGGATGCCCTCTGTGTACAAACTGAAAGGTAGTTACCATACCCATGCCTTTCCTTTAAGTATCTATGCAGTAAGTGATCTCCATGTCAGTAGATGTTTAAGTTTTGAAAATTGTAGTGAAACATGATGAACATGAAACTTCTAACCAGTTTTTGTTGTATGTGTATGTGTATGTGCATACATCCAGGCATACATTGTGCCAGCATGTGAATCTGTATGCCTTTGCACATGGAGTCCAAAAGTCTACCTTTGGTGCTATTCCTTGGACACTGTCCACATATTTAGGTATTTATTCATTTAGTGTGAAATCAGGGTTCTTCGCTTGTCTATGTCTCTCAGGTTGGTTAGATTGACCAACTAGAAAACCCCAGGGATCTGTTGTCTCCTCCTCCCAAACACCGGGATTGCAAGCACTAACAAAACCACCCAGGATTTTTTAAAAGGCCTCTGATATAACTTTCAGTCTTTATGACATCTATGCATGTATACAATGTGTATTGGTCATTGGTATACAATGTATGGTCATACACATACATATATACCAGGATGGGTGAAGATCTTTACTGGAGAACATTCAGCCTACCAGGCACTATACTGCCAAAGGAAACTGACTTTCCATACTCTATTGGCCATCCATCGGCAACAGCAGCTCAGCTAGTGCTGGAGGCATGGGAGCCCCTCCTTACTCCATGTTGGAGAGTACACTAGCTTGACCTGGCTTGGGTCTTCTGTAGGCAAATATATCTGTTGGAGCTTATACATGCATTGTTCCTGTCCTACCCAGAAGGCATTGTTTTGCTGTGGTCATCCCTGACCTCTAGCCCTTGTAATCCTCCCACACTGTCTCCTGTGGTGCTCTCTGAACCTTGGGTAAAGAGTATGATGTAAAGGGTGAGCCTTGATAGCCATTTTCCTCTGGATTTTGGCCAGAGTTGTGAGTTTCTACATTAATCATTGCACGAAGAAGTTGCTCCAAGAATCTCTGAGCTACACTAATCTACAGGCACAATCTATTGAGACATTTAAAGGGAAGTTTGATACTAAGTATTGTTTTAGCAAAATAAATAGTAATAGATTCACCCTTGGGACCTTTGAGCTTCCCAGCCATGGGTTCTTGGTCACACTTATGGTCCTAGGCATGCCTTTCCTTCTCTGATGTTGGTTGGCCTTCAATCCCATCTAATGAATCCAATAGTAAATCAGTTAGAAATTCAATAATAAAAGAATTGGCTGCTACCATAACATTCATGTGACTCCAGTACCCATCAGCACATCTTTCTCATAGCTTGGTGAGACTATTTGTGATTATTGTCCCCTACCAACCTACAGGTCGCCTTTCAGTACTGTGAGAGCTAGCCAGCAGGGAGGAAGTTTCCTGGCCAGCAGCATTTTGATTGCACCATGGGCTGTGATCAAAGTTTTCAGCAATAGTTTCCCCATCAAGCTCTGGTGATTGCCCATCACTTTTATTTCATTTCCAAAGATAGAAATCAGTTTCTCACAACCGCATAAGAAGCACTTGATTGATCCTGACCATGCCCCAGAGGCTTCATTGCCCTTTTAAGTAGACCTTTCAGTAGCATCATGTACAAACAACAGTGTGTATTCATCCCCACCCTTCTCCAGAACTCTGTCTTGACACCCAGAAGCTCCAGAAGCGTGTGGAATTCCTTAGAGCAGCATAGCCACATTGTGAAAGCTGCCTGTCTTTTGTCCTCTTTTTTTTTTTATGGGGCTAGAAAATAGGGTGCAGAGACGTGAGATGATCTTCATAGGTATCATCAGAAAATTGCTGCTATTAACAACAGAATCCTTGCTTCTGAAATTTCCAGCAAATACACCTTATACCAAGCCTCACTGCCTCCAACTCAATTCAACCAACTCTTTTCATGTCTACCATGTATTGAAGATAGACTCGCAGTATTGATCAGTCAGGCCTGAAGGAATTGGAATAATAGCCAAAGGCATTTAAAAGGAAGTAGACTGCAGCTTAACACCATAGAAGAAATAATAAGATATCAGCTAAACACTGAAGAGAACAATTTGACCATTTTAATCTTTAAGAACCCTCAGAGTGTGCCCAGACTTTTCAAACTTGACATTGTCTTATGCAGAAAGGTGAGTGTTTATGGAGGAATTGTGATTACAGTCTTCTTTCATCCAAATTTGGGACATATTTCTGGGCATCTTCTGGCCAGACATGACAGTCCTCTGTCGATACATGTTCAAGGAAACAGTGATTTCTTGGCTGCGCATCTATTTGTTTCTGTTCATTCTCTAGCAAACACAGTAAAATCTACAAACTCAATTGCTCATATTCCCTGGCAAGTAGCCAGTGTTTTAGGCTCGGCACGTGCAATGTACATTCCGCGAAGTTTATGGGGTTAACGTTGCTGACACCGACTGATGGTCTCTGCTAATTTGAGTGTGAACCCAGTGTGTATTCAAGGTGTTTATTCACGATGACAGAGAACAGAGGAATAGCAGAGCACAGGACTCTTGCCTTTTCCTGCTGGCTTCGCTGGGACATATTCCATAACTATAAAATGACTCTTATACCGCTCATGCCAGTGTCTGCGGGCCCCAGTACATGAAAAACAGTGTTTTCTTCGCTCCTGTCCTACATAAACATTTCATAGTCTATCTTGTTCCCAAATCATACAAATGCAGGGATGATTTCTTTCCCCTTTTCCACTTACTCCTACTAATAATTATCCTACATTGACTAGGCACAGGGAGAGTTCTGTCTATCTTGTATGAGAGTTTAAGTTGTGTTTTATAGCTCAAATAATTTAGAACATGTAGACCTATATAGGCAAAAGAAATCCACTTTGTGCCAAAGTGGGATTATAATTATCTATGCACGTGCAGCTTTTCAAAATGGTATCTATAAATACATCTCTGCAACTATTTAGCCGGATGAAAAGCAAGGACTACAAAGATTTCTCGAAGAAGACTTTAATCGTTGTCCCTAACTAAACCCTCCCCCAAGAGGTAAAACTTCAGAGTACAAAAACAGTTGGTCATTAATGACCCAAGCCCCTTCTGTGACACGAATCCCTTTCTGTTTGCTAGGGTTCCGTGGTTGCGTGAAGGAAGTTGCATTTACACGGGGTGTTGTTGTTAACTTGGCATCTGTGTCCAGCCGTGCTGTCAGAGTCAATCAGGATGGATGCCTATCAAGTGACAGTACTGTTAACTGTGGGGGAAATGACTCCATCCTGGTTTATCGGGGAAGTCAGCAGAGTGTTTACGAGAGCAGTCTCCAGCCCTTTACAGGTAATGTGGTGGTCTCGAAATTAAATGCTACAAGTCTGCCACCTGCTTTCTTTTCCCTTGCTGAAAGCCCACTGCAAGTCTGGAGGAAACCGGTTTTAAACTTTCTACTTCTTATTTCCCTTTAAGAATACCTGTATCGGGTCATAGCCTCACACGAAGGAGGTTCAGCGTCGAGTGATTGGAGTCTGGGATGTACACTGGGCACAGGTAAAGTCTGCTGATTTGCAAACATAACTATGCACACATGTGTGTATGTCTGTGCACATAAAGCCTATGTCCTGAAGCAGCACCAGGTTGATTTGAAAATGACTGTGGAAAAATACAGAGCACTGCATTTGATTTCGTCAGAGTTAACTGCATCTTGCTAGGGTTTTTTCTTTCCCCTTAGACTCAGAGAAAGGAGACAAAGGTACTTACAGATTTAATAGGTGCCCCCACGCTATTTCAGAGTGGGAAACATCTACCAAACATCAGTATTACAAAAGGGAGAAGACAGACATTAGGTACCATTAGATGGGATGATAAGTTCTTGAGTGTCATAGAGAGTGCACTCTAGAATCAGGGACATCTCTTTATCATATCCTAGGAGATATCTGTCATGGTGGCAAGCAATAGCCTTGTAGAGTGACTCTTAAGGGCGAAAAGTTTCAAGTACGTTTAATGTTTTCAAATCAGAAGAGAAACAATGAGGAAACAAGCTAGACCAGATTTCAGACCCCCAGCAGTGGGTAGGTATTTTGTACTTCTGACTGTGACAGCACAATCTTTCTTAGGGTAGCATGACTGGGAGCTATTGATCACAAAGTGTTTGATGAATCAGTTTTCCACAAATACAATAAAATGTTTGTCAGAAAGTCTAGCACATTAGTGGTGGCTATTGTCTCTGAAGACAGTTTCTCCAGCCATAAAAAAATTGTCCCAAAACATGCTTTTTCACCATGCTATTCTTTCGTATTTCTCAAGAATTGGTTACTAGCCCAGGCACCTTCATTTTAAGGATGTAAAATCCTGAGATAGATTACTTACTGTCTTAGGGTTTCTATTCCCACATAAAACATCATGACCAAGAAGCAAGTTGGGGAGGAAAGGGTTTATTCAACTTACACTTCCACATTGTTGTTCATCACCAAAGGAAGTCAGGACAGGAATTCACACAGGGCAGGATCCTGGAGGCAGGAGCTGATGCAGAGGCCATGGAGGGGTGCTGCTTACTGGCATGCTTCCCTGGCTTGCTCAGCTTGCTTTCTTATAGAACCCAAGACTACCAGCCCAGGGATGGCACAACCACAAGGGGCCCTCCCCCCTTGATCACTAATTGAGAAAATGCCTTACAGCTGAATCTCATAGAGGCCTTTCCTCAAGGGAGACTCCTTTCTCTCTGATAACTACAGCTTGTTTCAAGTTGACACACAAAACCAGCCAGTTCAATCACTAACAATAACTTTCAAGACTCACTGCCTATAGATTTTCCAGAGAGGATGATGGAGGAATCTCCTAAGATAACTAAAATAATTATCTACATATAGACAAGACATTGAGATGAACATTCCTTCAAGACCCTCCTTAAGCTCAGAGTTGGCAGAAGACTCAGGATAAAATAGCCATTGATAACTGACATGTTACTATCTCTGTTTCACAATCCGCCATGTTCTTAGCAAATATGCTACAAAAGTCTGCTTTTAGGCAATTTAGTGGGTGTCTAGAAAATCTGTTGTTAGCTAACTCCCCAACATGACCCCACTATGGAGTTCTGAAGATACAGCCATGATCTGACCACACGTCCTATGTTACGGATTCACATTTGCAATCTGACCACAACACCAAGCAGCTCCCGAGGGCTGGAGAATAATTGCATTATTTAATTATTTTTTGAGTTGGTTTTCTGCTCTGTCCCTTATGAGAAGACCATCTGGTTGACAGTACCATCTTTGCCCTGTACCACATTTCACAACTAATAAAATCAGCCTCTCTCCCCTTGACTCTTGCCTGGCAACTTGGTTGTGTGTGCTGTTTTCTGTTGAGGCCTATCGTGTTGTAAGCGCAGGGAGAACTGCTTGCTGTGCCTCCTCTCACCAGTAAGGTCCACTTTGCTTCTCTTAAAGCTGTCCTGTGATATTGGTCTGAACAGTGAAGTCAAGGAGGAGACTGATGCGGGGAACCTGTCTCCCATTGTCCACTGATGGCTCAGAAGCCCAGGAGCAGTAGAAAATCTCATTCTCGTCCATCATACTGTCACACAGTTCCGTGGGCTCTTTCTTTGTTTCCCCATGTGGTCAGCTGTGATGAAGTTGTTACTGATCAGAGCTGTGTAAATATATAAAAAATAGGTAAAGGTTATGGATTTTTTTTTAAATCAGCACTCAGCTTGCGGGGTCTTCTGCAGTTCCTATAAGTGTTCTCGCTTCGTTCTGAGATGCTCTGAAGAGAAAGTCTCCAAAACTGATTTTAAAGTCTATCCAGGGCACTGACTCCCTTTACCTCCCAAATGCAATTAAAAATGTGTCCTATATATCACACCTGCTAGAGCTTTGCTTTTTGAAAACTGTTTAAAAAACAATTGAATTTGGAAAGTGGGAATAGCCATTCCAGGATCACAGACAACCACAAATGTGGTTTTCCTTTTTGGGGCTACCTGAAAGGCATAAAAGTGTCAGCTCACTGTGTATGATAACAACCTAATTACCTTGTTCCAAAGTGGCACATCTTTATATTGCTTCACCCTGTTACCTGCCGACCATGCGCCTCCTTCCTGATGAGTGTCACTTAAACACATCGGATACGGTCAATGTTTTGGGGGGAAGCCTGGTCTCAACTAAAAAGGATGTGCTGTCGATGGAGTTTTGATGGTTTTGAAATATAGCTTAAACTGAATGGCTCAAGATGTGCAGTCATATTAAATCAATGCTGAAAAGTTACAACTCTAATAAATTGTATTTATGCTAATGGTCGAGTCTGATTTACGGCTGCCATTAAAAGTGAAGAAATAGGAAGAGTCGTCCCCTCAGACTGGCACTCACTCTCCCTCTCCCTTTTATTCTTTCCCAGCTCCACAGAGTGTGCCAACTCCCTCAAGAGCCCGGGGTATAAATGGATACAGCGTTGAGGTGGCTTGGGATGAACCTGTAGTGCTTAAAGGTGTCCTGGAGAAGTATGTTCTGAAAGCCTACAGTAAGGACAGCTCCCAGCCCCACGTGCTCTCTGTGAGCACCGAGCTTAATGACACCAGCACCCGCTCAGGTAAAGGAGACTCCTTGGTGGAGTCCGTCGTGCACTTTCCTTTGTTCTGGGTTTGGGTAACAGAAAGTTCTTCACACTTTACTCTCCCGAATACATTGGATATGTGTATTGGGCCCAGTGGAAAACAACAAAATAAGGCAGACTGTGATGACACACACCTGTAAGCACAAGACTTGGGAAGCTAAGGGAGAAGAATGAGTGCAAGGCCAGCTCGGGTTACACTAAGTATGAGGCCATCCTAGGCTGCACAGCAATACCCTGTTCCAAAACAAATAAATATGGCATGTGTGCAGATACACACACACACACACACACACACACACACACACACACACACACGCACTCGCACACACACAAATCCCACTGACTAAATGAGGAAATCAATGTGATGGAATCCTGTATCTATCTGCCTCGGATAAAAAGGGTGATTTTGCAAAGCACAGATTCTAGTGAATATAGATGCATTCAGAGGTTCATCTTCACTCCTTCTTCTAAGGACTAGGCTATAGGATTCATAGCCTTTGAATATTGCATAAACATCCTTTTAGAGATCATATACATATCTATGCATACAAATGCATATACATGTATGTATTTATATACCCATGCACAAATGTGTATATGACCACTTTGCATATTTTACCATGTAAAACTTTACTCTTTGGGACTAGCCCAAGTTCACAGAACCATTATTTATTGTAAAATTGCTGATTAAACCTAATTATATCAAGGTGGAGGGGGATTATAGCCCCAGCCATTTGACTGGCAAATCAGGGAATCAATTTTTCACAGTGCAGCTGGCCATGAGGAATGATTAGAAGAGAATACACCCACACCTCACTGACAATCTCACACCATAATCCGTGGGTGTAGGAATAGGAATTTCAGCTTTAGAAAACGCTACAGCAGATTTAACTAGAAAGCCAAGTAGAAGTCTTTGTCCCCAAGAGGAAAACCCCTCATCTATAGCAGAATATCTGGAGTCATGGAGATGCAAGCATCTCCTTGATCACTTTTCTCTTTCCAGCATATTTATTGCACAGCCCCAAGCCTTCGTTCCTATCTTTAGAAGTTACATGTGTCATCCAAATATGTACACATGGCTGAATTTTGTTTATTTTTAATCACACTTTACTGTGGATGCATTTGTATGAGCACACATGACACAGTGCATATGTCAACATCAAGAAGAGGTTGAGAAGCTCATTCTGTCATTCCGCCATGTGGGTTGCAGGATTGAGCTCAGGTCATCAGACTGGGTGGCAAGTACCTTTACCTGGTGAGCCAGTTCATCAGCCCACAGCCAAATTTTCTATAAACTCCTATGTTCTCCACTTCCTTCTCCTCTCTAATACTCCCTGATGGAAACTCAACCCGAAGTCCCCAGTTGAACTTCTTCCATATTGTGCAGTTGGCTAGGCAGATTATCATGACAGTTCTCAAGCAACACCAGTCCTGACCCATTTCCATAAGCTCCTTTTTATAATGTATTTTTTTCCAAATTACCCAAGTGTGAATGTCCCCTCTACATCCTTCACATTGTTACCTTCACAGTTTAGATACCACAATGGAAGTTGAGTCCACCTTGCAGGATCTTGTTAACTTTCTTACCAGTAAAGATATGATCAGTTCTGTCTGTCCTTCCCTTTGAGCATTAATATTACCTGCTAATCTTCTCCTTCCCTTCACATATCTAAATGTGTCAATCATTTCCTCAAAGTGTTTGTTAAATTCATCTATGTCTTCCTACCTACTGATTAAGTCAAACTGCTGAATTTCTTCTGTAGACTTTCCGTGGCTTGTTTGCCACTGCAGGCATGAGTCTGTCCTGCAGGAGAGGGTGTCTGTGAGGGTCTTCCCAGAGAGGTTAGGCAGAGAATGAAAAATTCATGCTGAATGTTAGCAACACTGTTCCAGTGCCTTGGAATGCAGAAGGAATGAGAAGGAGGAAACCAGATGAGCACCAGTATTCACATCTTCCTATTTACTCACTGAGAACACAGCATGTCCACCTACCCCACGCTCCCACCACCATACCTTCCCTGCTCTGATGCTCTGTATCTGTTCAAACCATGAGCCAAAATGGTTTCATGGTTGCTTTTATCAGCTCTTTGTTCATAGCAGCGAGAAAACTAATTAATGAAGGAACTTTAAACTACCTCCTGGATCCTTCTTTCATGTTCTTCTTAACCTATGAAATGGGAAAGTAATATATACCCAAAAGAATATTAATATTACATGATATATTCTGGCCCCAATACTTCTTAACTGTTGCAAGTTGAAGACATAAGTTCAACTCTGTATGCTTCAGATTCCATTTGTGCTAACGAGAGTGAAATGCAACTGCGTACCCCATAAGATAACTAGAGAAACAAATAAATTTGTTGAACAAATAAAATGCTGCTTGGCATGTGTAATGTTATAAACAAGAGCTGTCAAGGTCTATACTCTATGAACACAGTGCATAATATAGGGTAGAATTTTCTAACAAATGAGTAGTGGTTTCAGGGACTTATCACTTTCAAAACTTTGTACAAATTTCCCCAAAGATAATACAAGCTATACTTCTTCCAGCAAGCAAAACACAAGAATTTATATTTCATTTCATCTTAACAACCACTCTATTTTATGTTTTCTTCAAGAACTTTTGCAAATTTGAGAATCAAAAGTTTGAAGCTATTGTTTTAATTTAAATTTATTGCTTATTAGAGACACTGACTATTTACTCACTAGACTTCTTTGAGATGTGGCCTAAATTGGTTCCTTGTTAATTTTTCTAATGCCTGTGTTGCATTTCTTTCTACTTACAAAGAATACTAGATTTTTTCTTATATAATATAAAGCTTCCAAATGTTGCCATTTTTCTTTTAGTCTGTACTTTATACAAATATTTTAATTATATTTTATATACTTGATATAATACTTTCATTTTTCTATAAGCTATTTAAAAATTAAGAATGCATATTTTGTATTCAGGGTAAATTAATATTTGTTCACGTTAGATAAGTCAATTATGAATACCTTACTCGTAATAACAAATTTATGTTTAGTGTAGGATCAAGTCAGATACTGAGCTCGGAGAAGGATTTTCAAGATTCTGGATGATGTCGCCCTAGAGAAGTGGTTCTCAACTTGTAGGCCACAACCCCATTGAAAGTTACATACATATCAGATATCCTGTGTATCAGATATTCACTTTATGACTCATAACAGCAGCAAAATTGTACTTATGAAATAGCAGCAAAGTAATTTTATGGTTGGTGGGGGCACCACAACATGAGGAACCATGTTAAAGGGTTGTAGATTTAGGAAGGTTGAGAACCACTCACTGCTTTAGAGGAAGAACAAGCCAGATTAGAACCAGGGCAGTGAATTAGAGGATGTTACCTCCAGTATGGGAAATACGAGGATGGGGTATAGAGAGGAGAAAGTCACAGACTTGTTATTAATTTTCTGTATGCCTCTGTTTCCCAAGATCTGAGATGACAGATGTGATCTGCTGAACATCTGATTACCACTTTATTTTATTGATCATTTTGCCTTTCATCTTACTTTTTAATCTTTTTTGTGTGTATGTGTATAATGTGTGTGTGTGTATGTGTGTGTGTGTGTGTGTGTGTGTAGGCACACCACGTATGCCACAGTATATGTAATATTGATCCTTGCCTTCTATCTGTTTGAGACAAAGTCACTTACTTCTTGGCACTTGAATAGAGCAGGCTAACAGGTTGTGGTGCTTTGAATGAGAATGGCCCCATAGCTTCTTATGTTTGAATAGTTGGTCCCTAGTTGGTAGAAATCTTTGGGAAGGATTAGAAGACTTGGTCTTGTTGAAGGAAGTGCATCACTGGGGGGTGAGTATTGAGGTTTCAAAAGCCTATCCCATTTCCAGTCAACATTCTTCCCACCTCACCCATCTTGCTCTGCCTCATGCTTATGGATCAGATGTGAGTACGACTGCCTAACCCCATACCTGTCTGCCAGCTACCATGTTCCCTGCCGTCGTGGTCATAGATTTTAATCCTCTGGAACCAGATGCAGGGGATTCAAAGTCAGGTTCATGCTTGCATGGCAAGGGCTTCACTGAACCATTTCTCTAGCCCTTTCTTTCTCCTAGTTACTATTTCTGCCAGTATAGACTGAAGACTCATTGGCTTGATCCCAAGAGGTATGTGTGCTGCTGAGAGCTCTGATGGGCAGGCAGGGCCACATGCAGGTGGAATTGTAAGCAATAAAGATAACTTCAAGTCTGCCAGAGAGCTTCGCTGCTACAGAAACAGATTAATGGAGGATGGGGCAGCATGGGCACTGAGCACCGTCCAAGTAACCTTGGTAATTATCTAAGGCAGAGAATTCCAGAGTAAAGAAATTAAAGGTTAGAAAGTGCTGTGAGGAAGAGCAGAATAGATTCCAGGGCTGGGGGTGGGGTAAAGTTTAACAGACTTTGCAGAAGAGCAGTGGTAGGTCACTTTGTGAAGCCGCTCCTGCCACACAGCAAGCCTCCATGTCAATCGGGAAAATAGCTTTTCTTTGGCATAACTGAAGTGACTTTGGTTGAGATGTTAATATTTTCATTAATTTTGCTTTTTAGAGTCACATTTATTTGAATAAAATAATGCTGATACTGGATAAATATAGGCTGTTTAGATTTATTGCCCAATACAGGATTCTTTACCAATTAAGTTGAAAAGTTTGTTTTTGTTTTTTTCAGAAAATGAGTTCGTTTCTTTTCATTAATTATTTTTCTGTTTTATAATGAGCTCTTTTACTCCACAGATTTAGGTCTTTTGTCTGTGAAAAAATTCAGCCTTATGTATCTGATCATTGCTTTTTGTAAGAAATAGCAAGTTCTCAGCTTAACTCTTTCTTCTCAGGGTGCCCCCTGCCTTATTTTAGTTATTTAGAAGTTGTGTCAAATCCATCTGTGCTCAGAGCCCAGTTTTTCCAATGATTTATCACAATGCCCCCAAGTTTAAAGCAAGGTCCCTGAACCAAAGTCTTCCATCTCAGTGGTGTGTGAAACCCTCATTTACATAAATAATGCAAAGGTAAAAAATAACTCCTCATGTAAAGTACTTTGCTTAGAATTAGAAAGAAATAAATGTTCAGTCATAGTTACAGATCTCTGAGTTAAAGGTTTTGAATTCTAGGATATTGTCTTATAATTGTTTTGTGGTTTTGGTTTGGTTTTGGTTCATGCCTTTGAGCTTTGGATTCTGTTCATTGACTGGCTTTTTAATTCTTTGATTTCAGTCTTTAAAGTTTCACTTCTTCACTTTCTTATTTTACTAGCTCTTACTTCCTCCGATCTCTCAATATTTTTGATTGCCATCTAAGTGCCTGCTTGCCATTTAACATGTCACTTGATTCATAGATGCCAAATTCATTAGTTGCAACCAAGTAGCGCTTTTGAGATAATACAGACATTCTGGGCTGGATGTGAAATGAACTCTCTCCCCACAGGCTCGTGTGTTTGAACACTTGCTGCCCAGATGGTGGTGCTGTTCTGGAAGATTGTGGTTCACTGCCAAGAGCAGCCTGTCTGATGGATGAAGCCATTGCAGGCAAACCTCTGAAGAGTTACAGCCTAATCCTCTACTGTCCCCTTCTGTGATCCATGTGGAGCCATGTGAACTATACTTTCCCTTGGTGACAGAAGCCAGTCTACTGTCATGCCTTCCTTGCTGGGACAGACATAGTTTCTCCATCTGCTGAATGCATACCCCAGAAACTTACCTTCTACAATTCAGTAGCCCCATCCCTAGGAAAACTAAGTGGATTTCTGTTTTACTGCTCAGTGAGTTGGTGCCAATGAAGACTCTTGTGGGTGGGTGACAGGTCTACTGAGGGAAACTTGCTTTGCCCTCACAGCAATCTCACTCGTTCAGCTCCTTTCCTCCAAGAATTCAATGAAGTAAAGCACTAAGATCCAGAGCCATTGTTCATTTACTGGGGACTCAGGTTTCCTGGCCCTCTTGGATATATTGCAAAGTTCTCTCTGTCTCTTGTCCTTCAGATATTCATAAGCATTTGCCCCTGTTATTGGCTTCTCAGAAGGTGTGTCTTCCTATCGAAGAGGCTTTAAAACATCCTACTACCCTTTGCCTAATTGTGGAATATCTTGTTTAATGGCTTTGGAATTGAGCCTGTGTATTAGAGCTTTAGACTGAGTAATTCTCTTGCCCATCTAGCATGGTGAAATGGGGTTAAGAGGAGAAAGTTCACACCATTACCAAGTTTCAATTCCATCCAGAAATCCTTGGGATAATTTTTCCCTCCCAGTTGAAACGTGAAGATTCAGAATGGAAAGAAATACATGAAGATTTTTTCTTTCACATAATGTGTAAGTGTAGATAAAAAAAATATTATTCAAAGTTAACAATTAGCAAGACAATTAAGCACAGGGTGTGTTGGACTCCAGGACCAGTCTCACATGAAGGCAGAGGCTAGAAGAGGAACACGTGATTAAATCTGAATATCAACAGGAAGAACTGGGCAAGCAGAACAGCAAAATTCAGTCGAATATTTGCCTGGTGGATTTTGGCCGCTAGAGGATTCAGTGAGGATAATCTCACCAGCAGTGGAGAGTCCAAGGGTTAATAGACCAACTTAGGAGCAAATGGGCCCCTTTGGGCCACAGGGGCTTGACTCCATACCCTCCCAAGGCCAGAGTTCAGAGTTCATGTCCTCCACCTGAGCCTCCGGGTAGGAAGCACTGCTTCTGTCGCTCCTTATTTCTGTAGACTTGTGACAAAGGGCTGCAATTAGCTCTCTGTAGCTTCTGTGGATTTTCCCTTTTGGCCCTGTTAACATGCCAAGATGCAGCTAGAGTCCAGCCCTTTCCCTGCTGACTGAGGCTGTGCAGAGAAAGGTGCAGAATCTGATCTGAAGGCACACCAAGAATAAGTGAATCCAAGGATGTGCACATATATGGTTATTTTTTTTTCCTTGAGCTGTTTGAGCACATGAACTTAATTATCAGTATAATTAGCTGAGCACCTGGCATCCTGTTAAGGCTGTAATTGCTAAACAAGAATCACTTTCTTAATAGTCTTGCTGTATTACATTGCTCTAAAACCTAAGGGCTATGTTCCTTCCCTTTACCACTGAGTAATTATTATTCTGCCAGAATAATTATTTACTATTATTTACTATTCAACAACAACAATAATGTTTTAGATATTAACAACCAAATCTACATCTTTGTAGAAAAATAAGAGATTTCAATGTATAATACGGTTGGTAATAGCCTTTCTCACTAAAACTAGTTCTGGTCTATGCAGTTGAGTTTACTTCTGGTGTGGAGCAGCAGGGTGGGGTGGAGCAGGGTAGTGACTACCTGAAAAATCTATACATTTCTGTTCTCTCTTGAGTAGTTTTGAGGAACAGTGATTCAACTCTATCATATCAGGTGATTCCCATATGGCTTCTGAAATGCAGCCCCTCTCGTGGGAACCTGCTAGGACTTTAAATTCTTCACTTTGCTTATCTGCATGGGGCTCATGGACCACCCAGGTTAAACTAGCATAGGGACATGCTCTTCTATGTAGCCTTTTCACTGGCTAGGCTGGAACTACCCACACTCTTCCTTCCCCATGTTCCAACTGCATTAGTTCTGTCAGGAAAATCCCAGGGCACATGGAGAAAGGCGGAGAGGGTGGGTACCAGTCTGGCAAGAGCTCACAGTGCAAGGAGAGTACCCTGGGGATTATGCTAGGATGCAGATCTCTACTCACTCAGGCTAGAAATGGGAGGCATGACTCTGAATTTCTCTTTTATCTTTAATGTAAAATTAAACTTAGGAATGTATATCCTTTATTTCTATTTCTAATTAATCTTTTTAGAATTTTGTACAAAATATATTTACATCATTTCTTATTGTTGCAACTCTCTCTGGTCTCTGATTCCTCTTGCAGCCCTCTCATGTCTTCTCACATGCATGCCCTCTTATTTTTTTTAAAATATTCATGTATATTTATATATAATATTTAGAAATTTAACCTGCTGAGCTTTCTTTAGTGTTGCTCAAATGTATTGGTGTTGAATAACCTATTAGGGGCCTTGTCCATAGAGATTGCTCCTCTCTCGGCAAATGGCAATGTCCATAGATAGCTCTTCCTCTTGGACTGGGGCCGTGAGATTTTTCCCATATTTATTGGCATGTCAGCTGGTGCGGCCATGGTTCAGGTCTTGCCTATAGCCACACTGTTGAGACCTCATGGGTTCAGCTTCCCTGTTGCATGTAGAAGACACGATCCCTCTATCCCTTGGCAGATGTCCTGCTCCTCTGGCTCTTAGAGCCTCTCCTCCTCCTCCTATTCTATGCTATTCCCTGAACCTTAGGTGTAGGGGTCGTGTTGTAGATATATCAGTTGAGAGGAGGTGCAACTCTGAATCTCTAATCAACCCACTCCCCACCCTGAGGTGCCAAGTAAAACTCATGTTGCTAGTTATATGAAAAACGAACAAATAAATCTAAAGTTCATGATGCCCATTTGTGTCAGAGCAAAATCAAGCAAGTGCAGTGATTGGCTGGCTCAGGAACGTTTTACCCACATGTGCTGAAAGCACAGATGTTTGATTGTGCACTCTGAATATGGAGAAAGCACATAAAGTAAAAGTAAAAAGGAAAAAGGAAAAGCCATAGGCAAAGGATGGTGTCCACTCCTGAAATTGTCCCTTCCTGTTAACCAGAAAGAATGGGTGAGCATTTTAGGGTTTTCTATCTACTGATAAAAAAGGAGAACTTACTAGTAGGATATCGTCAAAGAAAATAAAGGGTTGAGGAGCCCTGATGGATCACAGAGTGAGGAAGGGTTTCATGCATACCCAAAACCAAACATCCTGTACTTGAAGAACAAAAGAAGGAGTTAGAGGGGGGGGGACTTTAAATCATGTTACTCCTGTCTTGGGACTGACTTGGACTTCAATACAGCCATCATTTGATCTAGGAGATGTTATTCTAACTATAAGATACTGTATAAGTGGGTATCTTAGGGTTTCTATGGCTGTTAAGAGACACCATGACCATGGTAACTCTCATAAAAGAAAATATTCACTTGGGGCTGGCTTACAGGTTCACAGGTTCCGTCCATTATCATCACGGTGGGATGCATGGCATCATGCAGGCAGACTTGGTGCTGGAGAAGAAGCCTAGAGTTGTGTCTCTGAATTGGCAGACATCAGGAAGAAGGAGATACACAGGGCCTTACTTAGGCATTTGAAACCCCAAAGCTCATCTCCAGTAACACATTTCCTTTAACAAAACCACACACCCTAATAGTGCCCCTCCCTAATGATGAAACATCTAAATATTGAATATGAATGTCTATTGGGGAGCATTTCTATTCAAACCACTGCAGTGGATATATGTAAATGTGAACCTATGTATGTTCTATATTTAAATTACAAACAATATACATGATATTTACCTGAGAGGTTGTATTGGATCTCTCTAATTCAATATGATGTGACTTTTTCTTCCTATACAACTGCAGATGTTTACGCTATAGTTTCTAAGTGGCTACTCTCTGTACATACATTTTATTTCCTCATTAGATGATAAGCTCTTCAAGTGCAAGCATTGCATTATACACTCATTTTTAGGTCTTGGGTAATAATTTTCTATGAATAAATTATAGAGTGTCTGCTACTAATGCTTAGTTAATGAGAAGTTAATATTGTATATTTCATCAGGCTCAGGAGTGCTAAGGCTTGAACTACTCATTCTTTAAAGAGTTTCAGCATAGTTATTGCTCTCAAGAACAGTCTTATGAAATGACATACAGGGCTGGTCCTGATTTGATCAGATATTTAGAGTTTAATGCATATTTTTTCCATGGCAAAATAATAATAATGGTAGATGGAAAGATTTTGAAAATTGACTTCAAAAATTTTATGTTATAACAAGATTCACAAATCAAGCATTTACACTACAGTATTCTGACGATATGCATAGAGAGCAGAAAATATTCATTGATTTTAAAAAGCATACAACTAATGGTTTGTATAACGTTGATAGCTGTACATCTATCAAGGGTCAGTACCTAGAATATATGAAGAACTAAAATAAATAATTAAAAAAAAACAAAGAGATCATCCAATCAATAAATCAGCAAATGAATTCAACAGAGAATTGTTAAAAGAAGACATATAAAATGGCTAATAAAAATGTGGGGAAATCCTCAGATATGGAGAAATTCCAGTTAAAATTGATTTGACATTCCAACTCGCCCCTGCCAGAATGGCTGTCTAACAGAGAGTGGAGAGAGAGGATGGGGAGAGAGGGGAGAGGATAGAGGGAGAGGGAGGGAGAGAGAGAGAGAAGGAGAGGGAGAGACAGGGGAGAGAAAGAGGGGGAGAGGGAGAGAAAGGGAGAGAAGGAGGGAGGGAGAGGGAGGGAAGAAGAGGGGGAGAGGGAATGAGGGAAGGAGAGAGAGAAAGAGGGAGAAGAAGAAGAGGAGGAAGAGAAAGAACAGTAAATGCCAGGGAGGACATGGAAGGAGAAGCAGCCTATGTACTCTGCTGCCGGGGACAAAAGCTGGTGTAGCCACTATGGACTCACTGCAGAGCTTCCTCAGAAACAAACATCAATGCAGGAAACAGAATGACCAACTCAATCTTGTAGACCTGCTGTATCCTCCTGGCATGTGCCCTAAGGACTCTGCATTGGCACAATCACAGAGATACATGCACATCCATGTTGGCCATGACACTACTCACTAAAGCCAAGGTGCAGAGCAGCTTAGATGTCCTTCAGCAGATGAATTCCCGAGAACTGAGGCATATGTACACAGTGGAGTTTTATTCATCCTTAAAGAAGAGTACAAGTACGAGTAGAAAGTGTATTTTGGAGAGGAAGGTGGTCTGCTCGGAGGGAAAGTGGACTGAGAAGGTGCTGGGGGTGAGGATGCTCAAAGTATATAAGCCCATGGGAAAATGCCTTGATGAGATCCATTATTTCATAGACTAATTTTCAAAACAATAAATGATCTGGTGTGTTCTAGGCTAGACTGCCAGGATGCAGCCAAATACAAGAAAATACTGAGGAGAAGGAAAGTGTTGTGCAGAATAGCTGAAAGGTGATCTATCATTTTCAATTAATTTCACTTGAAAAATAGAGAACTCAGAGAAATGACTTAACCAACATGGCGGCTTCTTCTGGAGCTGGATGTCCACGGTCTGTCAATGTGGAGGGAGCTGGCATAGTCTGGCAACACTCACTACCTTCTTTGGGGTCAAGTTTTTGGCATCTTGTTCCAAAATGGCTGCTTGGCCTTCACCTTGCCTGTGTGATCCCACTCAGCAAAGACTGAACAGCTAGGAAAAGATCCACATATTCACGTTAAAGTGATATTTTAAGAACTAGTCTATCATGGGTGAACATTGTGATCTAAATTCTGAGACACGGCTGTGTGGACTGTTGGGACTGCTGACCTTACTCCAGGTAGCCATTTATCTAGTAAGAAGGAAACCTTTTAGTTTGTTGAGGAAAAGGTGTATAATATATACTAAGAGGTCAACTAGTGGTCTCTGCCACCATCAGCAAAGAGGGGAAGAAATGAAAAAAGAAATTCATTTCGCTGGGATTGTTCACAGATGAATTTTGAGGAAGTCTGTGCCAGTTTTATAGTACTCCATAAATTTATTTGTGGTTTATTACAAACTATTTCTTTAAATGTAAATCTTGAAAGAAATTGGTCTGAAGATTTGCACAGGACAAAAATACAGCCCTATGACAGAAATTGTAAAAATAGAAGTGATGTAATGTTCCTGCTTCACTAATGTAGAAGAATTGCATTAGGCTCGGCAATGGTGATGAGTTAAGAGCTTTGTCTGTTTCCCTGGAATGTGTAATGTGCCTGGGTGACTTACCCATTGAGGAGACACTGAGAGGCCATCTACTTTTTGGTTTTCTGTTTATTTTTGTTTTAACAAGTAATTCATTTGAGCCTGCAAAGTAAGAATTTTTGCTATAAGCATTTGGACTTCAGCTTTGGTGTAACACATACTGTTGTTAAAAGTGAAGATAATATTTAAATTCTGCTGTCCAGTGATCAGCAGTGAGGTATGCTCATAATATTCTATGAAAGTACATTAGGGTTATCAATCATATTTGATAAAGAAAAGGAAGTTCCTCTTTCTATTCTTTCATCCTTTTATAACTGTATTATATTTGGATTGATGCAGAAAGATGCACACAGGTGATACATGCACACACACACACACACACACACTTCTGAGGCAGTGGTCTTCTTTAAGAAATATTGTCAGCTGGTTTGAAAGACAAGTCATTCTTTGTAGACAAATTGTTGCAGTGAGGATGAATATCTGAATACATTTTAAAATTCATTTTAATGAAGTATTTGCTACCAAAAGTACAGTGTTGTTCTTAATGACATTCCTTCTCCACCACATTGGACATGCTTAGGTCATGAGGGAATAACAAAGATCAGAAACCAGGGTGTGACCTTGGCTTAAGAGTAGTTTGTTTCTCTGCAAACCCACAGCCCTTCTGAGAAACAGGTGACTCCATCTGCTTTGAAGCAGCTCGTGGGACAGTGGTCAGCAGAAATGACTTTCCTCCCTGTTCCCTCCTGCCTCATGCCTTCCGGCTGAGTCGTGCCCATTATTTCTTGGGGCATTCCACTGAGGTCAGCACCTGTGCATTATGTAAGTTAAGGAGTTAACACAAGCCTGTGGCTTCAAACTTCCTTATAATTAAGATGACAGAGACTCTGTGGCTCTTACAAAGAAGCAGGCATTGATTTAAAGTTTGATGCTCACTGTAAGCCTGCTGAGAGAATCTTCATGGGTATTGCATTGAGGTCAATTCAAATCACTGCTTAAACCATTTTCTAAGCCTGGGATTAAGCCCTATATTTTATAAAGGAGATAGTTATTCTTCCTACTTGGAAACATCAAAATCTGCTTGGTTTTGGATCCAAGGTGTGCGATCTCCTAGACTTCCCAGTAGAAGTTCTAAACTAGGCCACAAAGTTCATTTGAAAGAGATTGAGTATTAAAAACACTGGACTTAACACTTCCAAAGCACGGGCTTAGGGAAGAGGAAGTGCCAAGGCTCCTCCAGAGTTCAAGCAAGTTGAAGGCTGACTTTATTTTATAAACACTATACGATCTATTTTTATGTTTTATTAGCCTGTACTAACTATATATAATAATGGTTATTTTAACTAAATTCCCTGAGCCTTGGAAGAGGTGATGCAAATGTCCCATTTAAAGCTGTGCACCCACTAGTCCACTCATCAACTTACTGATGGTTAGAATGCTACAGAAACCGCAGTAGCAGAAGCCCCGCCATCCTGCATGCTAGGAACAGGGAAAGTAGATGTATCTCTGGAGATTCCCAGGTACCCCTTCTAGACTGTTCAATTTTCATCCATACTCAACATCATTAAACATTTTTCTGGGGTCAGTGTGTTCAAACGTTTGTTAGAAGTTTGTTTCCAAGGGGACCTGTGCAGAAAATGAGGCAAGTTGGATTGATTTGCTCCCTGTAATCCACCCACTGGACTGGCTGGGATACATACTTGAGAATTATAATTTATCAGCACCATGGCAGAAATTTTAAGGCAAAAACTGTCCCCTTGTCTTCTCCTCTTCCCAGGCTTTTCCATTCTGTCCCCAGTGATGAGCCATTCAGCCTACGTGGTGTCCCTTACCAGATGGCCTCTTAATAAGTGCTTTGCTCTGACCCACCCTCACATTCTTGATCCAAATGTGAGATGCCAGCAAATAAATCAGAGAATGGCACTTGGCTGAGTTCTCGGGAGATGGAGGAAAGCCCCAGGGAAAGGAAATGAGAGACAGCACGGCTGGGGGTGTGTCCCCAACTCATTATGGCCAGGAAATGGAAGACATGAGAGAGAGGGATGGAAGCCAAACTGAAAAAGAGAGAGAGAGAGAGAGAGAGAGAGAGAGAGAGAGACAGACAGACCGACAGAGACAGAGAGACAGACACAGACACAAAGACAGAGACAGACACAGACAGAGGTAGAGAGACAGAGGTAGAGACAGAGACACAGAGACAGAGACAAAGAGACACAGAGACAGACACAGATAGAGGTAGAGAGACACAGAGAGACAGAGGTAGGGACAGAGACACAGAGACAGAGACAGACACAGATAGAGGTAGAGAGACACAGAGAGACAGAGGTAGAGACAGAGACACAGAGACAGAAAGACAGAGGTAGAGACAGAGAGACAGAGACAGACAGACAGAGAGACAGAGACAGAGATACAGACACAGAGAGACAGACATAGAGAAAAAGAGAATGAATAAGTTCTCCATATTATTCTATTTCTCCTAACCCTTGAAGCATGATCTTTATGCAAAGTCTGCTGGCTTTAGACTCGGGGTAGACGATGCCATGCACAGATTTCAGCCACCAGACTAAAAGTGCAACGGAAATGAGTGGGTAATGAGAGCAGAGCAGCCAGGTCTTTAATTGAATTAAAAGCTGGGTGACATCAGTGCAGACACCTGTCCAATTACAGACAGGCCAAGGTGTTTACCGTTGCTGTACAAGCCATTCGAAGATGACAGAAATCTTTCCGCCCACAGATTAGCATAATGAAGGAGAACAGATTACAGTGGATGCTCGCCAAACACCTAGCTTGGCAGCTGGGGGTGGGTGGGGGAGGGAGAGGAGTCCGCTGAAGAACAGAAATAGAAGCACAATCCTTCTCCAGGATGCTGCCATCTTGCTTTGGTTTCAATTTTTTTGCAGGCAGAGCATTTGTACTTGCAGACATTTAGTCAAAATAGGTAATCATAAAATCTCAATGTCAAAGCCACCTCCTCTCCTGCCTCTCTGAGCTTGGGCTCCGTGACAGGTGCAACAGCCTCTACAAGAATTTTCTCCTAGGGAGTCAGGTGAGAGGGAAGGAAAGAAAGATGTTGGTGATATCAAACTGGTGTTGGAGATACTCATCTGTCAGTCAAAAGATACAGTCTGATGAACAATGTCTTCACTGGCTCAATGAAAAGGACTCTAAAAGGACCAGGTCTGCCTCCACATCTGATTTGGTTTGGAGTTGGCCTATTTGGGGTTTCTGGGCCTTGAACTCAGGTTCTCATGATTGTGTGGCCACCAGCCATAGTCTCATCAGGGAGGATACTGAGAGCAGCAAGAGCCTTGTGAAGAAGTGGATTGATGTGGTCTCTACAGTTACTGACCTGGGAGTCATTGTGAGGGACATTTACACAGCAGTTTCTCTGTCCATGCGCTCTTCTGGGCCAGTCTCTCCTGAGAAAGTATTTGGAGCCTGATACAGAGGTGGTCTTAAATTCCTCCCTACCTGGACAGTCTTCCTTCCCTTAAGCAAAACCCCTGTCCTGTCCTTCACTTGGGCTTTGCAGAGACTACTTGACTTGAAACTCCCCTGGTGTGGTTTGTCAGGACATCTCAATGCCAGGCATTAATGCACAGTGCATTATCGCTTAGGGTGAGAGTCAGGGCCCTGCTGGGGCTAGCAATGCAGGTCCACACAGTGATGCTCCCTGGTTTCATGGGCCACTCACACTTTTAAGACATCGATAATGCTTGCTTTATGCTTATTGAATGCTATCTCGGCATGCCTTCTTCCATTATCAAGAAAGACTGGCAGGCTTTCTGACATGGCTGGGGCCATTTTCCGACTTCACAGAGTTTTGTGACTAAAAGGAAGTTTGAGAGGTCACTTGCCTGCCTGATGAATGGGACACTCTCAAATTAAAAGGAGTTCTCAGGATTGTCCCCCGCAAGGACATCCAGCCCAACCCACTTAAAGTTCATAGTGTTGGCATCTACTTCTTTGTCTTCATAGAGAGCTAGTCCAATTCTCTGTGGACACATTTTTTTCTTCTCTAGAATCCTTTATAACTCTGTCTTCTCTGTATTCTCCATATTTTTTAAAAAATTATGACATTCAAGCAAATTTTTGTAATTGTCCCTTATAAATTTTGCTTTGCTTAAAGGCCTCCTAACCTGACAGGATTTAACTGTCAACAGAACAGCATAGATTCATTTGATAGAATAGTCTCAACTAAGGAACTGTCTAGATCAGACTGCCTTGTAGGCATGACTCTGGGGACTTGTCTTGATTTTTAATTGATATTGGACAGTTGGGCCTACTATGGATAGTATAATTCTTAGGCAGGTGGTCATGGACTATACAAGAATTCTAGCAAAGTATAAGCTGGCTTGCAAACCAGCTAGCAAAGACCATCCTATCTGGGACCTGCTGTACTTCTTTGGTTGAAAAGTGAGTTTGGTGGGAGGTCTGTATAGAATAGCATATTGGATAGAATAGTAAACAGATCTGCCTTCAAGTTCTTGTCTTGAGTTCAACCATTGACTTTTCTTAATGATGGACTGTGACCTCAAAGAGGAAGCCAAATAAAACTATCCTATCCCTAACTTGCTTTTGGTCAGAGTATGCCACCATAACAAAAGAAATGAAACCAATACTCCTCCTGGCAACTTAGACTCACAGGTACAGATCATGCAAATGCCTCCCAGAACACAGCAAGCCTGAAGAGACTGCTTCTGTGTGAATCTGTACATGGCTACCATCACTGTAGTCCTGGTAGCCTTGTAAAAATAAGTTATCTTCTCAATTACCTTTGCTAGAGGTTGAAAGACAAAGCATTGGTTAATAATTTCTAATGATAGATTCTCAGGATAGCACTATGTTTTTCTCTGGAGACTATACAATCTAAGTGTTTACTTTGACCCTCAAAGCAAGACTTGTGGGGATTCATTTAGGATCGGGGAGGCTGTATTCAAGATGGGCTACTTGCTTAGGGTCAGACAGAAGCTATTTTGCCTCCTTTGTCAATCGCACAACTTTTTCTAGGCATCAACTTTAATCCATCTGGGAATGTTCTCCACAGGGGAGCAAAGGGAATTGAATGTATGTCCCAGACGGGAGGACGGTAACGTGCATACCCAGTGCTTCCTTATGGCTCACACTTAATGGTGACCAGTCAAGAAAGGAGAAAGAACTGAACCATCATCCTAGGACTGTTTCTGAAGTTTCTAGTCTGGAAGTTATTTAGGCACTTTGACAAGACATTCTGCATCTCAGAGATTCAATGTAATAGGCAAATCCCCCTTGGAGCTAGGGAAGAATCACCACTGCAACCTAGAAAAGAATAACGCGTTTTTGAAAAGTGTGATGTAAAAGTCATGCAAACTTTCCACCAGGGATCCAAATCTGGCAAACCCCCAAAATTCAGCCCTCTTCTCCTCTCTGCCTTTGCTCCTCATTCTCCATTCTGTATCTTCCTTTCTTGGTATTTATTTTTTTTTCTCACTTGCTTAAAAATGGAAAGGCAAATGCTTTGATAAATGGCCCAAAGAATAATCTAGTTTCTCTCCATGGTCCTTTAAGGTCTCCAAACTTCTCTAGGAAGTATAACACGATTTGGTAAACCTCTCTTCCAAAGAAAAAAGCTGGAAAAAATTTTGCTAAGAGGCTAAAATGACCATCCTTCAAAGTTTTCTTATTTAAATAGGCCTCAGAAATAGAGTGTGCATCTTATAATTTCTCATGTCTATATACTTTAATGACTTTAGGGAAATGTCACTGCTGTGTGATGATTTCCTTAAGTAAAGAGGATGTTCAGGAGAAAAGTCTCATGGTACATGTATGTTCTGCTTAGCCTTGTCAACTTGGCTGAATTCAGATTCTCGTCTGAAAGGAAATCCTCCTTGGAGGAATTACCTAAGTCAGTTTGGCCTGTGGGCAAGACTGATGGTAGCTATCTTGGTTGCTAATTGATATATTGATATAAGAAGACCCAACCCACTGTGGGCAGCATCATTCCCTAGGCAGAGGATCTTGGCCTGTAGAAGAAAGCTAGCCAATCATCTACCTGCATGACACAGCATGCAGTTTTCTCTCTTCCACAACTTTTGCTTTGAGTTTCTGTCCTGTCTTCTTTCAACGATAGATTGTGACTTATAAGTTGAAATAAATCATTCTTCCTGTAGCAAGCTTTTAGTCACAACAACAGGATGGATCTAGAACAACATCTATGCAAAGAGACTTATTTACTGGAAACAATCTAGTCCTAATAGAAATACTGAAGCTCATTTAGTGGCAGGTTTTTCTGTGATCCTCCATGACTATGTGAACTTTCCTGAGAGGCTGAGATGATGGCTGAAGTCCCACCATGGCACTTCAGCTGTGGTTTGAGGAGAAATAATATTTCAAGTAAGAAGTTTGTGTAAAGGCAGGCATCTCTGATTCTCTGTGATCATGGTACCTTAATTACTAACAGATATAAAGCTTGCTATATCACCTACCAGGATCCAAACTTGTGTCTTTTCTTAGCCAACATTGCTATGCCTGCACTAATGATGAACATCTAAGAGAGATTGCTTTTGTCATGTGATTAATAGGATCACTCATGAGCTTTATATCCCAGCATACTTTGCTCACATTGGCAACACAAGTGTCATTCTCTGGGGCCTGTCTCACTTCCTATTGGTATTATTTGAAATCAGCCATGTAAGCCGTAGTGACTTTAGACACTCACAGTAGAGTTGTACTTCTCAACAAGAAGGATGAGTCAAAAATGTAGTAAAGCTAGAATTGTCAAGAAACATGTATGGTGACAATTTCATTTTGACACTGGAATTTGTGTATCATGATAGTGGTGCTAAGAAATAGGAAAGTGGGAGCTAGGGAGATGGGGAGATGGCTCAGTGGGTAATGAACTCACCACATAAGTATGAGGACCTGAGTTCAAACTCGCTGCACCCAGGTAAAGGTCAGAAAGGTGGAGCAGTCCATCTGTGTGTGATCCCAGTGGTCAGGAGGTGAAAATGGGATCCCAAAGGGCAAGCTGGTTAACTAGCCTAGCAGAGTCAGCAAGCCATTAGTACAAGTTAGAGGCCTTGATTCAGTCAATTAGGGGACAAATGATAGACACCTGATGTGACTTCTGGCCTCCACACACACTCACAGCCATACAGGTACTTGTATTCATACACACACATGTAAAGGGTGGGATAGAGACCATATACTTCTCTTGCAGAGGAGTCTAGATAAATTCCCAGCACCCATGTTAGATGGCTCCCAACAGCCTATAACTCCATCTTCAAAGGCTCCAATGCCTTCTTCTGGTATCCACAGGCTCCTCCACACATATAAATGTAACCCCATGTAGAAACATGCATAATCATAATTTAAAAGAAACATAAATCTTTTTAAAATACAGAAATAGAGAGCCAGAGGTGTAAGTCTGTGATACAACAATTACGTAGTGCACTTACATCCCAAATCCCATCCCAAGGGCTACAAATCGAAAGCAATGCAGAAGCAGAGTTAAGGAGTTATCTCTGGATTGAGGAAGATGGAGTGGCACATGCCATTAGGAAGACAGGTGAGGACATCCATACGGCAGGTGGGAAAACAGGGCCAGAACTCTGGGGCAATGACAAGTCTGCAGAGATTGTGGAGCTCTCCATATGATGAGGCTTGATAGATTAGCAAAACTCAAAAAAGAAAAAGACTTGAAGAGCTGGTCGGGTAAAACACAGGCCCTTAAAAGCATCCTTGGAGCAATCAGAGGCAATCAAGGATAGAAACAAACTGTCTGAAATTAAACAGCTCACGGCACTCCAGTGGCACCAGGCATGCAGAGAGAGCCCATGTCCAGTATGCACAGAGAGTGAATAAACCTGGCTTCCTTGGTTTTGGATTTAAGAGATAATGACTTATCTTTGAAAGATGGAAGTCATTCAGAGGCAATGGAGGCAGGAGCTGAGTTTCAGCCATATCATGAGTTAGACTAAAACTATTCTACACTAGCATCCTCTGCACACAAAGCTATGCTGGGACCTCTACTTGCCTGAACTGATAAATCTCGTTAGTAAACTTGAGCTAAATACTTCAGTATCCCACCATATAGGCCACTCTTGGGGCCTCTCCTTCAAGACAAAGATTATTATCCATGTAGATATGACAAGGCTAAAGCACCGAGGCCTGTTTAGACCCATGGAATTCATCAGGCACACCAGCCTAAGCTGCTGGGTAGCCACTTGCTATATGATAAGGGTGACTCTGTGATTGCGTTGGCTCAGTTGGGATGAGAGGCAACTTCTTGAAAATCTGGAACTCAGAAGACAGGTCATGTGTACTAGAATATGCAAGAGCAAATGGTAGCCCAATGGGACGATGGACGGAAAGTAGAGGTTGTACCACAAAGTAGTTTCAAAATTAGAAAGATGCCAACATGTAATGTGTGTGTGTGTGTATGTGTGTGTGTGTGTGTGTGTGTGTGAGCGCACACACACACTCTACCTCACTGTCTTGCTGCTTTTGGCCACAAACTGAGAAGAGGGTGTCACATGGTTGGGTATTTCCCAACAGATGCACTGCAGGGAGATAGCTGTGTAACCACTGAAGTGAAGACTGGAAACAAGCACTGAGGTCCATGGGTGAGGGTGAGATGCAAAGGGAAGCACTGTTCTCCATCTTTGTTCATTCCTTCTTCTCATTCTTTCCAGTCATTAAATTCTCTGTTGGGAAGAACAAAGCCACGTGCATAGATCTTAAAATCTGTGCTAGAATTGGGCTGGGGAGATACTCAGTAGAAGCACATGTTTGCAATCCAAGTGCAGGCAAGGCAGAGACAGGAGGATTTTTGAGGCTCATTGACCTGAGAATCTAACCTAATTGGCAAGTTCCAGGTAAATGAGAAAGTTTTTCTCAAAAAACCAAGGTAAGAACAGGTGAAAAAGGCAGCCAAGGTTGACCTCCAGCCTTCACAAGCATGTGCACACACACAAACACACACATACAAATACACAAAGCCACATGAATCCATGCATACACAAATACAGACAACCAAGCACACACACATGAATACAGACACACAAACAGAGACAGCCAACCACACACACACATGAATACACACACAAAAACACAGACAACCAAACACATACACACGCACATGAATATACCACACACACACACACACACACACACACATACAAGCACAGACAACCAAACACATATACACACACATGAATACATATACATACAAATACAACCAAACACATATACACAAACATAAATACACACACACACACACAAGTAATAAAGAGTTTAAAGGGTGACATCTCTCACCAGTAGTGCTCCTTGGAACACTAATGTATTCTCTGGGTTACTGAAGGCTTAGTCAATAAGGATAACAAAGACCAGACTATATTTGTTATAAGTGTGATAACATCTTTTGGATCAAAGATTGCCCTAAGAACATTCAGTGAGAGAAACCAGAGCAAACGCATGAACTATGAGTTTGTTATGTCTTTCATCCATAAGACTCACCGAGTAAAGGGTTTCTTCTTGGTTAGAGCAGTAGACAAAAGGTGGTTTTGGGGACAATGAAAACTTTCAATTGCTGAACAAATCTTACATATCACCTGCAAAGCCAGGTTAATTCAATACCTCCCTGTGCAATGCTTCCATTTGAGACAGGTGTCTTAATTAAATAAACTAATAATTTCGCAAGTAGAAGTAGAAAAGCATAATTATCCAATTTACTAATTGTTCTGTTGTGTGAATTTGCATACTTTTTTTTTTTTTGCCTGCCACACAAACAGTTTGTCTCGGTGTAGACTACCGTTGAGATAATGGAACCCCTCTTGGGAGGAGCATTTCCTGAAGTGTACTAACAAACTGCACACGGGGCTTCTCAGTTAAATATGGTTGGAAAGTGCTAGGTTTGAGCAAATTGAATCTTTTTTTTTTTTTTTTTTTTTGGTTTCTGTGGGAGTTTCAGGCCCTGTAATGAAGCATTATGCGGGAATGGGTGTGCGGTATCGTAAGCACCAGTACTGTGTTAGTGATGTCTCGGTAGTGAAGGTCTCTGCTCATGAGTTACCCTCTTCAACACTCAGTAAGTGAGAAAGCAAAACAAAACCAAACAAAATAAAACTGAAGCTATTCATTGTGGTTTTGCCCCCCCCTCCACCATATCTGTGCCTTTTTCTCTTTCTCTGTGTCTCCCCCTTTCCCTCACATACAAGCTAGCAAACATATAAACCTTTTGTGTCTCCCTTTTATCCTAGGCATCTTGTCAGGACTTCATCCCTTCCACAGCTATGTGGTAACCCTGACTGCTTGTTCTCGGGCGGGCTGCACCGAGAGCTCACATGCATTGAGCATCTCCACTCCACAAGAAGGTAAAGTAATTTCAAAGGTCTTGACTTCCACATTTCAGTCATGAATAATAAAATAGGAGAAGAGCTAAATGCTGCGAGGCCATTTGCTGGAAAACCCCGACCTAATTTGATGACAAAGTGCATTGCCAGGCCATAATTGCTCCCATTTTTTGGGGGGGTGCGAAAATGAATCAAACTCCATAGCCTTTAATGACATGCATCTTTAATAGCTGTAATGCAGATTAATGGGCTTTTTAATTGCTGTTACATTGTTCATGCAAGAGCCTTGTCATTAATATGGAGCATCTGAAAGATTAATGAAAGCTTCCTCATTTTACTGTGGCTCAGAAGTAAATCTAGAGACAGTCTGACTAAAAAGAATTGATTGTATGGCACAGTATGAAATTGAGAATCAAACGGTTGATTTCCATGGTCTCTTTTAACTGCACAACAGCATGGGCAACGACAACTTCGGGAAGACAGAGCCTCCACATGCCAACCGAGGCAAGATTAATCCCTGTTCCTTTCCTCCCACTCGAGTCTCTCTCCCTGTTGTTCTTGGGATGTGTAAACTGTTGGCCTGAATTAATGTTTCAGAAAACATGAGTGAGGGCGGCAGTGGGGAAGAGAAAACACCTCAGGACTCCAAAAGCAAAAGCTTTGCTCAAGCATCCAAACACACCTCCTCAAGAAACACCAGCTCTCGGAATACTAAGGGAGCTGCTACTTCCTATTGCTCCTGTCTGCTGCCTAGTGGGAGAGGCATTGAGACTTGAAAGCTTGGTCTTCAGGGCAAAAGTTATTTTGTAAGCCCGCTCACTCGCTCGCTCGCTCTCCCCCCCTTCCTCTCCCTCTCATGCGCTCTCTCTCTCTCTCTCTCTCTCCCCCCCCCCTTTGTCTCCTTCTCAATCTCCATCTCCGTCTGCTTCTCCTTCTTCCTCCTCCTCCTCTTCCTCTTCCTCCTCTTTCTTCTTCTTCTTCTTCTTCTTCTTCTTCTTCTTCTTCTTCTTCTTCTTCTTCTTCTTCTTCTTCTTCTTCCTCGCCTCTCCCTTCTTCCCTTCCCCACCCATGCACACTTCCCTAAAATCTCTTTTTCCCTTTCTCCTTTTACATCTCTCTGCAAACCCCATTTGCTTAGGAATTGTGTTAGAAGAGAGAAGGCCAGAGGCAGGCAGAAGCCCATATGATGACATGAGGAGAAAGGATTCTGTGACATCCTTCTTGAGACCCTCTATTCTGTTTCACACCTGCTGTTGACCAGAGTCCACTCCCCCACCACCACCTGCTGTGCTGTCAGAGGCACCCATCAGGCCTGTCTACTCTATTGGAGTGGCATTGTTCCTCTCGGGGTGACATTGTGTCTTCTGGGGCACAGCATTATCCCATTTAAGAGTCATTTCCACCAGCCCTCACCTGGGAAGTTTCCTGTTGCTTCCTCTCCATCTACTTGTCTAGACTTTGCCTGGTATCCCTCACATCAGCTTCACAACCATTTCACCAAGGGACTAGCCTCTCATCTAGTTCAATGCCTTTGTCATTATGTGAGCAATTCCCAAACCCCTTTCCAAGGAGCCAAGACTAACATGCAGAATGGTGTTTCTGTTTCTGATTAGTTGTTTTGTTTGGTTTGGTTTTGTTAATTTTCTGGCATTTTAATTCACTGGCTAATATGTAAATAAATCCTTTTCAAGAATTACAGTACAGTTTCAGTATATAAGGATTTAAGTGTCCCTTTCTTGGCCATTCCTGTAGTTGGAGAGTTTTTAAAGCCTCCCAGTTAGGAACTGCTCACCACTGTTGCCCAATTCACACCTCATGCTCCGCCAAGCTGGCCGCAGTGATCTGCTCTAACAGGCCCAGCCCCACGAGGACATGATGGGTTAACAATACTTTTGATGAAGTAACACAAATGTCAGTCAACTGAACGAGAGTAGGGACTCCCCATCCATCACAGATGCAAATTCTCAGAAATTCAGGACAGTTATTTAGCACCCTTTCTAAAGCAATTACTGACAAGCTGCCTGAGAGTCAGGAATACTTCCATGCACGGGACTACAGCTTTAGCCCGTGATTTATTGGTTTGGGTCTGAAAAGTTTTACTTAGAAAAGTAAACTAAAATTAGACTCTATTTTATTCCTCCACAGCACCCCAAGAGGTCCAGGCACCAGTCGCAGTGGCCCTTCCCAATTCCTTGTCATTCTTCTGGAGTCCACCCAGACAGGCAAATGGGATTATTACAAAGTACTCCTTATACATGGATGGGAGGCTGGTCTACACAGGCAAGGAACAGAACTGCACAGTCACAGGTGAGCCTTCAGTCACCATCAGGTAATAGATTCACAAATGTCCTTTCTAGATAATCACTGCATATATTTTTCTGAATCGGTTGAGTGAGTTTTGACTTCTTGGGTCTTCCAGGGAGCCTTGGGACTGTATTAGTCCAGATGTTTCTGGATCCCACAGACCATGTGTTTGACTCTGAGTGCCAGTATGGCCCATGTACATGGGTCTGTGAGCTGACTAAATTGGTGACTTTTTAAACATCTTCCTGGTTACATGACCATCTATTTAAAATATGCCTGCATGGAGAGTAATTTGAAGATGCAGAAGCATGACTCAGCATGGCACAAATCTTAAACCATTTGAGACAAAACATGGATGAAGATAGGGCCAGATTATCTGACACATGAGCAAAATGAAATTGCCAAACGCTTTCTAAATGCCAGAGGCTCTCGATGAGTGCCAACTGGTATTTGTGTTGTATTTAGGGTGCTTGGTGTTTGTCCAGACTAGTCGTGTGATTATGTTGTTGCATTGCTGGGTTAGACTATAGGGAGGTAGTATTACTCAAATGTTGATGGATTTGGAAACTGAGGTCTAGAGATAGTGTTTTTGTTTTTGTTTTGTGAGAGGCCATAGTAAGTTCCAGTCAAAGTTTGAATTAATTATTCAAGGGTTTGCTCATTCATATGAAAGTTAGGCATTAAGATGACAGAGGTAAGCAATAATACTCCTCTTGGACATATATATACATATATATATACACACACATATATATATATATATTTATATATATTCCTTTTTAGTCTGAAAATATATAGGGAACAAGAACTGTAACTTTTGTATTTCATTCAGGACTGAATGGACACCTGCGATATTTATTTCACAAGGTAGATGTGGTTCCCACTTTACAGGTCAGGAAGCTGAGTTAGAGCAGGATCAAGGTTGCACCGCCATTGAGTGTCAGACATTGGTACTGACTGAAGCAGTCTAGCAGAAGTACATGGGTTTATGTCATGTCTTCTCTGAGTCTTCAGATCTGTATCTATAACAGGAACATGGTGGTTAACTTTCCTGTCAGATGGACTGGATTGAGAATCACCTAGGCACACAGGACTGGGTATATCTGTGAAGGTCTTGCAGAGAGACTTGGCTGAGAAAGGAACTGTATTAGTTTGGGTTTTACTGCTGTGAACAGACACCAATGACCAATGCAAGTTTTATAAAAGACATTTACTTGGGGCTGGCTTACAGGTTCAGAGGTTTAGTCCATTGTCATCAAGGCAGAAGCATGGCAGCATTCAGGCAGGCATAGTGTAGGAGGAGCTGAGGGTTCTACACCTTTATCCAAAGGAAACCAGGAACAGACTGGGCATCTTCAGGCATCTAAGAGGAAGATCTCTAAGCCCAACCCTACAGTGACACACTTCCTCCAACAAGGCCACACCTTCTAATAGTGCCACTCCCTGGGACAAGCATATACAAACCATCACAGAAACCACAAGCCAAAATGTAGCTTTGAGATGTGTTCCCTAGGCTAACACCAAAAACTCAACACAAACAAGAGTAGAAGACCCAGATGAATACTGCCTTTCTCTGTTTCCTAATATCCTCTAGCTCCCAGCATCCCAGCTGCCCTTATGCCATTGAGGACTTCTCTACCTCTACCCATCAGCTGAGATAAACTCTTTCTTCCTTTCCTAGTTAGGGTTTCTATTGCTATGAAGAGACACTGTGACCAAGGCAACTCTTACAAAGAAAAATATTGGATGGGGCTGGCTTACAGTTTCAAAGATTCAGTTCATTATCATCACAGCAGGAAGCATGACAGTGTCCAGGCAGGCATGGTGCTGGAGAAGGAACTGAGAGAAAATATTTCATAAATGATCATTATTAAAACACATCAGAGAACTTTACACATGGAGTAATGGATGGAGCACCTTTTCAGGATCAAAAATACATTGTTGTTCATGAAAGGAACCACACGTTCTGTCCATACATGTACATGTCATCCCCTGGAAGAACCCTTCTTGTGACTCCTCAAAGACCAAATATGTTTATAGCCCCCTTGGTGGGTTTTTCAATTTTTTGTAGTGTTTTCCACTATTTTGAATGATTGTGTGTCTTATTCTAAGATGTGCATTCAAGAAGCTATGAGCATGTCTGCTTGGCTCAGTGCTGTATAAAACAAAACCTACTCCAGAGAGGATACCAACTCAGCAGCAGTGGAGGAACAATCAAGGAGTCATCTGACTCTCTGGAAGAAGGAAAGTAAATAAATAGCAAGGACTAGTTCGGTTGCTCAAGAGAACTGATGGCTGTGGGTTCTCTCCTCAGCATCACTTCAACCAGGAGTCCAGGACATGCCTGGAATTCCAGCACGCAGGGGATAGAAGCAGGAGGGCCAGAAGTTGAAGGTCATCATCAGCTGAGTCTGAGACTAAGCTGAACTACAAGTGTTCCTATTTCAAATGAAAAAGGGAAATTCAGACAGGAAAAGAAGGAAGGGTTGCAGCCATACACAAAGCATCTAAGTTCCACGCACAACACCCAACCAAACTGGTCACACAGAATGCTTTAGTTCTATGAACCAGAGTGGTACACAAGACACTGTAGGCTGTGAATATTTCGCAGATATGCAAAGTTACCATCAGGTGACCTTTTGCAAAGCCAGAAGAAAAACTATGTGGAGAGGGAAGGACTGAAGATCCCACATCAGTTTCTAATTCCACCTGAAAAACCATACTGCCTTCTATAAATGTTGGAATGACCAACGGACCTTCAGAGGAAGACTTCAGAAATGGCATCACCGTGGACCAGAACAGCAGGTGCCTTATGTGCTCGCGACACCTGCACTTCGCATGCTTACAGCTGCCTTCCTTCTCCAGTGACAAGCTCTTCGGTGGGGTCAGACTGTGTGTCCGGTTTAAAGAACTATATCCCTACCATCACCCATCAAATGACTATAGCTTCCTCACAGGTAGCTGTACTTCATGTTATTACCACTGAATAGCTGAAGACAGGAAGCACTCTGAGATTTCTCTGTCATTCACTGTGGAGAGGAAATTGAAGGATGGGTTGGAAGATGGACCCGAGTCTTCTGAGCTTTATTAACATTTATTTTTTGGCAGTTCTTTGAGAGTTTCATGTATCTTTACCATGCTCACTTCCCTCCTCCTTCCTGTTCCCTGATTCATCCCCTCTTCCTTACCCACCCAAATTTGTGCATCATCCTCTGTCTTCTTTATAATCCTTCAAAGCCAATTTTTGCATCCCAAATACTCGTGGGTGTGTGGACTTCCACAGGAATGTGGTCAACTTACCAGAGCCCATCTCATCCTCTCCCAGAAGCTCTCCCAAAGCTATGTGGCTTAGAGTAGGGTAGAAGATCAAGCTCCCATCTCCACACTATGATCTTGTCTGACTGGGTTTGTACAGGCCTTGTGCATGCTGTTGACCACTGTGAGTTCATATGCGTAGCATCCTGCTGTGTCCAGAAGACAGTTTCCTCGTAGTCATGCACCACCTTTGTCCATTTCATTCTTTCTTTGTTTTTTCTGAAATGCTCCCTGAGCCTTTGGAGGATGGGTGTGGTACGTGTGTTCCTCTTAGAGCTGACCTTTATGCCGTCTCTTGGTCTCTTGTTCTCTGTGCCTCGGCCAGCTGTAAGTCACTGTGTGAACCCCTATCTGCTGCAGGGAGAAGCTTCTTAGGCGCAATGAGAGATGTGCTGAGCTCTGAGTCTAATCATAGGTCCTTAGAAGTCAGTTTCATGCTCAGCGGTAAAAGGTTCCCCAGAGCCTGGACCTGTCCAACCGCTGGTTCTTCACCTGATAGTGCTGCCAGGAATCGGATTTATCTTACAGAGTAGCAGACTTTTGACTCCATTCAAGAAACACACCTCATGATCTACAAGAGACACTACTGTAGGGTCAAAGAACATATCCCATCCAAAAGGATCCAAGAAGCAAATAGATGCAACCATACTAATATCTGACAAAATTGACTCCAAACAAAAAAAAAAAGAGAGAAAGAAAAGAAATCAGAGGAAATGAGGAGGGATATTTCATATTTCTCTAATTTGGTTGCAAGCCAAACTGAGGCCCAGATAAACCAAGAAAGTCAGTAACTGGATGCACCAAGTTGAATGTGGGTCTGTGTGATCCTGGGGTTGACGCTTTTCATGTTGGATACAGTTTGTTTTCACTTACAGATCTCACAGGGGAAAAGAACCTGGGCAGTCCCTGGGACTCTGCACCTTCTAAGCTCTACAGTAAATACCACAGCCTGGGGTGCCCTATGGTTGAAAGCATTCCTCACAGAGGAAAGGCCAAATCCAAGGTCCAGGTGTTAGCAGGTTCCCTTTCTCCTCGGAGGTGTCTGTTTGCCATGAGGAAGACAGTCTTCTCATGGGTCCTCCCCGGGCCTTCCCCTGTCTGCTGTCTCCTCTTCTTCCTGTCCTGTCAACAGTAACTAATTAGGTCTGCAAGTCTATGACCTCACTTAACAAAATTCTTGTCCCCAAATACAGTCAAGTTGGAGGTGAGAATTTATTCTGGATTTGTATAATTTTGGGTCCCTGTATACCAGCACATTCTTAATTTAAAAAAAATACGAAAACAAAAACAAAAACAAAAAGCATGAGGCAAAACACTGAGGAATACATTTTTAAAAAATATTTAGATGTAGTAATTTCATTTTATATGCATGACTATTTTGCCTGCCTGAATATGTGTGCCAGGTACATGCCTGGTATTTGAGGTACTGAGAGGAGGGTGTCGGAGCCTCTGGAGCTGGAGTTACAGGGGTTGCCAGCCATGATGTGGGTGCTGGGAATTGAACCCAGGTCCTTTGAAAGAGCAACAAATCCTCTTAAACACTGGCCCTTCTCTCTTGCACCCTGTTTCAGAATATTTTAATAACATACTTCATCTAAGAGAGTTATACTATGAACATATAGAGCCACAAAGATATTTATCTTTTTTAAAACTGTTGTGATAAATATTGTATGTAGATATTAATGTGCTATGTTTTAAAGGGAGGATCAAATGAGTTAAAGACCGTTAATCTTTCTGATAATTTTCTACTTCCATATATTGAGCTCATACCCACCCCTTCTGCATGAGCTGACTCTTCTCTCACCCTCTCTACTTTTCGTGTCTTTCTTTTGGTTTTTCACTTTTAGAAACAGGTTAGCTCTCCATTGTCACCTGATTTCCAGACAGCTCATCAGTGGCTAATATTGTTTTCAAATCCTGTTCATTCTTACTAACAAAAAAAAATGCTTGATAATTATTTTCTTATGTAACTTCTAATTCTACCGAATACATTTCTGGGCTATTATTATTAGATTTATTATTAATTAATATAATTTATTATTTTAATAATTATTATTAATTATTATATTTGACTTCAAAACATCTAATTACTCCTGATGAGCAAACTCATTAATAGGACAAGAAAATTTTTGAAATTTCATTAAGGACAATGATTCATAACATTTTCTTGCCCACAACCAATAGCACTTTAAACTCCTTTGCTTTCTACTGCATTAAAAACTTCCTCCATAACATGATGCGATGGCCCTTCCTAACTATTCAAAGTGTCGACATTTCTTCCCACTTCTCCACTTCTCTGTAACTCCTCTTAGCGTCTGCAGCTGAGCAGGCAAAACCCCTAGTGTGCATAGGGAATGGGCCGAGCTGGCAAGAGAGATTGAGGTTGAAGCAGGGCATTCTATCCAGTAGCCACTTAGCCTCTGGGTGCTCTGAATTTTTTTTTCTTCTTCCTCTTAAATATGAAGCATTAAAAGTCAGAAGCGCCGCTGCTCCTTGGGTCAGTACAAACTATATTTAAAAATGCGCACAGTTCGAGTTTTTGCCTTGCATAGGCCATAAGCTTGTAGTACACTGGGTCAGCTCTGACACTGAAAAATGAATCCAGTTAGGGAACCTCCCGAAGGCTGTTGATGTTCACTATAATAAATAGCACACACTTTAAGTCAAACTTTTTCATTCCATATTCAAAGGTAATGGATTTTTCGTAACCATAGTAACCTTGGTGTATTTCTGGATAAATACATGAGGTATATACATTCTGGTTTTATTTTTGAATATAAACTACCACATTATGTATTACTAATAATATGAAAAATAGGATGTAGGTTAGTGTAATGACAGCTTAAACTAGTATGCATTTTTCTTCTGCAAAAAATAAATATTTATCAAAAGTAAGGGTACAATTAATTTCCCCCCAGTTTTGTGGTATTCTGGTGGTGCCATTTATCTTTCCTGCAAGATATCCATTAATCTCTTATTTCTGTTCCATGACAGATTTTTTTTAAAGAATTTTGAGTTAAAAGCAATTGTGCTTTTAAAACTTCTGATTAAAAGCATTATCAAAAGATTGAAGAACTCATATTGATAACACTAGCAGGGCTACTGTGAGCCACTTAGACGTTTGTGTGGTACATCTAGGTAGAAAATAGAAGCCCTCTGTGAGAGCATTCAACGTCCCAGGACTGCTTCGGAGTTAAGACCAGATAGCGTGGTGATTGATGGTGACGACCCAAGCGGTAGCCAACCAGATCATTCTCATTGTAAAGGGGCACCCTACCAGAAACAGACAATCTTTAAGAAGTTTGAAAGAATGTTTCACAGGAGCCCTTGGGGCCTTGAAGGACAGGAACAACATGTTGTTGGAAGTCAGAAGGATGTGCGACAAACTGGCCAGAAAGTCACCAGGGTCCTGCTACCCTGGAGGCAGTGAGAAGCAAGCCTGAAGCTTTTCTGCTGTCATCTAAGCTGGTCTTGGTTGACACAACCCGAACTATGGTTATTGAGGGTTTCTAGACCGCCAATGGAGAAATGGCAGTGAGGACTCTTTAATAAGTAAAGGTACCTGGCATCAAGTTATAACACATGGGCTTGATCAGGCCCACGTCTTAAGTCACCGTTACTGTGATAAAACATCATGGCTTAGACAACTTATGGAAAAAAGAGCTTCTTTTGGCTTACAGTTCCTGAGGGATGTGAGTCCATGATGGTTGGGACAGCGAGGCTGTAGAGAGCTGGAGCAGATTGCTGCTGGGAGCTCACATCTTTTAATTTATTTATTTTATTTTATTTCTCATATTCACTTTATAACACATTCACTGCCTCCTCCCAGTGACCCCCTCCCACGACCCTTCCCCCATTCTCTCCCACCCTTCTTCTCTAAGCAGGTTGGGGCTCCCTGGGTATCCCACACACATACATGCTGGCACTCCAAGTCTCTATGAGGCTAGTGCTCTCCCACTGAGGACAGACAAGGCACCCCAGCCAGTAGAACGTATTCCAAGTACAGGCAACAGCTTTTGGGAAAGCCCCTGCTCCGGTTGTTCAGGACCCAGATGAAGACCAAGCTGCACATCTGTGATATATGTGCAGAGAGGCATAGGTCCAGCCTGTGTATGTTCTTCGGTTGGTGGTTCATACTCTGATAGCCCCAAGGGTCCAGGGAGAAAGAGAAAAGAGAGGTGAGACCTTGAAAATGTTGGAGAGGTGGAGGTCAGATGGGGTGGGGAAGGGATGTCCAGTGAAATTCCGATAAAGTCAGGTAGTTAAGTATTTATATCCTTAACCTACTAAAAGTACCGAAACTTTTCTTTGATCTTATTTCTCAAGGTCAAACAGTACCATATAAAAAACAAACTAGAAATGTTCATGTTGAATGTAACAAACACTTCAGTCTTACGACAAGGAATTTATTGGAGATGGAGCTGTATTCTTTGTGACACAATAAAAATAATATATTAAAGGTTAGGTTCCTCTAGCCAAGCATTAGATGGCACCTCATCAGTACTCTACAAATTTGAGCAACATTATATCGATTCATGCTATTGGTTTATATAGATATAGTAAGGCTTTTCTAGTAGTTTCTTTAGGCAGGCCTTGAACTCATTATGTAGTTGAGGATGGCCTAAAACTCCTACTTTGCCTGATTCTACCTCCCCCGTGCTGATATTGGAGTCGTATGGGATCATGAATTCTTCATACAGTACTGGGGATCAAATAAGGGCCTCATGCATGCTGAGGAAGAACTCTAGTGTCTGAGTTGAATCCCTTGCCCTGATTTTACAGTTTGAATACAGCAGTGTAGTGGTACTTCATGCACATATTATTACAGAGAGGAATCCTGCTAAAGGACTTGGACCTTAGCTGAGTCTGAGTATTTTTTTTTAATTTAATTTAATTTTATTTTTTTAATTTACATTCCAAATCACTTCCCCTTTCCCGTTTCCTCCCTCCCCGAAAGTCCCATAAGCCCCCTTCCCTCCCTCTTTTCTCCGTTCAACCCCCTCTCGTTACTCTGTCCTGGCGTTCCCCTACATCCAGTCTTTCCAGGACCAGGGGTCTCTCCTTCCATCTTTTTAGAAATCTATTGATATGCTGATTGTGTCTAGGGTATTCTGAGATTCTGGGTCAATATCCCCTTATCAGTGACTTCATACCATGTGTGATCTTTTGTGATTGGGTTACCTCACTAAGGATGATATTTTCCAGTTCTGACCATTTGCCTAGGAATTTCGTGAATTCATTGTTTTTAATTGCAGAGTAGTATTCCATTGTGTAGATATACCACATCTTCTGAATCCATTCCTCCGTTGAGGGACATCTGGGTTCTTTCCAGCTTCTGGCTATTATAAATAAGGCTGCTATGAATATAGTGGAGCATGTGTCCTTATTGCATGCAGGTAAAGCCTCTGGGTATATGCCCAGGAGTGGTATAGCCGGATCCTCCGGAAGTGTCATGCCCAGTTTTCTGAGGAGCCGCCAGACTGCTTTCCAGAGTGGTGAGTCTGAGTGTTAATAAGGCAGAGCAAGTATGGATGGTCAGAGAAGATCAAGATGGCATCTGTAAGTCACAGGGTACCTTCTCTTATGCCGTAGACTACATGGGAGAAAAAAAGTGCTGTGAAAAGTATCCGGAACCTTTACAAATCAAGTTCTAAAGCAATTGACTCTGTGAGTGAAGTCCCACAGTGGTTTCTCAGGATGTGGCTAGATACCATGATACCTTGGGTTCATGCTTCCTTCGAAAGAGTCACATTTACTGAGCAGCACAGGATCAAAAGAAATGAAGGAGCATGTATATCTTAACTACCCCTCAAGCCTAGCTGCAGATGCTGTCATTATTTCACCGGCCAATTTTGAATGTCGGGTGGAGAGTAAATCAGTCACACCGTCTTTTTTATTGTGGTACCCACAGATCAGAACCTCCTCTGACTACAGGCAGAGTCTGCTAAGAGAGTATCAGTTCTTCAGGTCTACTGAAATTTTGTAAAGCGAGACCTATATACTTTCCCCTTCCAGATCTAATCTAGAACTTCATCGTGTTTCAGCTAGGCACTCAGAACCAGCACGGTAGGTCACCAGTGTGTGCACAACTGCAGAGGAGCCAGACCCACTGTTCGCAACGTTCAGTGATAGAATATTGTGTCCATAGGCTTACAAGGCTGGAGCTAAAGTTGAATCTAGAGTCATGGTAAACAAGTATTCTAACACACAGGATGTGATATGTGTGTCTATCAGGGACATAGATGTGGTTGCATATGTGTATAAGGATGGATTCATGTGACATTTGCATTTACATATGGGGAGATATGTTCCTATGCATGAAGAGTTTTCTCCTACTAATAGGATTTTAGCCCTTGCTTTTTGTTATCCTTCCTTCCTTCCTTTTCCCTTCCTCCTCTTCCTGTCTCCATCTGTCTGTCTCTCTCTGTCTCTCTGTCTCTCTCTGTGTCTGTCTGTCTCTCTCTCTCTCTCTCTCCCCCCCAACCTCCCTCTTATGCATGGTAGTGAAGTTGTTAGCATGTTCAGTTGCTCTCTGTCTTTAATTTCTTGAAGCAGTATCTATGTATCTATCATCTATCTATCTATCTATCTATCTATCTATCTATCTATCTATCTATCTATCTACCTACCTACCTACCTACCTACCTACCTATATCTATCTCTGATTTTTGGCTTATTGTCTGCACTAGGCTAGCTGGCCAGGAAGCCTCCAGTATCCTTCAGTTTTTACCCATACTGCTCTGTGGTCATAGGTACATGGCACCTACCTCCAAAATGTAGGTTCTGGGGATCCAAACTTGGGTCCTCAGGCATGTGTGTCAGTCATTTTACTAGAAATCCAGTCTCCTCAACATGCTTCTTCTTTTCCCTGAGTGAGTCATCTCATGTTTTAAATTCTTTGCTGTTTAGAGTCTAGAAAGTATATTTTGTTGTTTGGCATTTTCCATTTTAATATACTCGATAAAGTTGGTATAAGAGACATTTTAGAAATCTGATGGCACATATAGATTAGTGTTTAACTTCTGCTTCTTCCTAATCTTTCCTCTGATATTGAGTTCTACTGATAGTGTCACTCATTTGCTTCTGACAGTATCAGAGTTATACCCTGGACATCCAGCACTGTCTATTGCTGTTGGAATGTTCAACACACATCACTTAAATTCATTCCCACATTTTCATGATTCACAGACTCTCCAGGACACTTTATAGACATTTGCCATTTGAGTGTATTCTGCTATGTAAACCAATCTTAAATAGGGTACATCTTTGTGCAAAACACGAATTTTAGGGCATGTACAATAATTATATCACTACTAATTTCCATGATCTGTAGTATCTACCATCTAGGACAGAGTTGACATCTCACAAACTTTTATTGGATTGAGTTCAAATGAACTAAATTGAAAAAAATCATTGGGAATTCGTAAATTAATATTTTGAAGTAAATAAGTACTGATGCATAATTCAGAAGTAATTAATATGCTAAACCTGGTAAATGGCTTTAATGAGGTAGGCTGTTCATGTCGCTTCCTAGAAATTTTCATTTAATCACCCAATAAGTAGCAAAAAAATTATTTTAACTACTTGTGTTAGTTTGCTAGGGCTGCCGTAAACGAGTGCCTCAAACTGTGTTCCTTCTGTCTTGTCTAAGATCTTGTCTAAGATCTAGGTGGCCGCAGCACCTGTTGCCATTGCTTCTCTGTAGGGAGACTGCTCGAGCCTCACTCCTGGTCTCTAATTTGCTGGCCATCATTGGAGCTGATTGGTTTGTATGGATGTTACCATGACAACTGCTTCTGTCATCATGACATGCCCTACCCTACCCCCCTCTAAATTCTTACTTCAATGGGAACACCAATCCTGGTGTATTCAGATCTACCCTAATGACTTCATATTAACCAATTACAACTGAAGGCCCTTATTTCCAGTCATCTCAGGAGGCTGTAGGGGCTTAGACTTAAACATGTGCGTGGAAGGGTTCTTAGTTCCCCATAAGCTCTATTCTCAGAGAAGTGTCTGACTGTATATTTGATACTATAATTAACCATATTCAAACTTCCCTCAAATATTTACTTATTGGAACCAGATAAGGCAACTCTTTGAAAAATCAGTTGAAAATGTCCACATTCAGTGACAGCTAAAGTTGACAAGTGGGGGCAATAAGGGGACAGATCACTTGCATATGAGGTGATTCATTAATTTGGCAATTGTTGGGTGTCTTTTATAATCTCTAAGGACTTCAGAGCAGACAAAAGTGTCAAAGACCTTGTCCTCACATCACCTCTGCTCAGTAGGAGGAGCTTGAGAGATACTACAGTTCAGAAACCATGGATACAGACTGCAGAGCCTCTGCTTTACGCCCACCATGCATCTTTCTTTCCAGAACATTCTTCTACTCACTGACTCTGTAAGGCCCAGGTCTCTTGCATATGGGAGGTTTGTTTTTTCCTCACACATAATTTACCGTTCCTAATATCTAACCCTGCTCATCTAAATGAGCTGTCATGCTCCTCCTTGACTTCCAAGTTCCCCAGCACTGAAGTCTTTGAATTCTCCTTGAAGGATAGGTAGAGAATCTCAACCTTTAGATCCTTACTGCCCTTGTCCACAGAGACCATGGAGCACTTTTGAGTTACTCTCTCTCTCTCAGGCTGAAATCCAGAACTTTTTCTTCACCTCAAAATACCTCATGTCTCACAGATTCACATCCCATCCCACAGGAGTTGCTCATCTTTACACTCTTCAGCTAATTTACTTACAATAAAATATCTGGTTTTCTCATTTTATTAATTTTTATTTTTTGAGTGTTTCACACATGGATACTGTATTTGCGTCATGTCTACATCTTTTGCTCAGCCCTCCAATTCTTGCCATTATCCCCTAATTCCCTCTCAACTTCATGGCCTCTTTTTTTTTTTTTTTTGTATACATGAGCATGCATGTATAATACAACCTGCTGATTCCACTCAGTTTGGCTGGTGGGTATTATGTATGTGTTTGCTGGTATGTATATGGGGTCAGATAAACAGCAAGTTTAACATGGAGAAGGCTGAATCTGTTCTCCTCAGTCCCCGCTCTCATCTAGTGATGGGACTTTGTGAGATTTTCTTCCCATCCCTGTTGGCGTGCCAACTGGTGCTGTCATCATGCAGGTTTTGTTTAGGTGACCGTATTGCTGAGATCTTGTGGTTGCATCTTCCCTATCGTATGTAGAAGACACTATCTCATAGAAACTGTCCTGATCCTCTGGCTCCTAAAGTCTTTCATCCCCCCTTTCCCATGATGCTCTCTGGACCGACCTTAGGTCCAGGAGTCATGTTTTTCTTTGAACCTAAGTCTCTCCATATTTCACATCTTTCCTTTTCTCCCCTCCTATTCTCACTTCAGGTATAAAATTTGCAGTGTTTCCAGAGTGTCACCTCTCTGGCACCATCATGATTACTGTACTTTCAAATGAAAGCTATAAAATGTACATAGGTGTTCCTCATGCCTGCGCCCAAGGCCCTGAGCGGTGCAGAGTATCTTTGATAAGCCCACCATCGGTTGACATTCTGCAGTCTGGTGTCCCCCAATCTCCAGCAGTCATCTTGTGCTTGCTCATAATCTCTCTTTAGTTCTCTAACTTGTTTTTTCTCCCTTTTGCTCTGATCTCTGGCTCTGCTATTATATGACATTCTCCATTCCTATAAACATAGCAATCTATATTGGATTTATGGCTCAACCCTAATCTCATATGACCTCCACTTAACTTGATTATGTTTTATAACTTGATTAAGTTGACTGACTTAACCCCTTGATTTTGACTTAACTTGATTAAATTGAGGTCATATTAAACCTCAAAGACTCCATTTCCGTATAAGAACACATTCACACATGTACAGGAGTTTAGGAATTGAACATGTCCTTTTTACAAAACAAAGGCTTAGCCCAGGACACCTGAGTTAGATCCAAAACTTTACCATTCTAATCTCTATCTTCTACATCCATGTTCTTCCTGATTCAAATAAACATGGATGCCATGTAATTTCGGATCATCCATGGATCTTGGGACACCCCTCTCCTGGTGTTGGATCCTCCTTGGATCCTGGGACACCCCTCTCCTGGTGTTGGATCTTCTGCGGACCCTGGGACACCCCTCTCCTGGTATTGGATATGCCGTAGATTCTGGAACACCCCTCTCCTGGTATTGGATACTCTGTAGATCCTGGGACACCCCTCTCCTGATGTTGGATCCTAGGACACCCCTCTCCTGGTGTCTGTATATTTTGCCTTCCTAATTTCCCTGTTCATGCTCAAGCTCTGCTCTGATCTCTTTCTCTTCTTCAGCAAGCATTGGTTACTTTTACAGTCTTCGAGCACTCAATGAGGTTTCTGTACAATCCCCATTCATGCCAATCTTCAACTCAGATATTTTTCTTCTAGCCATGAACACATGTGATCCTTTCAGCCCAACTCCCTAGAATTCAGTTTATTTTATTGGCCATGTACACCATTTTGTTTTTCTTCCTGAGTTTCATCTCAGGAGACCGCAATAGTTTTCATTCTTTTGTATTCTATATATTAACCATATATTAATTAGCCCTGGATAATGCAAACATCTGTGTGTCCACGTATACACACCCATGTCTGTAATTGCAGGAGCACAAGGAACTAGTATTTTTATTTCCTTAACTCTGAGTGCACACAAAATTGGGTGATTAGATTCTCCTTCCTCTACAGCCATCTGAGGGCACAGGCAGACACAATGTCTACTGTAGTTAACACATGACTACTAGGGTTTCTCTAAAATTAACACCCTTGGTACAGCAGATATAAAAAGAAAAGGAAATATCATTGTTGAAGAGTTTTATGTACCAGGCTTGGGATTGATGATTCTTGCCAACCATGTTCCAGCAGTTAGAACTCAGTCTCATTGATGTATTGGGGAGATTCAGTAACTAGCTTTCAGTATTACCCATGAATGAGCTCACAAGTCAAAGAGCCATAGGTCTGGATACATTAAGTTGGTTCCTAAGTCAGGTCCCACAAAATCAAGGAGTTGGAGATTTCGGGTCCTCTGGGAAAGCCTCGTCTTCTAGATCCATATAAGTTTCTGAATATATGTCCCTGCAGAGGTAGATCAGAGGACTTGGTTTCAGGAAAGGATTTTATCAACTCTAGAGGCCACTACCAGATCATTTCCCAGAGTCCCCTCCATCTTTGTGGTAGATAACTTTCATCATATTAAACCCCCTTTATGTTAAATCCGTCTACCAACAGCCAAAAAATATTACAGGAGCCATTCAGTTTTACTCTGCATGGCTTCAGTTTGCATGGTCTACTCACTGTAGTACATTGCTATAACTGTTGTGTTTTACTATTAGTTACTATTAATCTCTTACTGATCCTATTTGTTGTAGGTGTGTGTGTATGTGTTGTAGGTATGTGTATGTGTGTGTGTATGTGTTGTAGGTGTGTGTATATGTGTTGTAGGGGTGTGTGTGTGTGTGTGTGTGTCTGTGTAGGAAAAGCATATCTCATATATGGTGCAGAGCTTTCTTTGTTTTCCAAAATCCTCAGTGAGCAGCACTTTATTGCAGTATAATTCTATGAATGCGAAAACCTGTAAATTCTAATCAAAAGGGCTCAAAATTAGACTCCACCCACCAGAATAATCTCACTTGTTGTCCATCAGACACCAGTTTGCAGAAAATGCAACAAATCAATCATTTCCAATCTACACTGAAAGGGAGAGAATTGTATAAAGGTAACTCTTGACTGGAGGCTCCCTCAGAGTTCTTCCTACCACAGGGTTTAGCAGCTACACCCTGATAAGCTTTAGTTTCCTGTAGGAGATAAGGATAGAAACTACTTCAAGACTTAGTTTTGGAACTAAGTATGATAGCAAATTTAATTGTGATGATTTGAGCATGGGGTTTGCCACTCATTTCTGAACATAGAGAATTATTCATGGCCACATAGTTATGGCTATAATATTATGAAATTACTATTATGATAAATATTCTTTTTTTTTTAATTTAATTTTATTTTGTTTTTTTAATTTACATTCCAAATCACTTCCCCTTTCCCGTTTCCTCCCTCCCCGAAAGTCCCATAAGCCCCCTTCCCTCCCTCTTTTCTCCATTCAACCCCCTCTCATTACTCTGTCCTGGCGTTCCCCTACATCCAGTCTTTCCAGGACCAGGGGTCTCTCCTTCCATCTTTTTAGAAATCTATTGATATGCTGATTGTGTCTAGGGTATTCTGAGATTCTGGGTCAATATCCCCTTATCAGTGACTTCATACCATGTGTGATCTTTTGTGATTGGGTTACCTCACTAAGGATGATATTTTCAAGTTCTGACCATTTGCCTAGGAATTTCGTGAATTCATTGTTTTTAATTGCAGAGTAGTATTCCATTGTGTAAATATACCACATCTTCTGAATCCATTCCTCCGTTGAGGGACATCTGGGTTCTTTCCAGCTTCTGGCTATTATAAATAAGGCTGCTATGAATATAGTGGAGCATGTGTCCTTATTGCATGCAGGTAAAGTCTCTGGGTATATGCCCAGGAGTGGTATAGCCGGATCCTCCGGAAGTGTCATGCCCAGTTTTCTGAGGAGCCGCCAGACTGCTTTCCAGAGTGGTTGTACCAGCCTGCAATTCCACCAGCAGTGGAGGAGTGTTCCTCTTTCTCCACATCCTCGCCAACAACTGCTGTCTCCTGTGTTTTTGATCTTAGCCATCCTGACTGGTGTGAGATGGAATCTCAGGGTTGTTTTGATTTGCATTTCCCTAATGACTAAGGATGATGAACATCTCTTTAGGTGCTTCTCAGCCATTAGATATTCTTCAGGTGAGAACTCTTTGTGGAGCTCTGTACCCCATTTTTTAATAGGGTTACTTGCCTCTCTGGAGTTTAACTTCTTGAGTTCTTTGTATATCTTGGATATTAGCCCTCTGTCGGATGTAAGGTTGGTAAAGATCATTTCCCAGTTAGTTGGTTGCCGCTTTGTCTTTTTGACGGTGTCTTTTGCCTTGCAAAAACTTTGTAATTTAATGAGGTCCCATTTGTCTATTCTTGATCTTAGAGTATAAGCTATTAGAGTTCTGTTCAGGAAATTCTCCCCTGTGCCCATATGTTCAAGGTTCTTCCCTAGTTTCCCTTCTATTAGTTTCAGTGTGTCTGGTTTTATGTGGAGATCTTTGATCCACTTAGAATTGAGCTTAGTGCAAGGAGATAAGGATGGGTCAATTTGCATTCTTCTGCATGTTGACCTCCAGCTGAGCCAGCACCATTTGTTGAAAAGGCTATCTTTTTTCCACTGGATGGTTTTAGCTCCTTTGTCAAAGATCAAGTGACCATAGGAGTGTGGATTCATTTCTGGGTCTTCAATTCTGTTCCATTGATCTACATGTCTGTTACTGTACCAATACCATGCAGTTTTTAACACTATTGCTCTGTAGTACAGCTTGAGGTCCGGGATACTGATTCCCCCAGAGGTTCTTTTACTCTTGAGAATAGTTTTAGCTATTCTGGGTTTTCTGTTATTCCAGATGAATTTTTGAATTGCTCTTTCTAACTCTATGAAGAATTGAGTTGGGATTTTGATGGGGATTGCATTGAATCTGTGTATTACTTTTGGTAAGATGCTCATTTTTACTATATTAATCCTGCCAATCCATGAGCATGGCAGATTTTTCCATCTTCTGAGGTCTTCTTCAATTTCTTTCTTCAGAGACTTGAAGTTCTTGTCATACAGATCTTTCACTTGTTTGGTTAGCGTCACGCCAAGATACTTAATATGGTTTGTGGCTATCGTGAAGGGTATTATTTCTCTTACTTCTTTCTCAGCCTGCTTATCCTTTGAGTATAGGAAGGCTTCTGACTTGCTTGAGTTGATTTTATATCCGGCCACTTTGCTGAAGTCGTTTATCAGCTGTAGGAGTTCTCTGGTGGAGTTCTTTGGGTCGCTTATGTATACTATCATATCGTCTGCAAATAGTGATAGTTTGACTTCTTCCTTTCCAATTTGTATCCCTTTGACCTCTTTTTGTTGTCTAATTGCTCTAGCTAGAACTTCAAGTACTATATTGAAAAGATATGGAGAGAGAGGGCAGCCTTGTCTAGTCCCTGATTTTAGTGGGATTGCTTCAAGTTTCTCTCCGTTTAGATTGATGCTGGCTACTGGTTTGCTGTAAATTGCTTTTACTATGTTTAGATATGGGCCTTGAATTCCTGATCTTTCCAAGACCTTTAGCATGAAAGGATGCTGAATTTTGTCAAATGCTTTCTCAGCATCTAATGAGATGACCATGTGGTTTTTTTCTTTGAGATTGTTTATGTAGTGGATTACATTGATGGATTTCCTTATATTGAACCATCCCTGCATCCCTGGGATGAAGCCTACTTGATCGTGGTGAATGATCGTTTTGATGTGTTCTTGGATTCGGTTGGCAAGAATTTTATTGAGTATTTTTGCATCGATATTCATAAGAGAGATTGGCCTGAGATTCTCTTTCTTTGTCGGATCTTTGTGTGCTTTTGGTATTAGTGTAATTGTGGCTTCATAGAACGAGTTGGGTAGTGTTCCTTCTGTTTCTATTTTGTGGAACAGTTTGAAGAGTATTGGTGTTAGGTCTTCTTTGAAGGTCTGATAGAATTCTGCACTAAAACCATCTGGACCTGTGCTTTTTTTGGTTGGAAGACTTCCAATGACAACTTCTATTTCTTCAGGGGTTATAGGACGGTTTAGATGGTCTATTTGATCCTGATTTAATTTTGGTACTTGGTATTTGTCAAGGAAATTGTCCATTTCCTCAAGATTTTCTAGTTGTGTTGAATACAGGTTTTTGTAGTAGGATCTGATGATTTTTTGAATTTCCTCAGTTTCTGTTGTTATCTCTCCCTTTTCGTTTCTGATTTTATTAATTTGGATACTATCTCTGTGCCCTCTGGTTAGTCTGGCTAAGGGCTTATCTATCTTGTTGATTTTCTCAAAGAACCAACTCCTCGTTTTGTTGATTCTTTGTATGGTTTTATTTGTTTCTACTTGATTGATTTCAGCCCTGAGTTTGATGATTTCCTGCCTTCTACTCCTCTTTGGTGTATTTGCTTCTTTTTGTTCCAGGGCTTTCAGGTGTGCCATTAAGCTGTTAGTGTATGCTGTCTCCCGTTTCTTTTTGGCGGCACTCAGGGCTATGAATTTTCCTCTTAGCACTGCTTTCATTGTGTCCCATAAGTTAGGGTATGTTGTGCCTTCATTTTCGTTAACTTTCAAAAAGTCTTTGATTTCTTTCTTTATTTCCACCTTGACCAAGTTATCATTGAGTAGAGCATTGTTCAGCCTCCATGTGTACGTGGGTTTTCTTTTGTTTTTGTTGCCATTGAAGACCACCCTTATTCCATAGTGATCTGATAGGAGGCATGGGATTATTTCTATCTTCTTGTATCTGTTGAGGTCTGATTTGTGACCAATTATATGGTCAGTTTTGGAGAAGGTACCATGAGGAGCTGAGAAGAAGGTGTATTCTTTAGCTCTAGGATGAAATGTTCTATATATATCAGTTAGTTCCATTTGGTCCAAGGCTTCAATTAGATTCACTGTGTCCCTGTTTAGTTTCTGCTTTCCTGAACGATCCATTTCAGAGAGCGGGGTGTTGAAGTCACCCACTATTATTGTGTGCGGTGCGATGTGTGCTTTGAGTTTTAGTAAAGTTTCTTTTACGAATGAGGGTGCCCTTGCATTTGGAGCATAGATATTCAGGATTGAGAGTTCTTGATGGTGGATTTTTCCCTTGATCAGTATGTAGTGTCCTTCTGTGTCTTTTTTGATGACTTTAGGTTGAAAATCAATTTTATCCGATATTAGGATGGCTACTCCACCTCGTTTCTTGGGGCCATTTGCTTGTAAAATTGTTTTCTAGCCTTTTACTCTGAGGTAGTGTTTGTCTTTGACACTGAGGTGCGTTTCCTGCATGCAGCAAAATGCTGGGTCCTGTTTACGTATCCAGTCTGCTAGTCTATGTCTTTTAATTGGGGAATTGAGACCATTGATATTAAGAGAGATTAAGGCATAGTGATTATTGCCATCTGCCATTCTTGACGCTATCTTTATGTTTGAGTGGTTATCTACTTTTGGGTTTGATTCAAGAAGGTTATTATCTCATTTTTTCCAGGGTGTTGTTTCTCTCCCTGTATTGGAGGTTTCCACCTATTATCCGTTGCAGGGCTGGATTTGTGGAAAGATATTGTGAAAATTTGGTTTTATCATGGAATATCTTGGTCTCTCCATCTATGGTGATTGAGAGTTTTGCTGGGTATAGTAGTCTAGGCTGGCATTTGTGCTGTCTTAGTGTCTGCATGAGATCTGCCCAGGATCTTCTGGCTTTCATAGTCTCTGGTGAGAAGTCTGATGTGATTCGGATAGGTCTTCCTTTGTATGTTACTTGGCCCTTTTCTCTTACTGCATTTAGTATTCTTTCTTTGTTTAGAACATTCGGTGTTTTGATTATTATGTGACGGGAGGTATTTCTGTTCTGGTCCAGTCTGTTTGGAGTTCTGTAGGCTTCTTGTACGTTCATCGGCATCTCTCTCTTTAAGTTAGGGAAGTTTTCCTCCATAATTTTGTTGAAGATGTTTACTGGCCCTTTAAGTTGCAAATCTTCACTCTCATCTATACCTATAATCCTTAGGTTTGGTCTTCTCATTGTGTCCTGGATTTCCTGGATGTTTTGGGTTACGCGTTTTTTGCATTTTGCATTTTCTTTAACTGTTGAGTCGATGCTTTCTATGGAATCTTCAGCACCTGAGATTCTTTCTTCCATCTCTTGTATTCTATTGTTGATGTTTGCATCTATGACTCCTGATTTCTTCCCAAGGTTTTCTATCTCCAAAGTTGTCTCCCTTTGTGATTTCTTAGTTGTTTCTACTTCCTTTTTTAGTTCCTGGATGGATTTGCTGAGATCCTTCACTTGTTTGTTTGTATTTTCCTGTATTTCTTTAAGGTATTTTTGCATTACCTCTTTCAGGATTTCTTCCTGATGACCCACGTTCTCCTGCATTTCTCTGAGCGATTTTTGTGTTGCCTCCTTATGGGCATCCGTCTGTTGACCCATATTCTTCTGCATTTCTTTATGCAAATTTCGTGATTCCTTTGTGAGTGCATCTACCCGTTGATTCATCTCGTTAAGCGATTTTTGTGTTGTCTCCTTGTGCGCCTCCATCTTTTGATCCATGTTCTCCCGCATTTCTCTAAGCGATTTTTGTGTTTCCTTTGTAAGGGCTTCTAACCGTTGATTCATGGTCTCCTGTAACTCTTTATGAGATTTATTTGTGTCCTTCTTGTGATCCTCTAATAGCATCATGAGAAGTGATTTTAAATCCAGATCTTGTCTTTCGCGTGTGGTGGGGTATCCAGGACTTGCTGCTGTTGGAGAGTTGGGTTCGGATGGTCCCACATTACTTTGATTACTGTTAGTAACATTCCTACGTTTGCCTTTTGCCATCTGGATACCTCTGGTGTTAGTTGGTCCTGCTGCCACTGGCTGTTGGTTGGACCTCCTGTGAGCCTGCAAAGCTATTTCTGCCCCCCCTGGATTACCAGGATTCCCCTGGCACCGATTTCTGGGGCCTGCCTGCTCCTGAGTGACTTTGGAGCCCTAATGTGCTTTGCCCCAAGTGATCTTATATTGGGGAGGCCTTGCACATCTAAAGGCTCAGCCTAGTGGATTCCTGGAGCAGAGGTCGCCAAAGGGAGGCTGGCAGGCTCCTGCCCTGTGCAGGGGTGTGTGATCTCTCCTGGGGGGGGGGAGGGGGCGTCCCTCTGCCAGGCAGAAGTCCCACAGCAGATCTGGCGCGCTGGTCACTGCAGATCAGCCCAGCACCTGGGAGCAGGTTACACACAAGCTGCCTGAACCCGAAGCGATATTATGCCTGTCTGTCTCTGAGCCTGGTGGTCCCAACTACCTGGTCACTGGAGCAAAGATGGCGGAGGGCACTCTCCGTGGCGCTGCTCACCCTGTGGTCACGATGGCCCGCCTATCTGGCACCCAGACGACCACAGCGCCAACCCGCCCTCGGGCACAGACGGAAGCCCCAACAGGCCGTGTCCCAAGTGATGTTATATTGGGGGGAGAGCCTGGGTACCGGTCTCTCCAGCGCAGTCCGCGGGAACAGAGGTCGCGGAAGGGAAGCTGGCAGGCTCCCTCCCTGCGCGGGGTCCCTCCACCAGGCAGAAGGTCCCACCGCGGAACTGGCGCGCTGGTTACTGCAGATAAGCCCAGCACCTGGGAGCAGGTTACACACAAGCTGCCTGAACCCGAAGCGATATTATGCCTGTCTGTCTCTGAACCTGGCGGTCCCAACTACCTGGTCACTGGAGCAAAGATGGCGGAGGGCACTCTCTGTGGCGCCGCTCACCCTGTGGTCACGATGGCCCGCCGATCTGGCACCCAGACGACCACAGCGCCAACCCGCCCTCGGGCACAGACGGAAGCCCCAACAGGCCGTGTCCCAAGTGATGTTATATTGGGGGGAGAGCCTGGGTACCGGTCTCTCCAGCGCAGTCCGCAGGAACAGAGGTTGAGGAAGGGAAGCTGGCAGGCTCCCTCCCTGCGCAGGGTCCCGCCACCAGGCAGAAGGTCCCACCGCGGAACTGGCGCGCTGGTTACTGCAGATCAGCCCAGCACCTGGGAGCAGGTTACACACAAGCTGCCTGAAACCGAAGCGATATTATGCCTGTCTGTCTCTGAGCCTGGCGGTCCCAACTACCTGGTCACTGGAGCAAAGATGGCGGAGGGCACTCTCTGTCTGATAAATATTCTTAAGGTGAAATCCCTTTCATGCTTATATCTAAACTGCCTGTTCAATTCAATCCAGAATCTGTCTGTCGAGCATCCTTATGTACTGGAGGTTAGAAGTTTAATGTGACTGAGACAATCTCTTTCACGGCCTTTCCATGGAAAGGCTCAGAAACAGATATAAGCCCCAAAGAGAATGCCATTCAGTCTGAGGACAACTTCTGGAACCTAAGAATAAAGAAAGATGCTACATATTCAGGGGTTGGCTACCCTCAGGAAATAAAGTACACACAATGCTATAATGCTCATTTCATGGAAATCAAACAGGGCCCGTTATAATATGCTGGTACCTGGCAGCAATGAGATAAAAGGAGTCCAATAATCAAAGGTGCTAGAATAAATTAAGATAAGTTTTAAATTTTCTTTGTGAGCCAATGGAGACAGATTTTCAGGAAATAAACTAACATGAACTTGGGCTAAAGTTATGGCTCAATGGTTAAGAACATATATTTCTCTACCAGAAGACCCAAATCAGTTACTAGCACCCCTATCAGGCAGCTTATAAATGTCCATATCTCCAGCTTCAGGGGATCCAATACCCTCTCTTGGACTCTGCGTGTACCTGCTCATACCCATACCCAGACAGATATATATACATATAAATATACATATACATATACACATGATGAAAATAAAATAAATCTTTTTTTAAAAAGACATAGCATGAAATCGCCAGTGTTTTAGGAGATAAAAAAAAATCAAAATATAAGATTATCACCCAATAGTGGAGGTATGGAGACATAGAGTGAGCAGAAGGACAGACAGGTTTGAACTTCAAGTGCAAGAAGCTAATTGAACCCAACAATGCAGATGGCTGTGGGAGGAGAATAGAGAAAGGCATTATAGTTATTTGTTGACAGCTCCATCGTATTACATGTATGTTCATCCAGCAGTGTAAAATCAAATCCTCTTAGTTTAAAATCCTTTTAAATAGTGTTTAAATATATTCTGATGACACAATCTGCTCAAGTATTTACCCTTGGTGGGGATTTCCATTAACCTTGTTGTAGATACTGTATATTTTGGGGGCTTTGCTTGCGGAGTAAAGCCCAGTGACATCATTATAAAACCGCATCTGGCTAAGCTTAGAGCCTTTGTCAGTCCACATCTGGATAAGCTCAGAGCCTTTGTCGTTCTATCCGATTTGGGAAGTTCAGCAAACCATAGGAGAATGCCACGGTGAACAGAGCCCAGGCTTTAGATTATTAGGGTGCCCTTTCTTTAATGGCATAGGCAGAGTGAGGTAAAAGCCTGAATGCTGTAGATGATACAAAGAAATGTCCAGCAGCCATGTAGCAGTGCTTTTAGGGAAGGATAGTTGTATGGTAGAATTTCAAAGATTAGACACAGAGGTTAAATTCAAATGGTTTTGTTTGTCAGTTTTCATGGTCCCCACAGATCTTGTGTGAATCTTTTGGCTTCCTGTTGGGTAAAATTCCCTCAACATTTTTGCAAATTGTCTTCAAAATAATGTCTCTGTACCACAGAGGCAAAAAGTTAGTACCCAACAAAAACTCAGTTTCCTTCTTTTGGTCGGGACCATGATAAGGTCGGGACCATGATAAGGTCGGGACCATGATAAGGTCGGAAAGACAGCTTGCTTGCTTCAGTCAGCTACCTGGGAGACCATCCCTCAAGGAAGCATTGTGTGTTGTCTTGGAGTTGATTTTGTCCATGGAGGAGTTGAATGCTTCAAAAGAAGCACTGTGCACTCATTCTCAGCACTAGGAGATCGTTCTTGCCTTTACAAAGCTTCTTTGTTTGCGTGCTAGTCTTCTGTCTTGACCTCCTAGGATGTAATGGGTCAAGATCCAGCCCTCTCACTTAGGGCTTTTGGTAGGAATGTTCATTCTTTCCTGTGATGTGTGGACTTTCTCCTTGGAGTGGGACATTCAGTCATGAGGAGTTCTGACTTCGTGACCTGATGGCTGGGAACCCACCCCAACTCAGCTAGATAGAAAAACACTGAAAAGTTCTCTGGTCTGTCTGGAATCATGTGCCCAACTTTTTAATATGAAAGGGACAGGCTCTGCTTGCTCGAAAAAAAAATGTTAAAAAAAGAAATATATAAGCCTTGGGGAGGAAAGAAATATATAAGCCTTGTGGGGAAATTACAATGACTAAGGGCCCAGTACCAAATGTCAAATGTTACAGCTTAAAAATTTGAATCACTTGTTAAACTTTCAAGCATCAAGATTCTGCCACTAGGAAATCTGGCCCCCACCAAGCCATCTATATGTTTCCCAGCTGTCTGGGTGACGAACACATGTCCCAGGAAATCATTCCACTTGGCTGCCCTATTTGTTTGTTTGTTCCAGAGAACCTCCCTGAGCTGTTGCCCGATATTTTATCAATTCCTTTGCTTCCACTTCTGAATTCTCAAATTTTTTTCAGCCCATAGCTTTTTCCTCAAAAAAAAAAAAGCTTTTTCTTGTGCTGAGGGAAGGTCATACAATTCTGCACGTAGAGTGAAATCTTTGCATTAGATGGCAAAGCACTGTGCAGGAAATTATCGACTCTCTTCTGGTTGTATATGAAGGTGTTGATGTTCAGAGTGCCTCTGGAGGGATATGGAAGCACGTACTCATTGGTGGACCACTCGCTGAACAAGAAAGAGCCATTGGAAAAGTAGAGGCAGGCTTAATTTGCATATAAGGACTTGGTAACTTTCAAATGGTGTGTGCAGCATGTTTGTTAGTGTGTTGGCCTTGTAAGATAAAGCACAATTTAAACATAAGATAGTTCCCCCAACACAGTCTTACCCTCTTAAAAGGGAAGTGTCCCAAACCCTCAAGGGATACTGGAGACTGGATAATACTACATACATCGTTTTCCTATCCATAAACACTGATAATTAAGTTTAATTCACAAATTAAGCATAAAAGAAAAATTAATAAGATAATTATAATGTTCGACTATGATAAATTTATTTAAAATGTTTCTATTAATATTTCTGGAATCTTCCATTTCAAATTTCAGACTATTGGGTGACTGTGAATAACCCGAACTGGGAAAAATAGAACTACAGGAATGGGGAGAATTATTACCATCTAGAGGGATAACATAAAAGAAAACTTTAAAAGATGAGAAAAAAAAATGTTTCCACATCTTCACCTCCCAGAGACAATCACTAGTTACATTTTGTTTTACACCTTTAAAATCTCCTGATTTGCCTTTGTTAATTCACAGCTATGCATTCCCATACACGGAGTTGGACTATTCTGCAGACTATCTAATAAATATATTTTCAAAATACTATATTATTTTCTAAACCATGCTCTTAGTCTCTTTACTGCACTCTAAATGACACTGCATAATATACTTAAGGAGACAATTCCAATATTTGAATTATCTCTAAAATTTGTTATGAATACTGTGATCTCACATACTTTAATTAGCATTTTATATGTATACAATTGTAATTTCTTTAGCCCCACTTGATGCTTCTGAACGTAAAATTGATATATTCTTTTCCTATTTGTAAATATTTTTTAACATATATCGCAATGCTTACTGTTTGCACAGAAGCCATATAACATGATTTTCCTATTTTTATCATTTGGAGCTTATACTTTATGTTAAATCTTAAATGATATTTTTGGTTGAACATGTTGTCTAATATATATTTGCCATTAAGGCCAGAGAGATGGCTTAGTGATTAAGAACATTGGCTACCCAGTTCCAGGGATCTGATATCCTCTTCTGGTCCTGACAGGCATTGCATGCAAACATACCCACATACCTAAAATAAAATAAAATAAAAAGATTAGAAAATAAAAGAACTAAATACTTTCTACCAGAGTAACCTCTGTAAATAGTTTCTCACTTGCCAGGATAAGTGTTTATTGATATTTCTCTAATATGTTCTACTTTAAAAATGTTTTCACATGTAACAGATCCTATGCATCTTAAAATTATCCAGTGATATCGAAAGTTAAAAAAAATAACCCACAGAGGATAGTTCATCCGCTCAGATGCCTGCCACACAAGCGCAGGAACCTGAGGTGGGTTCCCAAGTCATCTATGAGAAGGGTTGGGAGGCAGGTATTTGCATCTCAGTGCTGGGGCTCACTGGGGCCTGTCAGCACAGCCTCCTCAGTGAGCCTATGCAAATGAGAGACCCTGTCACAAAAGCACCTAAGTAAGGGCACTCAAGGTTGACCTCTAGCCTAGTTACATTTTATGCCCCAACCCAACAAATTATTCCCATTTTATTTATACATGCGAAGCAGAGATTCTGAGACCTCCATTGATTTGTCTACACTCATCCAGCTAGTTAATGGCATAGCTAGGAATAGACTTTTGGCACTCTGATAATATTCTGTCTTCGAAATCACAAGCCTCGACTAGATGTTTCCTGTACAAGGATGATGGGAACCGTCACCAGCTTGTTAATAACAGTCAGTAGTGTCAAAATATTAGCACAGCATTGCTGTCTTCATGCCATCAGTGCGTGCTTAAAGATGGCATGTCAGCTGAAGTGTCTCTTCAAACATGAGCTTCAGATTTTAGAATTTAAAAATATCAAGTAGTTATAAAGATAAACTCTGCAACGTTCAAACAGAAGAGCTATATATGCTCATTTCCATTTGGTGGTGTTGGTGGGGTGTGTGTGTGTGTGTGTGTGTGTGTGTGTGTGTGTGTGTGTGTGAAACAGGGTCTTGCTATATTGCCTTAACTGTTCTATGGTTCAAAGGTTAAATGTTTGCCTTAGCCTAGGTGTGGGATGTGGAATGAGCCCTGGTGAATGACCCCATCTAGACTAAAGCCCCCTACTTAGGAACTGAGAACCACACCCCTGACTTCCATTCTGCTCACTCCTCAGATGCAGAATGAGGGAAAGAGTTTTCAGGAAAGAACCCAGCCTGGGAGTGCTGGGAAGTTTGTCTCAAATACCCTGCAGGGAGTTCTGAAATGGTGACATCATTCTAGAACCTTCCCTGTTTGCTATGTCTACCATAAAGTTGTCTGCAAGCCTATGGCCACAGAAGACTGCACTACCAAACACGCATACATCTTAATAATGATTTTATGTGACATTAGAATGCCACTCTCTGCCATTTGGATTGCTTCATTATGAAAAATAATTAAGACAAAGCAGACAATAAATTCTATTAAGTTGAGTTTTTGGGTGTCACAAAAACTTATTAATATATGGACAATTTCAAGAGTTTTGGCCTCTGTTGAATCTTGGCAGTTAATGTTAAGGTTGATTTTAATATATACATTAAATAAAAGGTTTCTATAATACTTTGGATCTTTAATGTGACCCAAACCTACTGTTCTTCCATACAACAGCTGTGAGAAATTTGCTTTTTAAAAGCAGTCTATAAATGTTGAAGTGTAGTGTTAATATTTTTATATCATTTTGTTTTAATATTCCACCCATTATTCTCAACTTACTGTTTTCAAAAGGTGTAATATAAATAAAATTAATTATAAATGCCAACATTAACTAAACATTAAGTAATTCAGAAAGCAAATGTCTTATAAGATGACCACTATGAGAGACCTAAGCAAAGTCATCGCAATTTCAGTGATGATGGAGACAAATATAATTTAGAGACAAAAAGACATTTGCTCCAAGACAAACATGAGTACATGTTCATTCACATTCTCTCTTTCTCTGATTAGCATAATTGCATAAGTAAACAGTTGGATTTCGATTCTATAAATACTTTCATTATTCATTGTATATATGCTTTACTGTATAATGTGATTTAAAAAAAAAAAGAACCCAGAGAAAATATTAGGGGTTAATATTAAAAATTAATCCTAATATCTTGAATTTTATTTCTATATGTATTTTGATGCTACTATCTTCACTTTAATTTGTTATTAATCAGTGAAGCTTTAGATGCTAAATTAGCTCTTCTTATAAGTGTGCTTAGTATCCTGAGCAGCAGGTCCACAATGATTTGTAATTTTGTGAAAATATTCTCCTCAGGTAATTTGCAATCTTTTGTTGTAATTTTCTGAATAAAATAGTTTAGAATCATAGCTCTTTGTGCATGTACATAGATATATATGTTTACAGTAGGTATAGATGATGGTAGATAGATGATTGATAGGTGATAAATGATAGGTGATAGATAGGTGGATAGACAGATGGATAGATGGATAGACAGACAGACAGATAATAGGTAGATATATAGATGATAGACAGGCAGATGACTGATAGATAGACTTTGGATAGATATTTGATATATAGATATACAGATAAACAGATCAATATAGATAGTTGATACATATGCATGATAGATAGATATAGAGAGATCAATAGATATAGATAGATAAGTAGACAAATCAATAGGTATAGACAGATAGATCAATAGATATAGATAGATGACAGATAAATAGACAGATTGATATAGATAGATGATACATATATAGATGATAGGTAGGTAGGTAGATAGACAGACAGACAGACAGAGATGATGGATAAAAAGATAATAGATGACAAATACTTAGATAGATAGATAGATAGATAGATAGATAGATAGATAGATAGATAGATAGATGATAGATAGGAAGAAAGACAGACATATGGTGGATAGATGATAGATAGATAGATAGATAGATAGATAGAAAGGAAGAAAGAAAGAAAGAAAGAAGATAGAGATTAGAGATAATGAATAGATGATAGGTAGGTAGGTAGATAGATCGATAGACATTTAGATACATAGGTAGATGATAAATAGATTAATAGATAGATATATAGATAGATAGAGGTAGGTGATAGATCATAATCCAAAACAATTGTAATTCACATGATATATGAGAAGATCTCATACAAATTGTCCTATCTTCTATATTCTGTAAGATATACAGAAGGTACAGTCATCACTCCACAAATATTTATAGGCTGAGGTAGATAACTGAATGCTAACACAGTTATTTCTGAAACTATGTAGATTAAGTTGAATCCATATATTTCCATTTTATATGAAATTGACAATTATGTTCTGGATTTGATTAAAGAAACTTGCACAGTATCATCCCAAATACTCTATTCTTGAAGTGCATTATTCCCAGTTCTTATGAATATCTTCTCATAAGAGTAGTATTTCACAGAAAGAACCACTTGGCTTCTGCTGCTTTTGATAATGCTTCCAAGCTGCCACCCCTCAGTAGTAGCCTGTGTACACTTGTATGGAGTATAATCGTGACTCCAGACTTACAGGCATGATGCGGCAACATGCCTTGCCTGCTCTTTGCTTATGTAGCACATTCACACACTGTAAGCTCCCAAGTCTTTACGGAGTTCTTATCGTCTTTCTTTTGTTTTTAAACTGTCTTTTCCCAATGCAACGATTTCATCCAAAAGAATATTCAAGGTTTGCCTGCCTGCTTGTGAAATAGATCTATGTTCTTTACAATAAAAACTACACCAGACCATTTGCCTAGGAATTTCGTGAATTCATTGTTTTTAATTGCAGAGTAGTATTCCATTGTGTAAATATACCACATCTTCTGAATCCATTCCTCCGTTGAGGGACATCTGGGTTCTTTCCAGCTTCTGGCTATTATAAATAAGGCTGCTATGAATATAGTGGAGCATGTGTCCTTATTGCATGCAGGTAAAGTCTCTGGGTATATGCCCAGGAGTGGTATAGCCGGATCCTCCGGAAGTGTCATGCCCAGTTTTCTGAGGAGCCGCCAGACTGCTTTCCAGAGTGGTTGTACCAGCCTGCAATTCCACCAGCAGTGGAGGAGAATTCCCCTAGATCCTTCCCCTCCTGGAAGAGAAAGGCACATAGACACCCCTCCCCTCTGGAAGGGAGGGACTGATTACATTCCTCAGACCACAGGAAGGGGGGAACTGACCATTGGCCACCTGCAGGTGGGGGTGGCCCAGAGAACATAGTCACATTCTGAGACTGTTGGCCACCTACAGACAAAGGAAGTCCTTGCCACCTCATTCCCTAATGACCAATCAGTTTACAAGTCACACTGTTCTGCCAATCACATTCTGCCTAATGGCTTATGCTTTGGAAACTGTATAAAAGCTCACTGAACGGACTGTGAGGGGTCGTTCTCTCTTTCCTTTGTGTGCAGGGAGACCCCAGCATGCTGGAACAATAAAATTCCTCTTGCTTTTGGAAAAAAAAAAAAAACTACACCAGAGGAAAATGGACAGGAAATGAGTTACATGGTTATTATTCAAACTCAAATGCAGTTCATGCATCCATAATGATCTTGATTTGTGTCAGTTACTCATCTCAGGGTTTAAATTCTAAGAGCCATGAGTTAATTGGTGGTGAAGAGCACTCATTGCTCTTTCAGAGGACTGGAGGACAGGGGCTTAGTTCCCAGCACCCACGTGGCAGATCACAACCTTCTGTAAGCCCGGTTCCAGTGAATCCAAGGCCCTCTTCTAGGCTCTGTCAGCACCTTACACATATGATGAACAGACAAACATGCAAGCAAACTATTTCATGTGTAAAATGTAACAATGTAAAAATCTGTGAGTTAATAATGTAAGGGAGACTACTGCTTTTCATTTTGTAATAGCCTGGGTAGTATTATCAGCACTATTTTGATGTGTGTTTGTGTGTGTGTGTGTGTGTGTATGTCTGTGGGGGGTGTGTATGTGTATATATATACATATATATACATATATATGTGGGGGATGTATGTATGTGTCGATGTATGTATGTATATTCATCCATTCATCCCCAACATTTAAGAAACTGGTTTCCTGAAAAATTAGGAAAAGTCAAACAGTTATATAGATAAGGCAATAATCGCTTTTGTTAATATTGCTATATTAGATACAAAATACTATTCCATATCGGGCATCACTTAATTGATTTCTATCTAAACTTAATGTTAGTCGGTGCTGTATACTTCACCTGTGTTTGGATGTATGTACCAAGCAGATATATGTTCCCACGTGTATCTCACATCTATATCTTCATACTTTCATTCTTCAGCTCAGTAGGCTGTGGTTTGAATGGATGGGCCATTGTTTTCGCTGGGTTCTTCAATCCCCACTCGCTGTCATGGGTATGCACTCCGTGTTTTCCTCACCACATGGTGACATGGTTGCCTTTGTTGTCCGTTTGTTTAGAAAACAGACTTTGGCAGCAATGAATCAAGTTGGTTTGGAAATTAGAGTAAGAGGAAAATAGACTCAATTATCCTATGATTTATTTTTAACTGTCTTTTTACAGGACCATTTTCACATTCCCTCCCTAGATCTATTTTATTTTTTAAAGATGTGTATTACCTTTGAAGCATATAGAGCCCCAAGAATTAAATTGGAGGTGCCAACCACCCATGGATCATACCCTGATGCTCAGACAGAAAGCACAGAGATGCAGAGACAGGCAGTTAAAGAGACAGATGTGTTTATCTCAGATTTTCCGGAACCCATTAATCTGAATGTACAAACATCTCTCATTAGCTGTAATGGCCATATTTCCCTGACTCATTGCCTTCACCTGCTGTCAATGACCTTTGACTTCTGTGTGCCACCCCTTATGTGTTTCTGGGAGTCCACATGGGTTTTTTCACATACATTTAGGATGGTGTCTGACACCAGTGGGCTAAGTGCCATAGGTCCTCCCTGGGGTGTTTGTCTAGTTCCATTCTGTGCAAACACTCTCGTCATAGGACACTGAGATCTGCTTTTCCACCAGTGTTCTACCGTCACCCAAGTGTCTCCTACTGCCATGCAGAGTAGGTACCAGTAAACAAAAGCATTTTCTCAGAAGGATCATTTTCATCTGGGAATGAGGCCTTCATGCCTAGCTCTTCTTCTCTTCAGGTGAATCTGTGTCTGTGGTCATGGGCTGGGCTGGGTGCTTATAGGTTCCCTTGGCCTCTTATTCAAAGGATTGAGATAAAGGCTTACACAGATTGCAAAGCAACAAGGGAGCTCTATTCAAGGCAAGATAGAACTGTCAAGATTGACACCCAGATACATGAGCCAAGATGCTCAGAGACCTTTGGTTACTGCTGCAGGGTTTCTGTCTACGGTGTCTAAAAGGAGGAGGGGCTTGGGACTAAGACCCAGAGTGGTTCTCTGTTTTGATTGGCAGATAGAATTCCACTACCATTCCTCTTCCGTGCCTATGTCTTCCTCTGTATTTGATTTTAATCACATTAGTCTAATTAAGCATTAGCATGAAATAGAGACTATGAGGTTTCTCCAGAAAGGTTGGTGTGGGGACAGGGTTTCACCTTCTGCATGCACCCAACCAGTCTAAGACAGGTCAGCAATTTTGTTCCTGGACCCAGACAAAAGCAAGATATGGTTAAAGGAACTCTATCTAAATGTGATGGTTTTTATTTCTTATTGAATATATTCTTCATTTACATTTCAAATGTTATACCCTTTCCCAGTTTCCCCCCTCCCAGAAAGCCCCCAATCCATTCTCACTCCCCTGCCTCCATGAAGATGCCCCTCCACCTAACCTGCTCCCACCTACATCCCTCGATTTCCCCACGCTAGGGCATCGATCGAGCATTCATAGGACCAAGGACCTCTCCTCCCACTGATGCCTGACAAGGCATTCCTTGCCCACAATTGCAGCTGGAACCTTTTGAACCCCTTGGTTGATGGTTTAGTCCCTGGGAGCCCTGGGGGTGTCTGGTTGGCTGACATAGTCGTTCTTCCCATGAGGCTGCAAACCCCTTCAGCTCATCCAGTCCTCCCTCCAACTCCTCCATTGGGGACCTTGCTCTCAGTCCAATGGTTGGCTGCTAGCATCTGCCTCTGTATCTGTAAGACTCTGGCAGGGCCTCTCAGGAGACAGTCATAACAGGCTCCTTTCGGCAAGCACTTCTTGGCATCCACCATAGTGTCTGTTTTGTCGACTGTTTATAGGATGAATCTCCAGGTAGGACAGTCTCTAGATGACCTTTCCTTCAGTCTCTGCCCCACACTTTGTCTCCATAAATGTGATGGTTTTTAGGAAGAGGAGATTATTCCATTGCTCAGACAGGGGAGTTTGTGTGGCTTGATGCCAGTGAGGATCAAACATTGCTAACAGATTGCAAAGCTGGTTTTCCAGAGAGGTGATATGCACATAATACATAAAGGGATGGCTATGAAGCTCCCAAGTACATCATTATTAGAAAAGGAGTGTGTGCACATCCTATGCCAAGTTGTTGTGGGACACTAATCCTGGGGAGAGGTAAAATAGCCATCTACTCACCCCAGATTGTGAATCTATGGCAGACCAATATAAAGGTATCTCCAAAGTTGAACTTGGTAAACCAATGAATTTTTGGAGTTACTTCCAGGAGCAGAAATGACTCAGAGATAGCTGTACCACTTTATTGTTGTGGTGGGGACTCTACTTTCTTTGTACATGAGTATGTCTTCCAGTTCAGAACATCATTAAATCCCACTGTTTATGCACTTTTATGAAGGTTCCAGAATATAGGCATCATGATCGTGAATCTTTGTTGTCAATGTGACTTGTTTTAGAATCAACAGCTCTAGATGTGTCTATGAGGACATTTCTGAAACCTTTAAGTGAGGCAGGTTGACTTATCCTGAATATGGGCAGCACCATTCCTTGGGCTGGGTTTTCTAACTTGACAGAAGAAGCAAGCTGATCACCAACCTTCATGATTCTGCATCCTGACTGTATATGCAATGTGGTCTGCTGCCTCAAGATCCTCCTGCCATTATATCCCTTCTAATAAGGGGCTGTACCCTAAAACTACCCATCTGTCCTTCCTTCCTTCCTTCCTTCCTTCCTTCCTTCCTTCCTTCCTCCTTTCATCCTTCCTTCCATCCTTCTTTCTTTCTGTCCTTCCTTCCTTCCTTCCATCCTCCCTTCTGTACTTTTGTCTGGCCTGCTTGCCTTCCTGCCTTCCTTCCTTCCTTCCTTCATTCCTTCATTCCTTCTATCCTTCCCTCCCCTTCCATCCTTCATTCCTTCCCTTCTTCTGTCCTTCTTTCCATCCTCCCTTCCATCCTTCTGTCCATCTGTCCTCCTTTCCTTCCTTAAGTTGCTTATATCAGCTCTTTTGTCACAGCAATTAACTTTTATAGATTTTTAAAAGGCATTATTAACAAAAGAAAAGGGTAGTATTGTGCTTTTTTATACGGGTCTTTTAAGACCTATGAGGTATTAGCTGACCTAGAATTTGTGGCAACCTTCATGCCTCTGCCTCCTTAGTGCTTGGGATACAGGTGTGAAGCACCACACCCCTTCTGGTCTAAGGTTTGGTCCAGGTACTGAAGACAGCTAGTGACAAAGGCAGGGCTGAACAATGCTCTTCTAACCCCACCCTGACCACCTACCAGAACCTCCCCTGCTCTGCCCCACCCTGTCCTGTCCCACCCCACTCCTGTTTTAAACACCTATTGTAATCATTCAATTAAGCCATCAGCCTGGCATCTGGTGTCTTAAGTTGCTCCCAGGCACTGTCCCTGCTCTCTCTCGCTCTCTCTCTCTCTCTCTCTCTCTCTCTCTCTCTCTCTCTCTCTCTCTCTCTCTCTCCCTCTCTCCCTCTCTCCCTCCCTCTCTCCCTCTCTCCCTCTCTCCCTCTCTCCCTCTCTCCCTCTCTCCCTCTCTCCTCTCTCCCTCTCTCCCTCTCTCCCTCCCTCTCTCCCTCTCTCCCTCTCTCCCTCTCTCCCTCTCTCCTCTCTCCCTCTCTCCCTCTCTCCCTCTCTCCCTCTCTCCCTCTCTCCTTCTCTCCCTCTCTCCCTCTCTCCCTCTCTCCTCTCTCCCTCTCTCCCTCTCTCCCTCTCCTCCTCTCCTTCCTTCCTTCCTTCCTTCCTTCCTAGGTCCTGGTCACCAGTTCACCTGACCTATGAGGAAAACACTACCATCTAGATTTTTGCTAGATTAGTCTACAATATCTTTCTCTAACCCCCTGCATTCAAGAAATCTCTCCCCTTAGTCTCTGCTTTTTAAAAATTATAAGTTTACAATTTCAACATTATTTTTTTGTGGAAAATTTTTGTATTTATACAACCAGATAAAATTCTCTTTGGGGAAATATTAAACAAATGTAGCTGTATTTGAATGCATAAAGATTTAAATTATCTATATCATAAACATTATTATCATTATTATTATGTTTCTTGTTATTTATTTATAACAAAACAAATGAAAAGTCAGGATGAAACATTTTATAGTATAATTATTTAATAGAAATTTACCCATACTGTGCTGAGTAAAAAACACTGTCCTAGATATTGTATAAAATTGAGTTATTAAAATTAATTGTAAAATAAGAACCATTCCATTAGATATGAGTAAACTAGATAAATATGAGCTGCAAAAGAAAAAGATATGAAGACAGTAACAGCAGAAATATTAATAGAAATATTAATAGAAATACTTACCACTCATCAAATTTGTAAGTACTTTAAAAATCAGGTCACTATACTGATGGAGAAACTCTTGCAATAGTGCTAATGTGGCTGAGAATTGATGATTTATATTAAAACAAGCATCACTTTGTAGTAAGAGTTCTCTGTGCTCTTTGTTAAATTAACTTTTGTATACACATATGTGTATGTGTCATTACGAGTGTGTGTTTCCCTGTGTAGAGAGCAGAGGTCAACCTCAAGTGTTGACCACTATTACTCTCTACCTTATATTTTGAGACAAGGACTCTCATTGAACCTGAAGATCACTGATTGGCTAGACCAGATGGCCAATGAACCCATGCCATCCTCCTATCTGTGAGGACTCAGAACAGGATGGCCGCCATATGCTACCATGACCAACTTTTTACATGGGTGCCAGAGATCAAACTCAAGTCTTCATCAATGTACAAAAGCACTTTTCCTACTGAATGGTTTCTCCCAGCCTGCTGTATTTTTTCTTATGTATTCTCTCTGCTCTTCTCTATGATGTTCTGTGCTCTGCCTCTGGACTCTCTGTGTTCTTCCATTGACAAGCATTTTGAAGAGATGAGGAAGGAGGAAGCTTCAGATCACAAAGGCAGCAGATAAGGTAGAGTTACAGACCTCAGACTGATAGTAGTAGCTGTGGTCCTCCACTAGAAGGAGGGCTTCTACCCACAGTGCAGTCCTGATCTCAGCTTGGTATGACCTTCAAGATTGAGATGATCATGCCTCAACTGCTCTGTGATGATGCCAGAGAATTAGCATTGTTGAACATTCCTCAGTCTTCCTGACATTTTTATACATAATCTCGTCTTTATTTTTCTTTAATACAATTTCACTTGCATGCACCATCTGTTCCCTTGTCTGGGTTCCAAATGATCTCATCTTATCTTTAAAACTCTAAGAGTTTATGTTGAAGAACTAATGAAAGATGTTCCTAATAGAACATCTAGATGAAGTGTCACAGAGTAAAGAATTGGCCCTGTAGGAGCAGGGAAGGAGAATTCATTCACACTGGGAGAATTTGGAAAGGCTTCCCACAGGAGGTGGCATTTGATTTGCCTCTGAAGGCTGGTAGAAGGGTTTGCCAAAAACAAATGTGTGTCTTGCCACCTAGAAGAGACTCGTTGGCTCTTGAGGGCAAAGGCTCATTACTTTCTCATGTCATACTATTGCCAAGTATGAGGCTAGGTTGCTGTAAGTCTTAAATTAATGTGGCAGGATTGATAATGAATCTTTATTGAAAACCATTTCCAGGTGAGATCTGAGTTCATTCGGTAAAGCAGAGCATATAACAGTGCCTGATAAATGGTAGGTGGTAGCCAATGTTATTCTACTATTAAGAAAAATACACTATAGCGAGACTCTCTTAAAAGCATCACCTGTCAATAACAAAAGCTGACAGTCAATGAACTGAGGCAGGAAATAGGAGGTGGAACACTGGCCGGAAGAGAGGGGATTCTGGGAGATAGTGAAAGAATAAAAGGAGAGATTTGAGGGAAAAGTTGAAGGAGTTACTGAAGAAGACTCTAAGGAAGAAGTAGGCCAGGATGAAGGAGAGGCAACTAACCAAGTGGTAGACATAGAATAGTTTGAATGAGTTGAATAAGTTATGAGCTAGTTAGGGAAGGACCCAAAGCTTATTGCCTAGGCATTTAATAATAAATAATTAGTCTCAGAGTTCTCATTTCAGGAGCAGACTCCAGGCAAAAGGGAAAACTGATTTTTTCCTTACAACACATAATGTTTAACTTCACTGCCTGGTATGAGAATACCACCTTATTACACATTTTATTCTTTCCCCTCACAGGTTGCCAGACACTACCTTTTGCCTTACATCATAATTAACTTCTATTGCTTAACAGTCTATCAAGGGCTGGATAGATGTTTACTGTTCTGAAGAATCCAGGGTCTGTTCCCAGCACTCATATCGAGTGGATCAGATGCCCTCTTCTGGTCTCCACAAGCACTTGCCTTCACTTAGCATATACTCACTCACACAGATACACACACATCTCACACACACGCATATATCCAAAACTTTTTAAAAAGCCATTTAAGTATGTATAATCTTGCAAAATATTAACTGACTCTAAATTTTTATTTTTTAAAAAATTATAGTCAATCCACCTAAATCTGAAAGGATCTTCATTTTGAAAGCTTTAGCCATGTTATATAACTAAATATATTCAGAGAGGAGTCCTGAGATGTTGCCTCATTTTTTTCCCTTCTAGTGTGGGAGCTAAAAGCATTGTTTAAAATTAAAGACTGCTCCTCTATTATCCATAATTCTGAAGCAGGGTAGGTGGCAGGTTTGAGGGGGAAGCTCTGAAGGGGCCACTCTAGGCTTATATTATGAAAGCACCCAGACAAACAATCTTGGCTCAAAATACTGCGATTCATTACACACAGAGATTCAGGAAGCCAGATTGGGAGACAGCTGGCTAAGGGCGCTGCCATCCTGGAGAGGATTTCATGACAGACTTCTGGTCTAACCATCCAAAGACGAAGAAGAGAGGAAAACAAGGCAATGCCCTCCCTTCCTGTCACAAGTAATGATAACAAGAAGTCGTTCTCCCATATAAACTGCTGAGTGATGACCCCTTAGTTCTCAGGATTTACCCAGCATGGGCCATTCATGACAGCTGGGACAAAGGGTCCTCATCCTTCTTTCCTTCCTCATTTCTTCTTAATTCTAGTAAAGGTTCTGTAAAGACACTAGGAATATCTGAAGTATCAGAAGCTGAGGCAGATGCCCAAAAGAAAAGGCTTTCCTGTTCTTGAAGGGTATATGGTGCACGGGTGATAGCTAGAATAAGGTACCTGGCAAGAGATCGGTAATGAAATGGCAGCCCAGAAGCATGTAAACTGTCTGTGTGTTAGGGCCAGTCAGGAGCTACTTCCTGGAGAGGAGGAATACTGAACCAGATCTTGTTAAAGATCCAGAACTCTGACAAGAGTGTTTTCTGAAATGTGTTGTGGATAAAATCATATGCCCCAGCTCTCATCTGGACAGTGATTCCAGCTTTGCACATTACCTGGAAAGCACACCCTGGCCCTTGCTATGACTAATCACCCATTTGAGTCATAGACAAGCATGTTACTAGTCCAGGCTTCTCCAGGGAGCAAAAAAAAAAAAAATCAAGGATGCTGTTTTAAGCGAAATACAACCTCTGGTTTCTATTCTTTATACAAAAAAAGCGATTTGGTTTTGGACACAAAAGTCTGGGCAAGCATCTGTGTGGGTCAAGGACTAGGTCCACAATGCAGAGTTCAGCCTGATGCTCCATGTGCTGTGAATTTGCTTTTTGCTTTACAGGTGTCTATGGAATACACAACCTGTTCTCTCTTCAGAATAATTCATTCTCATTGAACTGTTCCCTCACAGTAGTCAAAATGACAAAAGAAAACATGGCCAGAGACTGCCTGGAGAGAGCTGTCCAGTTTTAAACATCCATGTAATTATTCATGAGAAGTACACACAGAGATAAGGAAAGAAAACCGGGGAAGAGCTGAAGTATCTTACATCATATATAAAATATTAGGTTGTTACCAGATGCAGAAGCAGATTATATGTCATCAAAAAGAGGCAAGAAGTACTTTGTAATTTTCTAATGAGACAAACAAGAAGATATAAATATCACCATTGGTACAAGGAGTTCAAAGAAACCATTGCCTGCTTATTGGCTCATTTTGTGCATTGCGATCAATGACATTCTGTGAGCAGCAGCACGAGATCAATTGTAAGCCAGCATATAATTCATAGTTGGTATTGTAAATTATAGTTTGCCTGACAATAATTGGGAAGGTTTTCATGCAATCAGATCTTTTGCTTGTAACAGTCTGAGTTGGGGCCATAATTTACTTATAATTCATATTAGAGTAATCTCTCATCTCTGGTCAAAATTTCCGGCATCTGAGCTTATGTGATTGATGCCAATAAGCTAATAGAAAGCAAGATGTCTTGATAAGGGGTTTGACAAACAGTGATTTCAGGGTTCCCCTACCCTCAATTTACTGAACTCAGAATTGTGCAAGTTTGTGGTTGTTAGACTCCGTGACCCACACCAGTGCCCTGGAAGGGCCCCCTCTCATCAATAGACTTGTTACCAAACCATTTACAGTTAAACCAGGAAACAATAGTTATGCTCTTCTCTGCTCTAAGTTCTGACCTGGTGGCTTCATTCACGGCCGGCTCCCTGTAACTCTGTGTCTCACAGCCTCTTCTCAGAAAGAAAGCTGAAATGGCTTTTGTTCCCTTTCCTCGAGACTGGCATCCTGTCCCCAGTGGCTTCCTAAAGATCCTCTCATCGTTTAGATTTCTCCTCCCATTTCATTAAGAATTTCCCAACTGAGTCATCTACTGACAGTCCAGTCACATTCTATTCTTCTACCCTTGCCCTCTACCCTTTCTTCCTCTTCCTCTTTCTCCTCCTCCTTTTCTTCCTCCTCTTCTCCTTCTTCCCCTTCTTTCTCTTTTTATTCCTCTTCCTTTTCCTCCTCCTCTCCCTCCTCCTTTTTCCTCTTTTCTTTTCTTCTTCCTCCTCTTCCTCTTCATTCTCCCCATGTCTCCTCTTTCACACCTGTTATTCAAAGAGTGTTAAGGAGTCTTCATTTCCTGAAGGAAGCCCTCTAGGAATAGTGCTTTATGGTGGGCAGGGACACTCATTAGAATGAGGTCAAAAGATGTTTGAGTGTGTTAGTTTTCTCTGTGTACCTGAGCTTGTAGTTGTCACAGTTAAGTATGTCCCCAGTTCCTACCCTAGTGACACCAGAACAGTCATTCAGATTCAGATTCCTATCTTTAAAATGTGGCCTGGGAAATTATTCTCCTTTTGGAATTAACTTAGATAAAAATAAAATTGAGGAAACTCAATTGGTAGAGGCCCTGTGACAGCTGAACATGGATGTTTCCTGAACATCAGGCTTCGGTGCAAATCCAACATGTGCTCAGGCCCCAGTTTCTATGTATGTACATAATTCTCTCTGCATACAACTTAACATCTGGCTTCACTCTCAGACAATGGAATTAGAAATCACTGACCCTCCTTCCATTATTTTGAGGTCCTCTCTCCTATCCTTATGTAAAGACATCTACATTCATACACAGCAACTCAGAACTTGGAACTTGTCTATTCAAGTTACCTCTTCCTCCATGGGAAGGGATCAACGTGGAAGCATCCTTAGAGCCAGTGTGGATCGGTGTCTGTCCTCATGGCTCTGCATCATACTTGGGAACCTGAAATACTTGCAAGTGCCTTGAAGCTCTGTCTACAGATACAATGGCCTTTCCTTTTGCTCATTCTTGGCCCTTGCCTGGAATTCCATGCCAGAGAGAGACTTATACCTCACATTTCTAACTGCATTTATTTTTTTCTCACTCACATCTTACTCTCAAACGCTAAGGAATCCCCATTGAGCTTGGTGATCCTATATTCCCTGTTTCCCCAAACTGGTATATCTAAATGTTAACCTCCCTCTCTATCCCTCTTGTCACTGTGCAGAACAGTCCTGACCAGTGACTCTCTGCCCTTGTAGATAGTAGCACTTTATAGTTAAGACATAAAATTATAGCTTAATTGAGAAGAAGTTAGGATCAAATATGTGAGCGAATTGGAATCAGAAAAAAGAATGGAAGTAAAACTTCATGGACAAATATGACTGCTACACTAACATCAACCCTCACGGCAGATAGAAACCAGGATAGGAGTAGAGAGGAGGGAGTCGTAACTCCTACTTTAGACCCATTGGATTCCTCAAGGTTACTGCCCAAACCATAAAGGGAGGGGGAGAAAATAGCTAGTACAATAAAGAGATAAACAAGGGAATAAGACAGTTATCACTGGGTAGTCCCAAAGGAACTCGATTTCAGATTGAGGAACCAAAATATCATACTACATTCTTCCAACATGTTCACTCTGAAATGCCCCATGTCTGTATTAGGGCCGTAAGAAACATGAAACACTTGAGATTTATCAGAGTTGAGAATCAGGATCAGTGAAGGAGGCAGAGGACTCTAGAGTTAACTGTATTATATACATTCTTGTTCTAATGTCTCATATGAAGCAACTTATGGGAGGAAGGAATTGTCTTGACTTACAATTTGTTAAGAAATACAATCTATCATGTCAGGAAGGCATGGAGCCGTGAGTGTAAGACAGCCACAGTCAGAAAGCAGAGAGGGTATAGAAATCATGCCCACCATAATGACACACTATAAGATAGCATGCACCTCATAAAGTTTTCACAACCTCCTAAAACAGATACAACAGTTGGAAACCAAGTATTCAAACATCTTACATTCAAATTACTATACTCCACCCCTGGGCCACCTTAGGCTCACAGGTATATCATAATTAGAAGTGTATTCACCCTACCCTCAAAAGCCTCCAAGGTCTTCAACAAATACTGTTGAAAAGCCCAAAGTTCACAGTCCCTTCTGATACCCGAGGCAGTTTCTTAATGTCAAGCTCCCAGTGGGGCAGCGACAAGCCCTCCAGGTGCACATTTGTCATCCAGAGCTGATTACAGAATCATCTGGACTCCAGTGGCCTTGGAGAATCTCTCCACACCAGGTCTTCTGCCTATTTCCCATTTCTAACATTCTGCGATCTCCACTGCAGTTTGGTTTTCAGCTTCTCAGCTTCACACAGTGGTCTCTCAGAGCCTGTGTACAGGGAATCTGACTGTGCCTCATATTGTCTGACCTCAGATGCCTTCTGGAAATCCCTCACTCATACATCCTTCATACCTGAAAAATGGGTATCACATGACTGATGTTGCCAAACCCTAAAGGCAGCTTGAGATGCATCTTGTGGCCATGAACCATGGTTGCAGTGGCCTCTGTGTCCTGACCCTGGGGAAACACTTTCCTGGGTTACTTTCCAATAAGAGACAACTTCATTGACACACTGAGTTCAGGTTTACTCATTTCAAATGAATCTCTGTTTTGAAAAGCTGTAGCCTTCAGTTGATAGTATCTTTCCCTTGGAGAATCCTGTCTACCGTCTCAGTATAAAGATGAGTTTTCCTTCTTAATTGTGGTAATCTCTTTAACAAATGCAGCCTTTTTCTCTGAACCATAATTACAGCTTTAGCCTGTCTTAAATCCCATTTTGACCACACTGCAGTCCTGACCTGATGCTGTCGTTGCTGTCTCTGTAGACCTGGGTAAGGACAGAGAGCAGTAACCATGACAAAGCCTGAATGCTATCCTCTCTGCAACATTTCTCCCCTGGAGACATTAGCCTATCACTTTTTAACTCAATCTGCATTCAAGCTCTCAGGTTATGGACAAAGTACAGCCAGATCCTGATAGAGCTCTATTCCCCTCTGAAACTTAATAAGCTAGAACCCCACATCTCCCTGGTATTCTGTGATTCTGAACTCCCACCAGAACAGCAAATTTCAGCTTTATCCACAGCATTCAAGCGCTTTTCTACCTTGAAGTCCCAAATTCTTCAACTCTCCTGTCACAAGCATGTCCCAAAAGATTACTAAGAACCACATGGGTAGGCTTATCCCAGTAATGGTCACACCCCTTGGTACTATTTTCTATACTAGTTTAACACTCATAGTTTCTATGTTAAAATAACTGACAAAACACATTCAAGAAGTAACACTTATTATCATCTACATTCCTTAATAATAATGAAGGTAGGAAAGTATGGCCACAAAGCAACTGGTTTCATTTTGTTCACAGTAAAGCAGAGAACAGACACTGAGTGGATCTGAGTGTAAACTCTCAAGGCGTGCCTCTATCACTCGGTTCTAGTAAAACTATACCTCAGGAAGGTTCACCACTTTCTAAAACCATGTGACCATCCAGGAACCAAGTGCTCAAATGCATCACTTATGGAACATTATATACTCAAACCACAACAGTAAGAAATAGCAAGTACTTAGAGAATGTTACCTTATATCAGGTCATCAAAGGCCATAGGGGGAAAGGCACCAGTGGTGACTATTCTGGGGATAAGATAGTCTCAAAAAAGCAGAACTATCTGGGGAAGGAGGGCTAAAGAGGTGAGCAGCAACATGCTTATGTCTGCATAGGGTAGGTTTTGGATTTAGAATCTTGGAGATGGTTCCAGAGATGATGAAGTAATGAGTGGAACTACGCTGTACGGTGGATAAATGAAGCCGAGGTGAAGGGCATTGCACTTGAGGAAGTTAAAGTGAAGCCAAATTCAGAGATGAGTCATTATTGAGGATGTTGAAGTTGCCAAGAGGGAGATTAAGATTGAAAAGAAAGCTGAGCCAGTGCTGAAGTCATTGAGGAAAGGAGATGTGTGACATCAGAGGTGGAGTAGGCCATGCGCTAACTAGGTTTCTCACATAAATTCTTCTAAGTAATAAATAGATATTAATATCCTTCAGCCATTTTCCATCTACATCATATGTGTGTATCATGCAACCTTTATATATATGTAACTACCCCTGATTTAAGTTGCCTGCATGCTCTTGTTCCATAGTAAGCTTCTTGTTCATTAGCCTCTGTATCCTGCTATTTTGTTTGGTGGTGATGGCGGTGGTGTTCTAAGAGTTGTTGCTTGGCGATTGTGTCTGATATCCAGATAGCCACAGCTTTGCCTCATCACTTCGAAAGGTGTGTCTTCTCTCCATTGGTTTGACGGTTATGTTAGATTCTTTGAGACTTTTTATTAATATACTTCTAAAAAAAGACAGTGGCAGTCTAAGCAGAGGCTTTGAGCTCTTCCTCTGCTCTTGTCCATTTATCACTCAAAAACTGAAAAGCATTTTCATTAAGTAACACTTTAATCATGAGAAAATACAGTCAGCAGGATAGAAGATATTTGTTTATACTCAAAAGGTCTCCAGTCCCTTGAGAGGGGTATAAGATTGGGATCAATGGCAACTTAATTTGACTTGTTTTGATAATTATAAAGAGGAACTACATCAGGAAAGAGGGAAGCCAGAAATAACTGTGAGCTGTGTCTGATTATCAAAGAGACTACTCAAAGGGCTATCAACCTGGAGGGTAAGCAAAGGTCATCCAACAACAAAGAAGGAAATGTACTTTAATTAGAGGGGGCACACCTTCAAAGACCCCCTCCCCAGGTGTGATGTGAGGCGGGGAAGAGTTGTGTCTGGGAAATGAATAGTGGGAATGGGAAGTGAACGGTTGTGAAGTCAATAGCTGTCCCATGGGTCAGAACTAGATTTCATTTTAAGAGCACTCAGAGGTCAATTCAGGACTTTCCTCCCCTTCCCTCTCCCCCTCCCTTTTCCCTTTCCCCTTGCCCACTCATTCCCCTCCCTCCTTTCTCTGTGAGAGTGATGACTGATCTTTCCAAAGCATATGAAGAGAATTCTTGGCTGATGATACAGCTCTCAGACCCCACCCCACCATATCTCTAACAACACTCCTTCTCACCCAAGTAGTCTCCTTTCTCTTCCTGTTTCTTTCACTTCTACATTCAACTCTTCCCTTTCAAATGTTTCACATTTTCTAAAAAGAATGAACCTGTATAGGGCCAGGAACCCTTGGCTCTCATTCATTCTTGTTTTTCTGTCCTTCAGATCATTCCTAATGCACGCAACAAACTTCTTATCTTATTCAGTTGTTTGAATTCCTTCACTTACCCATTATCCTCTGTCTCTTGCTTCAATTCTCTGTGTTTCTTGAGGAAAAAAAATCTATCTCTGAAGGTCCACTGTCCATAACACTTGTCTCTTATACCTTCATGAGTGAAAGCCCCAGTTATGGCCGTACCTACTCCTGCAATGTCCATAGCCACCAGCTCCGGGTCTCTGTCAGAGTGCCTGTCATTGCCATCTCAATGAGATGGCTATCGACTCCTGCCTGTCAAGTCAACTGACTCTTCTTACTATTTGAAATTTGATATAACTTCCCATATTATTTATAGTTGTGTGTGTCTGTGTGTGTGTGTGTGTGAGACAGAGAGAGAGAGAGAGAGAGAGAGAGAGGGAGAGAGAGAGGGAGAGAGAGAGAGAGGGAGAGAGAGAGAGAGAGAGAGAGAGAGAGAGGGAGAGAGAGAGGGAGAGAGAGAGAGAGGGAGAGAGAGAGAGAGAGAGAGAGAGAGAGAGAGAGAGAGAGGGAGAGAGAGAGGGAGAGAGAGAGAGAGAGAGAGGGAGAGAGAGAGAGAGAGAAATTGATTGATTGATTGATTGACTGATTTTCTTTCATTTTTACATTTTATCTTTGAGACAGGGTCTCACTATGTAGCCCAGGCTGGGCTTAAACTCACAACAATCTTTCTGCTTTCTGCTTCAGCCTCTCAAGTACTGGGAGTATGATATGAGCTATAACACCTGAAGTATAAAGATTATTTTTTAAAAAAAATTTTATAGGGGGTGTGTGTGTGTGTGTGTGTGTGTGTGTGAATTTCACACCATGCACCCCAATCCTATTTATCCCTCCCGCCCCTCATACCTTCCTTCCACCCTTGCAACATCCCCATCAAGAGAGAGAGAGAGAGAGAGAAACCTCTTTGTGGAGCCTGTAGGTGTCACATATTTGTCCATACTTCTTTGCTTGCACATGGTCATTGCAATGACTCATCGATCTGGTATGAGGCTTCTGGCTTCTGCTACTCTATCAATACTGGATCCTCACTGGGACTCCTCTGGAACATCTTGTTGCCCCGTGTCATGGAGATCCTGTAATTTTGGACGCTGCACCCCAGCAGTTTACTGATGGAGAACATGGTGGAGTAGGCCAATCCACAGCCCTAGATCTGGGTCTGAGAGGCATCCGAGCTGATCATCGCCCCTGCAGCCCCGGCCTTCCTGCTCTCACACCCTTGAGTCTGACTCACCAGCAACCCCCCAAACCAGAGTCAGCTCTACTCTGCTGCCCAGGGCAGGTACAGGGCTTACTCTCCTGGGTGTTACAGCCAGTGAGAGACTTGCTTTCTCCCATTCTCATGACCCCATAGCCAGCTTTCTCACCTGCCATCTATGGTGAAAGAGAAGGGAAGGGAGGAGGGCAAATCTTCCTCCTCTGTGACAACTCCCAGCAGTCAAGAGGCAGGACTAGCTTTCCCACACTCACACCCTTGGGCCCCAGCCACCCACAACGGCCACATTCAGGGTTAGCTCCACTGTGCTGCCCAAGTGAATAGCAGGGACTGCTTTCCCAAGTACTGCAGCAGGTGAGGTGTAGGGACAGCTCTTCTGCTCTGATGACCTTAGGACCAGCTTTCCTGCCTGCTTTAGGTGGCAGGGGTATCTCCCATGTCACTGAACAGTAGACAAGTGGTGAGGCCGGCTCTCCCACACTCATGCCCTTGGGCCAGTTCACTTGTGCCCCTGTGACTAGGATCAGTTCTATTGCACTGCCCAGGTGAGGTGCAGGGCCCACTGTCTCCCTGTCTCACGTATTGCATCTGGTAAGGAACAGGGCCAGCTTTCCTGCTCTCATGACCCCAGGGTCATATCTCCCAGGTGGTGGTGAGAGGGTAGGGAGGAGAATGGTTTCTCTCCCTCATCCATGCCACCACAGAGGAGATGAGTGGTGGGGCAGCTCTCTGTGCTCGTATCCTCCAGGCTGGCTCATATGCAATGCCCACAGTGTGCAGGGCCTGTTCTCCAGTGTACTGAAACTGGCAAGGGGTGGGGTCAGCTCTCCTGTCTCATGCCTCAGGGCCAGCTCCCCCAGGATGCCTGTAGGAGAGGTGGGTCCCATTCTGCACAGCCCTTGGACATCAACATGTCCCCAGAAGCAGCCCAGACTAGGGGCATCCACCTTGCCTTTGGAGGTAGCAGACATCTACTGCTATAGAGCCATGGACAGACCCAGGTGTAGCCCTGGGTAGAAGCATAGGCCAAAACCACACCATGGTCCCAGCTACTCATATTATTTCTCATTACCCTTGAGTAGCTAGTTTAGCTCTCACTCTCTCTTCACTCTACCCACATCCTTCTGTTTCTCTTCCTCTTCCATTTCTCCACCACTCACTTGCTTCTTTTAGTGGCACCCAGGGTCTCTGAAAGTCTGGGGTTGTCTCAAGAGTGGTTTCAGGAGTGCTGTGTCCTGCTCATCCATCATGGCACCAGGCAGGGGTCATCTCAGGCACAGTCTGCTCCCCCCCCCAGACCTGCACAGAACCATACTGGTACTCATCTCAGGCTAACTCCCTATCTGGGCTTCATGACACCAGTCTAGTGGCCTTCTTGGCTTGCTCCTCTCCCAGCCTACACAAGTGACCCATGCCACTTGCACATAGTTGTCTATCTTGGGCTCAGTCCCTGCGGCCTATGGTCCCCAGAAGGATTCTTCTAGTCTCTGGCTTGCTCCCCATCCTGGGAGCTCATCCAAGTCTGCAGTGAAGGACTGATGGTCAGCTCAGACTGGCTTCCTGTCTAGGCCCCTGGGACCAGACTAGTGGTCCTCTCAGGCTTGCTTCTTTTGGGAGAATGTTAGGTTACTAATCATTCAGATATTTATTGTTCAGAACACTAAGTATAGACATAGCCTTTCTCCTTTCTGCCACCTACTGCTACACATGTGACACAGCAGCCACACCTGCAAGGCCTCTAGGAGTGGCTCAGTGTGAACATTCTTAAGCCCCAAATGTAATGTACATTAAAGGCTTGTTTGTCCTAAAATGAAATGCCTTGGTCATCCACAAACTGAAGAGTACTTATAATACTGAATAGTTGGGGTGAATTATATCGCTGACTGGAGCATTTGATAAGGATTGGTTCTTCTGTTTCAGTCCTGCCTCAAGAGCTTTGGTGGTTGAATAGTAATGGCCCTGTAGGCTCATAGATTTGAATGCCTCTTCACTCAGGAGTTCCACTATTTAGAAGGATTAGGAGATGTGGCCTTGCTGGAGGAAGTGTGTCACTTGGGGTGGACTTTGAGCTTTTAAAGCCTAATCTAGGCCCAGTGGCTCTCTCTTCCTGCTGCCCGTGGATCTAGACATAGATCTCTCAGCTGCTTCTCCAGCCCCATGTCTGCCTACATGTGGACATGTTTCCTGCCATGACAATAATGGACTAAACCTCTGAAACTGTGAGAAAGCCACAATTAAGTGCTTTTTTATGAGTTGCCAGGGTAATGGCTTCTCTTCCAAGCAATAGAGAATGGACTAAAACAAGAACCATGCTCACTCTACACCAAGCATGACCCTCCTGAGTATAGTCACTTCCTCATCCTGATCTGAAGAACCAACAGTCATAGAAATGGATGCTTCCCAACCCAAAGAAGAAGACAACTTGACACAGTAGAATCCAAGCATAGAAAACAGCCTCTTTGCTATTATTATAACAGGACTTCCCATCTGTAGCAGATAGCCTGTGTGCACTTACGTTAGATCATCAAGGCATGAGTTGATAGTATGCAGGATAACAGATCATTTTACAGGTTGGGGACTCTGTGCACTTATAACATAATCACTGAGGTGACAGCTAAGATAACAAAGTCTTAAATGTAAAGGACACATATAAGATGGTCTTTGAATGAAGTTCTTTCTTCACCCAATGCAAACTCCATAGTGGCATCCTTGCCTTAACACTCTGAATGTGACAGAAAAGGAAACTCCAATGATTACTAAGCAAAGAACATGGCAGTATAAAGTCTCAATTGTTGTTAACCAAGGTGTTCTGATATGACTAAGATATATCAAATAGTCACTCAGACCACATGGACTGTGACTCCTGGCCAAAGCTCTGTGCCAGTCTGGCTTTCATACCTGAAATGACATTGAATGAGACCCCTCTCTTTTCCTTCCCAGAAAATATAATGAATTTAGACCCGTGGGAAAGAAGAGAAAGAGAAAGGTCACTAAATTCTTGAAAATCAGGAACAGAAAAGGAAGAGTGCCAGAGACCTATAGTAGACCATGTTGTTACACAAGCACAATATGATCTGGCAGAGTAGCCCTGTGGGTACAAGTTGTTCCTTGAATTATCTTTTCTCACACCAGGCATATTGTGTATTCTTATACTTTCTGTGACAAAACACCTAAAAGCAATAATTTACAGAAGGAACACAAAGTGACAGGTCAGCCAGAGGCCCCTGCTAAAAGAACAAAATAAAATAGAATAAAAGTAAATTAAATAAGGTAGCAATTGAGGGTGATACCTGTAGTCAACATCTGGGCTCCATGAGCTCATGGAAGTATGTGCACGTGCGCACACACACACACACACACACACACACACTCCATCGGGGTAAGATATCCCTAAGGATATATCTCTTGGGTTCACCCACATTGTGATGCTTTTTTTTTTAAATAATTTGTTCTGGCTAGACATTCTATGTGATAAACAATGTTTCGAAAGTGTAAGCCAAATAAACTCTTTGCTCCTCATGTTGCTTTTGGTCATGGTGTTTCATCACAGCTACAGTACCCCTGAGGAGGACATAAGTTTTATACAATGTTTGTCTGAATGAAGGCACTCCAGTTCTTACTCTTGCACATTTGCTGAAGTCGCTCTCATCGGCTCTGAGTCATACTGTTCCATGTTGGTTGCTCACCTTCAGTGTGTCCTTGCCTGATTCCTCTGACCACACTGAATGGGGGTGCCTGTGTCAGCCTGGCAGCATTAGATACAATATAGCAGTTAGACAGAAGCAAGGTTTGGTCAGAAGCATGCTAAGTGTCATCTTGGCGACCTCTTTTTGTTCTAAAACAACATTTGCTACAAAATTACTGGATTGCCTTTCTTCTGGTGACCTACACGCTTAACCAATTGATTGTATTTTGCATGAAAATCAGCACGCCTTTCCTAGTTTACTTTTGCTATCAGTATAATGCAAAATCTATTTGCCTGAATTAGGTTGCATTTCATTAATCTTTTAAACATGAAATTGTAATGGTTCAAGGTTAATGAGATTTAAGAATATGTGTTACTTAAATCATGACATATTTCAATGATGTTTCTCAAAATTACTATTTTTAATATTGTGAAAGTACAAATTATATTTAAAGCTTGGTAAACTTGGTCTAAAATTTAGTTGAGAGTACTGAGTATTTTTATATGTGAAGAATTCAGGGCATTTAAGAATGGAGTTGGGGAATTAGAGATTTGTGTGTTCTCATTAAGGATTTTGTAGTCACTTGGAAAGTAAACAGGTATGAAATGCCAAGGAAATTCAAGGGAAGGAGAGATTATTCTAGCTAGGGTACTACCCCACTTTTCAAGGTTGCCTTTCATACCTAGCTCAACTGTACCTTCATCTTTGTCATAGTTTTATATTCATTGGTTCAGTTATATATACTCAAAGCCTCTAACATGTCACACATTTCATTAGATGCTAAAAAAAAAACCAAGATGGCTATGAAGCCGTGAGTGTTGTCATCCTGGAGGTATGCACAAAGTGCTATGGAGTTAACAAATGGAGGACAGCTGCTGCCTATGCCAAGGTCACAATGGAGAGTGTCAGGGACATCTGACATATGAAGATACCTGTGTACTCAACTCGGATGGTCATAAGGTGATAGATAGGCCATGGCCAGAGAGACAGGAAAAAGCAATTTCAATGTCATTGTTATAGGCTGTATACTTGCATTTCAAGGCAACTCCTGTTGTCTTCAAAATAATTTAAATATCTCATTTATTTTTTAACAGAGTCTTTGAACTAAGACTAAACCCTGAAAATGATTTATCCAATCATAGACATTCAAGAAAATAAATTGTTAGGATGAAGAAGTCGGATGGACTTGTGACTGACACAGGTCCATTCAATGTAGCCATGCTGTTTATGAGAGAAACTCAATTTATTTTTGCTGACTTTCATAATTAACGACTCTTTTATTTTACCAATTACTAGGGGGTCAGAATGTGGAAGGGGAGTGAGCCCTCCTGAGAAAATATATTACAGAGCACAAATTCTTGATTCATTCCCTTCCTCCAGATTTAAGAGCATTCACGGCCCATAAGATTACACTTGGTGCATGCACACATGTGGGGTGCACAAACAGCTCCCAAGTCATACTGCACACAGCACAGCTGCCGCCAGAGCGAGTGGATCCCCCAGATTTGACTGTCCTGGATTCTAGGACTATACACGTACAGTAAGTAGACTTCTTGGGTCTTGCACATTCTGGTTCACGTAAGAATTCCAGTGAGTTCATTCAGCAGGGCTTGTGACATCAGACTAATTGTATTGTGATTAAATGCACAGAAATGATTAGGCCAGTGGTTCTAGGAACCTTTGATTATCACTCGTCAACGTAATCTCCCTCTTGTCTCTAGGCAATCAGGGCAAGTTAAATGTGTATGTAACTTCTGTGCAGTTGGCAGTAAAAGAAAAATGACCACCTACTTATCCTCTGTCAAGGTCTTTGTAGGCAGGGGGTAGTTTGTAATGAATTGTAATGATTAGAATAATACATATATCAAATGTATACATATATAACTTTTTTAAAGATTTATTTTAGAGTGTGTGTGTGTGTGTGTGTGTGTGTGTGTGTGTGTGTGTGTGTGTGTGTGCATGTGCACCATACATGACTGGTGCCTAAGGAGGCCATGAGAGGGCATCAGGTCCTGTGAACTGGAGATCCCGAGGGTTGTGAGCCTCCACATGAGTGCCAGGAAGCAAATCTGGATGTCTACAAGAGCAGCCAGCTTCCTTCCCCTGTAGTCCAAGTCAGACAGGAATATGACTTTAAAAATATTTAGATTTTCCTTGATGTTAGTGACTTTTGTTCACTACTCATTTTATGAGGCCTAAGGTGCTGAGTGAAAGTCCAATAGATTTCTCTTAGCGTCAATTCATGGTTTGTATTACTTGCTCCCAGTTTTCTCATCTGTGAACAAAATGTTGACACGGAATAAATTATGGCCTTCACTCAAACTGAGGCGCTCACCATTCATGTTGTTGTTGTAGTTGATGTTGTTGTTGTTGTTGTTAGCCCAAGTTCTTGTATTGGTCCTCAGTTGCCTTCAGAGAAGCCATGTTATTTGTTCCCAAAGATTTCCCTGAGTATGTCTTAGCTGTCTGCTCTGCAGTGACCCTTCTTATCCCCAAGACGCTGAAACCCTCCTCTGAAGTGACCATCCCTCCTGCTTTCTCCTGTCCAAATCCTCCAGCTCCAAGAAGTCCTGCCCATTTCCTCAGCTCTTCCGGGTTTCTATCTAGGACTAACTGCTCGCTCTGTACTGGACTGCTGGGTTTGTCAAGTTTGTCTCTTTCTCTAACACCCCTCAGGAGTACTCAGATGCTCTACGCTTACCAATTTTTGTGTGATATCTTAAACCTAAGATAAAAAAATATGCACATTTGTATATTGTTAACTATTTTAAATTACAATGAGCTGTAAAGATGGCTTGTTAAGAGCACCTATTGTACAGTCATGAAGATCTAAGTTCAAATTCCCAGAACACACATAAAAACTGGGTGAGGTCACACACGCCTGGAACCCCATCACTGGTGGGAGATGCAGGAGGGTGTTGTTGCCTGCTATTCAGGCAGTCTAGCTAGCTTCAGGATCCGTGAGAGACTTTGTGTACAGGCGTAAAGACCAGGGTGATAGACGAGGAACCCTGATGTCTCCCTCAGGCCTCTACATGTGTGAGTCCCTGCATATGTACAAGCACAGACAATAAACAGACACACACACACACACACAAAATAAGTAAGTAACTAGAAGGAAAATCACATTTCCTTTAAAATTCTAAGAATAAACATTTTATAACCATATGTGTTTTAGAGACAATTACATTTGAGCAAAAAAATAAAATGTAGGTTTCTTTTTTTTTTATACAGCATTCATTAATATCTTAATGACCATTAACCGATTCCATATGTCTCTGTTTAGATGGGAATCAATGATACTATAATGTTGTAACTTTTGTTCCTTACAAGGTGGAAACAACCAAGGCTGCTAAATGGAATTCTGGAGCGCTACATATTGTACACTTTGAATCCTACACGTAACTCCACAGTGTGGAATGTTGTCTATAACAGCACAGCAAACCTCCAGGCCCGTGTGCTCCACGGCCTTTCCCCTGGGGGTCTATACCGCATCAAGCTGGAAGTAAGTCAACTTAGCTTCTGCCCTTTCTCTGCCTCCCATCCTCCCTCCTTCCCAAACCAACCAAACAAACTAACAAAATACCAAAAAGTCTTACACCAAAGTATTTATACTGAAAATTCCCCTAACAGCCTAAAGGTAATAGTTGATTTTGCTGCATATTTAGTTTGTGTTATGTGAAAGGATAAAATAACCATCTGAGTTCAGAGATTTTCCTAGAAATCTGGTGAGATGCTCGGAACTAATTTTTTATTATTTATAGGATACAATAATTGTTGAGAGCTTTCCCCAAAATGCTTAGATTAATAAGGTGGTTTCCCGTGGTGCTTGTATTCATTTGAAAAACTCCTCACAGTATGAATTTAGATCTTGTATTTTTAAATGAAGATTCAAATGACCCTAAGATAGTCTTGATTGTTATTTTACTGTGATTTATATTAAACTTCTCCTCAGTAGAACAGTCACTTGATGAAACACCAGAATCAACAGTATAGAGCTTTCCTTGGGAAGAAGGTGGCATTTTTAATGCTAAATGGCACTTCTGTGTATGAAGGTCTTCTAAAAGACCTTGATATTGCTGTAGAATTTGTACTCCCATTTCCTTTTGCTTTTTGATGAAATATAATCTTTTTTTTTAAGTTTAATAGCACATCTGAAAATAACTGAATATAAACATGAGGTTGTCCCTATTTGTTTTAAACACCCTCTTCATTTTACGGCAATACCTATATGAGGGTATTTGCTTTGATAAATGCCATAGAAAATATTCTGCTCTTGATTATGAATAAATTTACATTTATGTAGACACTGTGTACGCATTCATTTTACTTAACATGCTCGTGAATGCTCAAAATATTATACCATGAGAAAATAAACTGCATCCCACTGTTGTTAACTGTCTGCCTTGACAGCACAAAACAAGGGCAGGCAGACAATGTGAGACGCTGTTCTGAACGGCCCCATGGCCTTCCTGCTTAGCACAGCATGAGGATTTGGGAAGCGACAGTTCAGGTTACTTTCGTCATGTCACTGAAAAGCTCAGAAGTGTACAAAGTTGATTTTCGAAAGCTAATAGTGAAGCCCACACTGTTTTCAAAATAGCTGTACACATGAAAACCCCGGTCAGTCTCAATTGCTTGGAAGCAACCAAGATTAAACAGAATTTGTTGAAATTTGGCATTTTATCAGGAGGTAAGTGGCGTTAAAATGTTCCATTCCTAAGGCGATTTTTAGGATACACTGTGCAGTCAATCAAAGTCCACTTCAATATCCTAGAGTTTTTTAATTTTGTTATAACTTGAAAACTAAGTACCACTGACTTAGTGGTCTGTTCCCTTGAGTTTTAATTCAGATTTTTCTACTGTGCAACCCAAGGCAAGTGGACAGAGGCACATCAATTTTCATTTTTTTTTTCAGGACAAAAATTAGAGCATAAATTTAATGGTTTTTAATGTCTTTTTGAGGGCCCTAAAATTCTGTGATGCTAGAAAGGTAACCCCAAATAATTACAATATGTCTTGAGTGATGTTGATGTCAGAGGTCATAATGACATGGATGTCCTTGTGTCTTAAAGTTTGTTAAAGAGACAAAGTTGCTCATTTTCTTTTTAATTCCACTGTATTTATCGGGGCAGAAAATACCCTAGTGAATTTTTCAGGAAGTATTCAACTAAAAGTTTTTCTGTTTGTTTGCTTTAACTTAACTCGGTTAAGCAGTAAATTAAATGAAGCACGACGTTTTAGGTTCATCCCGGTTAATTGACAGATTATTGTATATTTCACAGTCTCAATATAATAACTAGCTCTCAAGGTCATTAGATAAGTGGTGGAGAGCAGGTGTTCAACATGGCAAAGTGCCCTGTATGGATTGTTTTAGTGTGTTGACTAAGTGCTTGGAAACAAAACATGCAGACACCCAAGCCCTCCAGTGGCCCTTGAAACAGAGGAAGACCCACTGGGGATTTGAACTCTTGGGGTTTACATCAAGCACACAGGACATAGAGCTACTCTGTGTCACTCCTCCTAATGCTTTGTTAGATTGGGTTATAAGCCCTCCGGATGCAGAAAAACCGCGTCTTCCTGAATCCTCTGTGCAGAGCGCTGACAGCACCTGCTGGAGAGAAGGTGCTGTAGAACCAGTTCATGTGGGAGTGGATGAACGACGACTACCAACTGCAGAACTCCGGAAAGAGTCTGAGAGTCTGAATACTACTCCATGGTTCCTCTTAGAGTGTTGGTATTGGAGATGTGTGCTTCCATAGCCTGCACTCTTTGCATGTAGTGACGTTTGTGTTGAAGTTTGATAGGTCTTAATGGTTCCTAATAAATACAGTAAGTTAAACAATTATGGAAGGATGGTACTAATGCAGGCAGAGGCTACTATTTGAAAATACTGTTTGTCACATGGTGAATGTTTAATAGTGGAAATGGTGAGGTCGACTTGTGTGTGTGTTATGCACATTATTGTGTCTGTTTATTAACGTAGGAGCAGGCACATGTGCATGCATGTGGAGCCCCATGATCACTGACATCTATCCTCTCTCTCTCTCTCGCTCTCTCTCTCTCTCTCTCTCTCTCTCTCTCTCTCTCTCTCTCGACTTTATCTTTTGAAACAGAATTTCTTCCGGTAGAAGACCTCAGGGCTCACCTATTGTCTAGACTGTACAGAAAGCTCCAGGGATCCTCCCCAAAGCACTAGGGTTATATATGCACACTATCAGCCATCTTTCTACATGGGTGCTGGAGATCTGAACCCAGGAACTCATGCTTGTATAGTGGGCACTTTACCAGATGATCTCTTTCCCTAAACCTCAAGCCTCACTTCTCCAGGAAAAGATCAAATGAAGCAATCGTGAGGGGGTTTTGGGGTTGTTGTTGTTGTTATTCTTTTGTTTTCCTTCATCCTTCATGCTTTAAAATATCCTACATTCCCTTGGGCCCTGCTCATCTGAAAACAAAATACTAGGAAAACAAAATAAGAATGTTATCTTTAGTAGTTCCTAATAGTTATTATTTCAAAAATTTGTCACTGTAACTAGATTACATGCACATTGTATTGTACCAAACAAAGGCTGTTTAGATCGAAAATTACCGAGCTATTGGGGATGGCAACACAACACTGTGAATTTTGTTTTCAAGTGTCTGTGATCGACTAAAAGCTGTAAGAAATAGGTCGAAGTAGCTTTCATAGTCCTCTCTGTTTTATAAAGATGTCTTCAATCAATCCAGTTATTTATTTATTTTCCTAAGTCAGAATTTCAATCAGCATTAGACCAATCAGATTTGAGTTTAACTGAGATCAAGTTGCAGATACTTCTGTTGTTCCAACAACTGCTTATACCCTGTTTCACAGGCCAGAAAGAACATCTCATTCACTCCAAGATGCTGCTTCGTCAAGCAACCGCTTTGCAGATTTCAGATGACAGTCCGGGGAACAGCCCTCCCAAAGAGGACATTGTATTTATTTTAGAAAGCATCATAAAATTCTCAAAAGAAAGCCAATTTTAGTTTACGCTCCATTTAAATAAATGCAATAGTATATGTCACATAGCACAGAATTTCTCTGGAGAGAGGTAACAGGGGAAAGTCCTGTAATATGAGCACAAATGAGAAAGAAAATGGCAGCAATCAGAATTAAACCTTACTTTGTGATCAGTTTAACAAGCATATGTTGCCACGTGCTTTGATCTAAGGGATAAAAATCTGAAACTGCAAGTGACACATTGCCTCTCTTTGAGAAACAGGGTGGCCTTCTGACATGTTTGCTTTAATAGCGCAGCTACTCACGGCGCACTTCCTGGATAATTTCTGAGACTTGCAGCATGTAGGGAATGTGTTTGTACTCTCAGTTCCTCTTTAAATGCTCTGGCAGCTGGTTCTTGGGTCAGAGGTGGCTTCTTACCGCGGGGGTTGGGTCACGCGGCTAGCTGATTCAGCCTGATTGGCAAAAGCTCCATCTTCAAGAGGACTAGAGTTCTTCTTTTGCATGTACCTGTGTGCCATGCATCAGGGGAAACCCACGGAGTCTGGTTAGGCCTCTACCGTAATGCAACTGTGTCCATGGATGATGACCACATTTGTAGGGAATGTGCTTAAGCTCATGAGAAGTCATGCTGAAGACATGGCTTACTGCTGTCTTTTCCCCTTCCCCCTCCGTGTATATGCGGGAGCGGGTATCCCGTGTGTATGTGGAGGTCAGAGGTCAGCTGTGGACATCATCCCTCATATGCTATCCTCCTTTCTATTTATTGACTTATTTATTCATCCCCACCCAACCCCCTTTGTGTGTGTGTGTGCGTGTATGCATCTTGTATGTGTGTGCACGTGGTAGGGTCATGTATGCTTTCCACTTTATTTTATAGACAGGTTCTCTGTCCGAATCTGGAACTGAGATTTTTCTCACAGTGGCTGGCCAGTGAGCCCCTGTGATCCATCTGCTCCGAATGCTGGGGACACAGGAGAAGGTTGCCATGCTTGTCTGGGATCCAGACTCAGGTCCTGATGCTTGTGGCACAGCTGTTTAACTCACTCAGCCATGTGCCACAGGGCCACCTGGTTCGTTTTGAAAGGGCCCTCACACTAGTCTGGACCTGCTCATCGGCCATATGTGCATCTCTAGGCTCTAACTTAGTCTGGTTCTTCCTGCACCCTGGGTCAGTCTGTGCTTGTTAGAAGATAAACTCTCAGATCTTAAAAAGCAATCTAATGAAATGTGGTCCTTCATCTCAGAAACAAACATAGTCGGGGGTAGCGGAGGGAATCTTGTTTTAGTGGAATCCCCTACTCCCCCTATGAGCTGTCTCTCTTTGCTGTTCATCTAAACTTCGAGAGCCGGGACTGAAGTGTTTTGCTCTGTGCCGGCTTAGGTATGTACCGGTGCGGGCTGCACGACAAGCGAGCCCAGCCAGGCCCTAACGGACGAGACGGTTCCAGAAGGTGTGCCAGCCCCCAGCGCCGAGTCCTACTCACCAGACTCCTTTAACATATCCTGGACAGAGCCTGGGTCTCCGAATGGTGAGTGAACTCTTTTAGCCTGAAGTTAAAAACATGATTAGCAAAAGTAAATTAATATTCTAAATGGCAGCTTATATGTGGTACTTAATTTTTAATGATCATTTTAGCACATAAAATACCTGAGATACTATCCCTGTAGTTGGGGAGAACCAGCTTTTTAGGCTAACACGCAGTTTTGGTGGCTCAAAAGCGCTCCCTCTTGACGGCTGTTGTGTACTGCACGCCATTGTTTAGTGAGAGCTAGGAGAGAGGACGGGGACAAATGGAGAATGGAGCTTTGAGAGTGACATTGTCTTTAGTGACTTTCCCTTTTCGGCAGCCATGAGTTCTTCCTTGGAGAAGCAGAGAGGCGGGGAGTCCGTGTACACAGCGCGTTTCAAATGCTTCTGAGTTAATAAGTTTATTTTAAAAGAGGCTACTCGGAACTCATTCCTTAGAATACTGTTTATAAATATTTCAACATGGAGATTTAAACAATGCATGCATTAAACATGCATATACTTATACTTAACTTAAGGTGCACTGTGTTTGTATGTGATATATGTGTCCTTGCGCTGTTTAGAGAGTTAAGAGCTATCCAGTTAAACACCATGAAAACAAAGCCTCATTATAAAGACATTTAATAGGCTTTCTAAGACACTGATCCATTTATTCAGTTATTGGAGATATCGTTAAGATTTGCTAAACATAGAATTTCTGTTTAACTCTGGCAGAAGGAACAGGCTACCAAACCATGTCCCTCTTTGTGACAAATATCGAAATATATTAATATTGTAAAAACTATTGTTAAATAACTCATTGATGAAAACAGAAATGGCTTCTGCAAACATAACCAGAAAAAAATAAAGAAAAACCAAAAAATCTTGTAGTTTTACCAGACTGCCTCATGTTTACTATGAATTAATTACACTATTTCCTCTTAATTAAACTTTTAGCCAATGCAATAGCTATATTTGAGGTAATGGAGAGAATTATGGTAATTAGAGTGAGCGATTCTCTCCACCATTGAAGCTACTCTTGTATGGTTTCAACTTTCTTAATAAAAATAAATGATATCTATAGGATACTATATTAAGCAGCCAAAATCCTTGTCACACTCTGACTCCACAAAGAAATCTGTCTAGTCCATAGGTGTCGGTGAAAGGTTTCTGATTTGTTCTGGTTGGATGACTGCTAACCAGCTACCTGGTTTGCATAGAGCGTGGCTGTCTTCCAGTTTGGTAGCTGTCACCCAAATTTCTCCTGCCCTGAGCTCCTGGCTTGTCTGCCCCTTTCTCGTTTTTGAGGGTCTTCCTTTAATATTCTGTGCATGTTCACAGTGTTTGTTAAATCTATCCAATGAGCAAAATTAAGGAATATTTGGATAACACGTTTATGATAGCATAATGTGTTTAGTCGCAGCAGAACTTTCTACACTTTCGTAGTGGGGCAATGATTAGAGGGGTTGTAGAGATTTCTCAGTGGTACAGATCACGACAGCTCTTCTAGAGGACCCAGGTTAGCCACATTGTCCTTTCTTATGTTTAGGCATCTCCACTGCTCTTGACCACATGGTCTTTCAATGCCTTCCTCATGGCACCTACATCATTTGACCTGGGCTTAATGTCATTTGATTATCTGTCCAGCACTCCCTCAGATGACCAAATACATGAGTCATTCATTTATTTCCAGTAGAACTCCTGAATAAATTGTTTGCTTCTTGTTAGGGTCCAAACTTGGTTTATGCAATTGTAACTTGTGAAAACTGCCCTTGTAGGCCCCATCTCATGGTAGCTAAGAGCTGCTTTCAGATGATGCTAAGTGCTATTTCTCAAACTCACCTACTAAAACCTTATTGGTAATACTCATTTAAGATTTTGATTCTCAATCACTTTCAATCAACTTAGAATTATTTTTATGCCTACCATTTTATCCATATAATTTTCCATGATCATCTTGAATTTTAACATGTTTTTCTATAAATTTCTAAAATTTTACCAGAAATATTTTCCATGTTAAATCTTCAACTTTATCAGAAAATGTTTATAATTCCACTTTCAATCAACTTAGGAATAATTTTATGCCTACCATTATTATATCTATATAAAATTTTCCATGATTAAAAAAAAAGGATTTTGATTCTCAGGCTCCACCCCAGGGGTTTTGATAAGTGTTGGTGAGGATCCTGGGAAACCTTAACAAACCTACCCAGCTGAGATTCCTCCTTGGGGCACTGCGTCAGTTACTTGTGTCCTTGTTGAGACACAGATCTCAGAAAAGCAGCTTGCCGATAGAAGGCTTCATTTTGGATCGTGGTTCTAGGGACTAGTTCTTCATGGTAGCCAACAGTCATGGCGATGGGAACTTGAGGCAGCTGGAGGAGAATGGCCACACTCAGCTCCATTTCTCTTTGGATCTAGTCTGAGACTCTATCCCGTGGAAAAATGCCACCCACCATTCGGGTCATTTGTCCCACATCAGTTGATCCAACCTTGCTCCTCTCTCCCAGGCATGCCAAGAGGATCCACTGATTTATGTAAGTTCTGACAGCCCAGAGGCTCCTCTGGTAGGTGACTCCAGATCCCATAACACTGACAATGGAAATGAACCACCCTAGGCCCCAATTGCCACCTTCACTGCTTTCTGTCCCGTCTGAAACTCAGCATGTCCTCATTGGCTTTTCATCCCGCCCTCTGTCTCTCATCCTTTTACGAGCCCCAAACCTAGGCTTTTACCCATGGTCACTCTTGATTTCATGGCATCCTCTAATTTCTCTTGCAGGGAAGTCAAAATGAACTCAAGGCACCTAGTTATATGCACAGTTTAAAGCACAGTGCTGCTTTCTCTATCTTTTATATTCAATCCGGAGCCTGGTCCACTAAATAACATCACCCGCATTCTTGGTGGATCTTCCCACATCAATTAACCCAATTAACCCAATTAAGAAAATTCCCACAGGCATGCCCACAGGCCAATACCATCTACAAAATTCCTTAATGAGTTTATTTTCACAACTGACCAAGATTAAGTTGACAATTAAAACTAGCCAAACCACACATCAAAATAATTGTCCCCCCCTGTAAGAATTTAACAATCTGGGGCTGAGTACCATGAAGGTGAGAACGATAGCAGGATCTTGAAGCAGAAGCTATGGAGGAAAGCTCACTTGGGTTGTGCTTGTCTAGCCTCCTTATACAACCCAAGACTACTTACCTAGGGAATGGTGTCGCTCACAATGGGCTGCTCCCTTAGACATCATTTAATAGTCAAAACAAGCACTCACAAGAGATGCCCTGGGCCATTCCAATCAGGACAATCCCTCAGTTAAGACCCTCTTCTCCGGTGACTCCAGACTATGTCAAATTGACAGTTAAAGCTAAGTATGATAGTATTTTAATTCCAAAAGTTACCCCATGAAATTTACAATATCCCCATGTACAGATGTGGAAAATTGGATTAATAAGAATTAAACAATTTAATTACTTAAAGCCGAGACAGCTAATTAAGGAGGAATGTGGTATGAAAATAAAATCTGAGAATGGCAGAAACTCATGATTTTTTTCCCCAAGTCTGCCTCTAGCTTTTGCAGACTTGTCCCCAGCGTAAGGCCCTATGAAAATAACAGCGAAAGTTTTACTCACTGACTCTTCATCTCCTACAGGCAAAATTCAAATGCTTGCATGTCTGTTGTGATTTTTTTCCCCTGGATTAAAGAAATAACTGTGTATTTTCTTAACATTTCATTCAGAAATAACTATTTTCCATAACCAAATACAGTTCTATTTTTCTTTCTATTTGTGCTCAGTTTTAACAGGTGCAATGGATGCCAGGATTCAGCGAGCTACTTAGGGAAACTGCTTGACAGTTGGGAGCAAACCTTGGTTAACTTTTATGAAACACCTCCCATCAATTTGTCAGGTAGAATTTCCCAAGCACAGCCTTTTTTAGATTCTGTCGATGCCATTTTTAGGCAAGCATAACAGTAATAAGGCATCTTCCACAGTGTGGGAGCTTTCCTCTCTCTTCCTTTTTAATTGAAGGATCAAGTATTCACATAGGGAGGTATCTGCCACACTCAATAAGTATCTAAACCTTGGGGGCAGCATACAGTTGATATTCTTATTGCCAAGCCTCGCTGACAAAAAAAACAAACAAATAGGTTTGGAGCATCGATATTCTCTGTATGTGTTATTTTTATGGCACACGGACACATTGTTGTTTAATTTCTACGGTAAACATAATTCTTCAGTGTAAACAGAGATACCTTGTATTAAATTTACATCGTGTTGTATTGAATTTCCTTGCTTACATATGACAACCCATTGAGCACCTTAAGAAATACAACTTGACATGGCATGATGAAGAGGCAGGAAGATCTATACCCCAGTGGATATGCTTTACCGGCAATTATGATTCAGCTTGCTTGCTAAATTAAACACCTTAAAAATTCTATCATCCTGGAGACAGATGACAAACTCCAAAGTGCCTTACATTAGCCAGCCAATGGAAATTCAGTATTCATTTTGCAAGTTTTCATTGAAGAACGATGTATTGAGCTGGATTAAATAGCTGAATCTGTCCTCTCTCTTTCTCTATTTCTATCTCTTTATTTCTTTCTCTTTCCCTCTCTTTTTTTCTGTCTCTTTCTCTCTGTGTGTGTATAAATGTACACACATACACACACACACACACACACACACACACACAGATACACAAACAATAATACAGTTTTGTGTGGCTATCTTACTTATTAGTACCCTGAAAGTTTAAACAAGGAAAGGCACAGAGAATCTGATGAAAGTGCCAGTGGTGTGTTTCTATTCTTGTGGTTTTAAGTGTCCACACCCTTCTCTGCTCTCCTCCATATCTTCAAGGCAGGGGGGGAAATGGATAAACAGAATCTGTGACCTAGAATACTGCATATCCTATCGGATCCAAATGTGTGGGGACCAACATGTAGCCAAGATACCTTTGAGCTCTAAGATACTCACTGCAATACTAAAATTTAATCTCAGATGTAGCATTCTCTCTGAGAAGTGGGGTGAGCCTCATTGGCATATCCACACACTTGCCCTCCACCATGTCTTCATCTTACCCAAAAGAAGGGAGTAAGGGGACCAGAGTCTCAGGTCACTGCCCTGGCACCTTCCTGCTGGGCTCTGAACTCCCAGGGCTGTGTTCCTCCACAAAATTCCAAGCTCTGTCCAATAACCTTTCTTATAATGCCAGATCATCCTTCAAGTTCTGAAACCTGGTATAATTCTTTCCTCCTTATAGATGGAAGTATGTCTGTCTGTTACCCATAGTTAGCATGGTCTGCTAGGAGTCTTGGCCATTACTGGGAAGGGATGGCTCACAACCACTTTTCTCTTTCCTTCAACTTCTACTCTCATCTCTATAAATGATCTCTTAGCTGAAATGACCTCATCTATCCACTGACTGAGTTGCCTGCTGTTCAAAGTTTGATTTCTTAAATCTCATTTCATCAACCTTATGTGTGGGACACAACAAGGGCAGTTGCAGAAATACATTTCAGCAGCTTTCTTTCATTCTAGGAACCGTAACCAAAGAATAAAGGTTTACAAATTCTACTCTAATAAACTTTGTTTTGGTACATCCTCATCTTAAAGACAATGAAGGAGCCACACTGGGATGGTTCTAGAGGCAGATCTTTGCATTGTTCTGTGACGTTTGCATTTTAAACAATGTGCTGACATCCCAGGGAAAAAGCTTTGTGCTTCTTATTGTGGACCCTCTATTAGTTATAGTCAAATAATGCCCCATGGTGCTTTCCCTGTTGATGAAACAGTTTCATCAAGAAATAGGTGTGAGGTATGCCTATGAGATCATTTTCTCAGATCACCATTTCTCCACCCAGCCCAGACTGGCTTAGTTCCTGCCTCCTCACCTGTCACCCCTGAATTTTCCTTCTATTCCACAGGGAGTTCCTTCAACAGACTCTATATACACCCCCCAGATCTCACCTGTCCTCTTGCTTGTATCACCAAGGTTGTGAAGGCAGCCATCAGGAATATTGTGCTACATCTCGGTTCCCTGCATGCAGATCGATGCCTAGCACGTGGGAGACATTCCGTCCACAGCTACTGACCAGCAAGAGTACTGCAGAAAACAGTACAAAATCCTGTGGAGTTTTAAACATAAGGATTAATTCAGTGTCCCATTTTGTTTTTGTTCTTTCTGAGCTTGATTGAGGGCAGGAGGATCCAGACTCACAAGAACTCTTTGACATGGACACTACCAGAGAAGAAGGGAGAGCTGGGATTATGAACACAGCTTTCTCAGATGTTGGCAGACTTTTCTTAACTCGAGTTATGATTATATAACCTAAAAGTAGTTAAAGCTATCTTTCTCCAAGGAAAAAAATCACAAGTCCTCCTGAAATGTGTTGTTACCGTATTCTGGTTTTAGTTCCAACTGGTTACTCCATATCCAGGGAAAAAAATAGCTTTAACATTTGTTGTCGATATATTTTTTGTACCTCCCTTTTCCCTTACCTCCACTTGGTCTTATATGTGATTTTGGATTATTTTTCATGTCCCTTGATCTTGCCCAAGTCAGAACAAGTTCAGAAAAGTGTTGGTGATTCTCCTGAACATTTAAGGTTCTAACCTCCCTTTGAATGATTGTGTAAGGCTACCCTTTGACACTGTCAGTGAGAAGACAGTATCAATAGACATAAGATGCCATCCTACTCTCTTGCTCCTTTGTGCTGGGGCCTTACCGAATGGACTCTGGGATGGTCTTCCCGAGTCACAGGCTTACATAGCCTGTCTGTGATGAAGTATACAAATGAATCCAATGCAGACCTATTGGAGCCTCTACTGTAAGGAGAGCCAGCCATGCTGAAATCCTCACCAACAGCCACTGCTCCAACTGCTTAACTGGGCCATTTGTTGTCTAGGTTTTTTGCTACACTTAGTATTTTTACATTAGTCTTGATTGCTCATTATTCAATCACACCTGCATTTAATTCTCTTCTTAAATAAGAATAGGTTCTGTTTCTTATTCTTTCTCTCCTTCAAAATAACAAAAATACTACCGTATAGGCAATGGACCTTCAATAAATGTTTATATTTTCAGTGAGACATTTTGATCACTTTTAGGATAATAGCATGTTCAGATGTAGGAAATTAGTACAAACTTAGAGATTAACCAGAAGCAGTGTCAACAGCTGGGTAAGCTTGCCTAGTCTATACCTGCTCATTAGCTGTATGTCCCTCATTTGTCTCCCTAGCAGTATTGATAGCTGTTCTAATATCTGAGAGTTATCAGTATTAAAGGACATAGTCCACACACACCTCATGTAGCCTGATGTCTTAGATAGGCAACTGGTTCTAAGTGTTGCTTTAAGTAGTTTTTACTTAATTAAATTTGTCCTTTGGCAATCATACATGTGTAAAATGTATTTTGGTCGCTCTCACATCCAACCTATCTTATCCCCCCTAAAATTCTCTCTTCAAAGTCTCTTTCCAAGATACATGTCTCTTTGTTTTGTGGCTCACCAAGTTTTGCCAATGCTGCCATTGCTGTGACCAAGGGTTGGGAAATACACAGTGGAGCCTGGTGGGCTTTCTAGGTGTCTATGTTGGGTTTGGTTTGTTTGTTGGTTGGTTGGTTGGTTGGTTGGTTGGTCTTGTTTTTTTAAAACTACTTGCTGTTTTAAGAACTAGCCTTCAGACTTCTCCAAAATAATGCATGCAGAAGAGCCAACATTCTAGTTAAAGAAGGAAAACATATCTTTAGCTAGAGTTTGAAATGTCTACTACATTGTAGGAGTCCTTCATGTTCAGTTTGAAAACCTGAGATCAATGAAATTTAAATCACTGTGTTAATAGTTTTTTTTTTTATTTATTGTTTCATATAACTATGCCTTTAAACTTAGGTTTACAATGGCTCTGACTTTATTAATGTTATTTCTATCAAAAAGCCTGCTACTAAAAATAGTTATAAAATTTGCCTATATAACTCACATACGGACTAGGATGTTGTGGTAAGAAACCCTTTCTATGCTTCTATAAGGAAACTACGTGAAGCCTAGTTAGTCATTAAGAAGGCAATACAAAAGTAGAAGAAGTGGGTGAATTGAAAGGTGGACAAAAAGGGAGGAATAGGATCAAAATTTATTATAAAGGTATGTGAAAAAGTCATAATGAAAGCATGTATAATTAATACATGATAATAAAAATATTTTAAAAAATGAGAACATCCCCCCTAAAAGAATGTTCTTTCCAAATTATATTTCTTTTTTTTTTTAATTTAATTTAATTTTATTTTTTTAATTTACATTCCAAATCACTTCCCCTTTCCCGTTTCCTCCCTCCCTGAAAGTCCCATAAGCCCCCTTCCCTCCCTCTTTTCTCCGTTCAACCCCCTCTCATTACTCTGTCCTGGCGTTCCCCTACATCCAGTCTTTCCAGGACCAGGGGTCTCTCCTTCCATCTTTTTAGAAATCTATTGATATGCTGATTGTGTCTAGGGTATTCTGAGATTCTGGGTCAATATCCCCTTATCAGTGACTTCATACCATGTGTGATCTTTTGTGATTGGGTTACCTCACTAAGGATGATATTTTCAAGTTCTGACCATTTGCCTAGGAATTTCGTGAATTCATTGTTTTTAATTGCAGAGTAGTATTCCATTGTGTAAATATACCACATCTTCTGAATCCATTCCTCCGTTGAGGGACATCTGGGTTCTTTCCAGCCAAATTATATTTCTTATTGTCTATTAACTTACCAAGAACCTGCATTTAAAAATGGTAATTCAGAGCATGACAGAGCTTGGCCTAACACAGCCTGGATGGGAGGGAATCCCTAAGCCTACTTCAGTCTCTGTGAGTGGGAGACAGGTTTAAATGACGCACTCTCTAAACCACCACAGTATCCCACTTGACCCTAATTTTGAAACCTTTGTGCTTTGTTGGTAAGATTTGGACCACAAAGCCGAATACGTAGACATACAAATATCATGAGCCTGACCCTCCCCAAGACTGGCTTACACAGTCCAAGTCCTTGACCTGAGAAGGACAGTGGCTTGTTTCTGTTACTTGGGGCAGGCACGATGGATCAATGATTGCATAAGGAATGGTCAGATAGCTGTTTGTGACCTCTCTCTTCCTGGCTGAAACACATGAAATAGCTCATGACACATGAAGACACCTAAGTGACTATTATCCTAAGGTATTCTAAGATGATGCTAAAATAGCCCAGGTGACCATGGGTGAAGAGAAATTTGAAACTGATTCAGTTGGTAGAGAAAATAGGATGTCAGGAGGGATTTAAATGACTTACAGAGAAACCTAACTTACCCAGTGTGCACCATGCTACAAACATCTTGTAGCCTCTCCTGCACACGCTGTCAGGTATGGTTTGCTTCTAGAACATAGGCTAACTTGTGTGTGTTTTGTGTGTGTGTGTGTGTGTGTGTGCATGAATGCGTAGGATATTTTTTACACTGAAGTTAGAATGAAACTCACCCACTCCATGTCACACCTGGATACTAAGATTTCTGCATAGTTGAATTAACTGTCAAAATGCTCAATTTTTACCCCAGCTCATCTGCCTCAATCCCATCTTTATGGAGACCTTGCTCTCAACATATGTCATAGCTACCTGGTTGCTTGGCATAGATTTCTGGGGATTGACTTGCTAGAATCAGGTAGACCAAAAAAAAAAAAGTCCACCAATCATAGACGAGCTGTCACTGAAGCAGGTGGAGAACTCAAAAGGCAAGCTGAAAAATTGATGAGATGGGACTGGAAAGTTATGCTTAGAGCAAAAGCTTGGGAGGCCCCAGCAGTGGACGCTCAGGTATCACTAAGTTAAAGAGCAGATTCCTTATTGACCACAACCATAGCTTAATTCTTCCCCCAAATGATTCACGTATACCCTTTGTGATAAAATGGGTGAGTGCTCAGAATTTACTCCTGAAACCTTCTTCAAAAATGCTGAAGATTTTAAAGTTCATGCCTAAGGAATTTCAATTACTTATATCCACAGTTTCCTTTTTGATAAAATGTCTTACTTCCCAGCATGTCAGATAAGTGAGCGACTGTGCACAGCTTCCTAGTGCAAGAGAAACTCTCTGTCTGCAGTTGTTTAAGAAAAGGGGTGTGTTAGGTTGAGTATTTTCTACTTCTGTTGAACTCAGGCAGGGTCTTAGCTTCTCTTAAAGAGTGTGTGTAACACATGTGGGATTACCTGAGGGGCTGAGGGATTAAATGGTTGCTCCCTACCATTGCAAATGCACTGTAATTCTTGGTGTTGCTCTTATCACTGTGATTCTGTCCTACTGGTCTTCCCATGACTTCCCATGTATTTATGGGGGATTCTCTGTCCCTGTTTCACTTGACAGAGGAATCCACATGTGCCTTCATTCCTTAAGCATCATCATGGTCATCGGTGTTCCACAGAGAGTCACTCTAGGCACAAGGGAGAATGGACCCAGTAGAGGCAGGCTATCATACTTATTTATGCAGCACACTGGTGCATGTTGGGAAAATAAGTACTTCCTCCTCAACATAGAAACTGAGGAGACTCCAGTACAACTGTAAAAAGCTATCTTCAAGAAGGAAAAAAATGGGCTATAGCAAGAACTGGGTTAAAATATTAACTTTTTAAAAACCTTAGATTCTAGGAGGATGTATTGATCAAAAGATAATTTTAATGAAAGAGAAAATATGCTAGATGTTAAAACCAGAAGCAGTTTGATAGGTATTGTTCATTTTTTTGAGTTGTTGATCTGTTTTGATACTGAGGATTTGACACAAGACATTATGCAATACACACACACACACACACACACACACACACACACAAAAGAAAAATAAAGAGGCTGTGTCATCAGTATGTCAGGTCAAAGGTCAATGAGGAGACTTATAAAATGATTAGGAGATAACGTGCTGTGAACCAGTGGAAAGGTGAGTAATTCCCTCCTGGGTGGGACAAATTAATCTTACAGTAACAAAGCCCTGGTATTGTAAGCTCCATGAGTTTTGTTCCAAATGGATGAAGGTTGGGTCACACTACAGATATTTACCAAAGTGACCAACAACCCCAAATTCAGGATCCTGGAAACCAGCCTTGAGTGACTTCCTCACTGCCCTTGACTTTGTAGACCTGCTCTCTAGAGTCTGTTCTTTGAGCTCTTCTTTGAACGATTTCATAGCTGTCTTTTCATGTGTAGATGTAGCTCTTCCTTCAGAGGATGTGAATTATTACTCTGTATTACATGCTGGTGGCTTTACTATGGTGCAGGTGAATGTATTTACCCCGTCAGTGTTCATTATGTGCCTACTACACTTGAGGCATGGTGCTTAACTATTTAAAGCAGCAGATGAGGAAGAGTCATGGCTTCCTAAGGGATCCAGCAATTTTCTGGGGAAACCGGGCCATTGACACGGCACAGTAATACCATAGTGGAATGAATGGTTAAATGCAGTGATGGGGCTGTGTTGTGAGCCACAGGGATTAGCAGCAGCCATGGGGCTGTACTGTGAGCTATGGTAGGCAGGGAGCACCCGACTCCTGCTGTATGAAAGTGGGACACTTAAAGTGATTCCCAGAAGCTGTATTTACGAAAGGCACTTGGAAATGAATCTCACTCTGATAACAGTTAACACGATCAGACTTCCATTTCCCCTCGTACAATGTTAAATATGTTTGGAGAGTTGATATTTCAAGGGAACTTAATTATGCTGACTTTTTTTAAAGATTTATTTATTATATATATATGTGTGTATACTGTAACTGTCTTCAGACACACCAGAAAAGGGTACCAGATCCCATTACAGATGGTTATGACCTACCAAGTGGCTGGTGGGAATTGGACTCAGGAAGAGCAGTCAATGCTCCTAACTACTGAGGAGCCATCTTGGCAGCCCCAATCATGCAGGTTCTTATGTTCTTTTTCATAAGAACATTTTGCTTGAGTAAATAGTCTTTATATTTGATGGCCACTTCAATTTCTCCTAGTTCTAAAGCTTTTGTAAAAATGTGTTTGGTTTTTTTTTAACCCAATTGTGACTGAATCATGACAAGCCAAAAAGGGTTTAGTGTGTGACTGGTTAATGTTGAATAGAATGTGAGGTTAAATCGAACATAGATATAGATATAGATGCAAATCCTAACTTAGGTGCTTTCCTGCTGAGTGACCTTGCATAACTTACCTCAGCTCCATTCCTAGTTTCTTCACTTGTAAAGGTGGGATAATGATACAACCCTGCCTATAGGCAGGCTGTGAGGAAAAAGTTAACACGTGTGTCCACTAAAAACATTGACAACTAGATGCAAGTAGCATGTACTACAGGAGCAAAGAAGGTCTCTTTACCTCCAACGCATCTACTAAGGATGTTTTTAGAATACGTATACATAGAAGCATGAACCTGTCCTCTTCCTCTTTTTTGGCCTGGGACTTAATGGCACGTGATGAATGGCCTCCAACAAGATTTTCCTCTAGAGTGTTCGGTTCCCTCACTTTCTGTGTGCTAAACACCTTACCAGGTAGTGCCTAAAGTAGATCTTTAAAGCATATCTTATCCTTTGAGAAGAAGCAGCCTTTAGAGGACCTGTGTAGGTAGTTTAGTGACTAGAGGTAGTGGCTTTTCTAGTTATGTGCTATTATCTTGTGGCCATACTAAAAGATGGTTTGTGTCTTCCCAGGGGTGATAACAACATATGAGTTATATCTCGACGATGCTCTGATTCACAATTCTTCCGAACTCAGATGCCACGCCTACGGATTTGATCCTGGGAGCTTACACACCTTCCGAGTTCAAGCATGCACGGCGAAGGGTTGTACTCTGGGCCCACTTGTAAGTGTGTGAATTTACACTCTGGGACATGTGAGCTGCTGGGTGATACTGGATATCAAGGGAGAAACAGGAACTCGTCAAGTGCATGGAAATTATTCTTTTTATTAAAGTTTATTTGAGTTGCTTTTAGTCCGATGCACATTTCAGGGCTGTGTGTATAACTAGGAGAAGAATGCATGTATTCTTGAGTAAACAGTAAGCTGACTGCCTTAATGGCCATGCATGTAATCATGCCTGCTTTGATGATAAATGAAAGATACATGTTTTCTTCTGAATGATACCCCAATAACTACATTCATGATTAAAAAATGAACAGTGAAAATTGCAATTCCCACAATAGGCTTAGATTTCTGTCCAACGGGCAGGTTAATCAATTAAAACATGGAACTTATTTCATCCCTTCAAATAAAGTATTTTTATTTCATGAACCTGATGTAGCTTTCTAAGAATGCTATTTAAATTTTTATTACTATCTGCTTTTGATGCCCACATTTCAGAAGGCTATAATGTGTATCTCTTTCGTTGACACTTAGAAGCATGAAAAAATTATCCTTTGCTTTCCAGCATCATTTTCCATCAGCTAATAATGTGTGACCATCACAGCCCAGCATAGCACTTTCAGTTTGAAAATAATACATTACACTGTTGTGCAGTTTCCTTGATTAAATGGGTTTAGCCTCTTTTTTAAGGAGAAATACTAGTTATAGGTATTTTTTGGCAACGTTTGCTAATTCCCTATCATTTTAATACACTCTGTCTTCATTGAATACTACATTATATAAATATTACCCCAAGAATCAGCTCTTTAATTCAATTTGTACTTCCTTCCTTTGGATCACACCTTCCATTCAGAGATTGGTTGCTTTCTAAGAAGCTAAAGCCCCACATCGCTGAGACTGAGCCGGAGGCATTATTGTAAAGCATTTACAGTCAGAGCCCTCTGACGGATACTTACCCTTAAAAGCAGAAATGGAAGGAAGCCAGCACTTCTCTATTCAGAGGAAAAGGGGCTGGGGGGGAGAGACAGAGAAAGAGGGAGAAGATGAGAAGAGGAGGAGAAAGAAGAGGAAGAGGATGCAAAGGCATACTCTCTATGAGCTTAAAAACGTGTACTTTTGCCCAGCATAAACTGTAAATTATAGTTCTGGGTGCCCCACCTCATCTACAAGATACTCTAGAAACTTTAAATAAGGGGACACAGTTATCGATCCCTGTCCTGAACAGACAGCAGGCAATATTAGCCTTAAGAAATCAAATAGCCACGGCCCCTGATAGAAAGGGAAAGGGGAATTGGATTGTAAAATCAACTCTGCCAGGTCCCTGTCCAGTCCAGTCTGCACGCTGACTTAGAGCACAAAACCAGCTCCTCCACTTGGCCCTTTACTCTCCTGCTCACAGTCTCTCATTAGTAATGATTTCTACATTTTGAAGACAGAAATATGCTCTTTATTTATTTTTAAAAAAAAAACATCCTTTGCAAATTTAATAGCCTTGTTACCCACACATGCAGGAAGACACTGTTCAGTGTGCCCTTAGGTGAATGCGTTTCACAGTCTCAAATGTAGCATCATACACCCTGCACATTGGCAAATGATTCATAAGAGGGGAAATAAGGTGTGGATTTGGTAAAATAGGGAATTTAAAACTAAGTCATTTGTGCATCAGTAGCATGTTCTTACTGTTTTGACACAGTAAGAAGCTGATGGCTTCTTCTGTGGCCTGTTCCATTGTTGTCAATTTAAAGAACATATTTGACTTCTGAATGATTTCTAATATAAAAAGAATACTTCAGAGGCTGAAGAGATGACTGAGAACTTAAGAGCAGTTGCTCTAAGCCTGTGGATCATAACCCCTTTGGGGGCCAAATGACCCTTTCACAGGGGTCTTCTAAGACCATCAGAAAACCTGGATATTTACATTACGATATATAACAGTAGGAGAATTACAGTTAGGAAGTAGCAGCAAAAATAATTTTATGGTTGGAGGTCACCACAACATGAGGAACTGTGTCAAAGGGTCACGGCATTAGGAAGGTTGAGAACCAATGACTGAAGGACAAGCACTTCTCTTGCAGAGGACCCGAGTTTGGTTCCCAACACCCATGTCAGGTTGCTCACAACTTCCCGAGCCCCAAACTCCAGGGAAACCAACATGCTCGTTTGGCCTCCATGGGCTCCTGTATCCATACGCACATACCCACACACAGAAACACAGACCAACACATAAATAAAACCAATGAAATAAATCTTTCAAGAAAAAGATTTGTCTGGAGATGTTGGAGGACACAGGGGAAGTTCTAGACCTACAGTTTCAGGGCTCTTTCAGAAGTGTACATGTTCTATGAATCCTTAGATTTCCCAAGAGTGTTTATCTTTAAAAGATGATGAGAAATTAAGTCAATATTACTTACCTAAGCATTTCAGGAGTATGATAAGAGTTTTATTAAGAATGGAAATTGTGTTGAAATGTTTCTGTGCTCTTACACACATTCATTCTTAAATTTATTATCTATTTCAAAGGAAACTTTTAGGACAAAATTGGACCAACTTCTACCCTTCCATGGGTCTTTTCCATTTTAAGGCAATATGAATATTTAAGAAGAAAAAATAAAGAAGTAAACAAATAAAAAAACCTTCCTGGTCAGAGAAAAATGGCATAGTTGTCAATTTTTGTATAGTGTAAAAGTCAGAATGTTTATCCAAACACTGAAGGAAACCTAAGAAAATATTTATCTGGAATTGGCCAGGCATTTGAAGTGAATAATATAATTATCTGAAATTATCATTTATTATTTGATTTTTCAAGCGTCATTGCATTTGAAACTCTTTTGAGCGCCTTTTTATCCAATGATTGGAACCTGTAGACATAGTTAAAGAAGCTGCACTGTCATGAAACATTAAAGGGATGAAGAGAATCTCTCCAATCTCTCTTTTCATGACTTTCTGTGCGTAGCTGTTTGTGACTGAAGCAAGGTATGAGCAGACAGCTCAGCCCCAAAGAACCCAGAGCCCTTCTCCGATAAAGACAAAACACCGCGACCTCACACTTATTAAAAATGAGCACTCGGTCTTTTTCACACTTATTTTCATAATTGGAGAAATGTATTCACCTTAACAAATAAAACCTTCATAATAGAGAACGTTTGTCTGTCACAAGAGCTTGTGTTTGTGAGATCTTCTTGTGAGGGGTGAATGAGCCTGTTTGTTCTGTATAACTATGGGCAGGGCTAGAAACATAGTCATTGGTAAAGTGCTTTCTTTAGAAGCATGAGAACTTCTGTCTGACTCTTAAAAACCCAGATGTGGTGGTGTGCACGGATGACGCAACCCCAACTCTTGGAAGGTAGACAGATGACTAGCATGTTCCAACAAGCAAGCCTAGCCTATAGATGAGTTCTTGACCGGTGAAAGGTGCTGTCTTAAAAACAAAATAGGTAGCTCTTACAGAGCAATGCCTGTAGTTGTCTTCTGGCCCCCACAAGTACCTGTACACACACATGATTCACCTTCACATACATATACAGACATGCACATGCAAAGAATAAGGTGAAAATTACCTGCATATTCAATAAACTTTGACAGTCCAAATATGAACCACTAATGCTCAGTTTACCAAGTTCTAGCCAGCGATTAAAAATTAATAAAAAAGGCTGTGGGCCCATTTCTACTTTCTTGCCAATAATTACATCATCCTTCGGACACTTGGTTGTAATTGGGCTATTAGCTATTAGACACTTAGTTATTGAGCCATTGCTGATCCTTGTTCAGTTTAAGACTCGCTTTTATCTCAGAGCCTTCCTTTTGAAGCAATTCGTTTTCTGTATAAGCAGGCCAACATCCCATCAACCTCTTATGTGATTATCTCTCGGTAAGATTCACTATGGTACATTTATTTCTTGATGCCATCACGATGTGCCCATGCAAAATGCAGCCTCACCCCATGGGGAATCAGAGACAGCATATTCTGAGCTAAATTCGAATGAACATGACCCAGAAATGTGGATTCTGGTTGCTCTGAGTGACAAGTTACACAAATAAATGATTGCATAAACATTCCATAGTTACATAACCAACAAATAAGTAAGTAAACAAACAATCAAATAAATAAATAAATAAATCCATGCTCTCAGCAAGTACATTGGTGGGAGCATTAGGTAGGCAGGCTACAGAAAAAGCCAGAGACTTTGCTGTAGACCCCAGATGCTATCTGCTGATATACTGGGATTTCAGATTGATGAGGGCAGTAGTCTGCTCAATGAGTACAGTTCAGAGATTTCACTTGATGGTCAAGAGGTGTGAATCAGATTCAGACATGGGTGGTAAAAGACTGTTCAGGGTAAAATTTAAAAAAAAAGAAGATAGTCCAAGATGATTCTGGTTCCAGATATGCAAACACAAGGGGCCCTAATCAGTTATCCGGGCTCTTGACATAGATGCAACTTCTTCAGGGAACTTCAGCTCGTGTTGCCATTACACAGCTCAGAGCTCAGACAAGAGAAGGGGAGGGGGAAAGGGAGAAGAAAGGAAGAGAGAGGGAGGGAAGGGCAGAGGGGGAAGTGGAAGAGAGGTGAGGGAAGGGGAAGGGAAAGGAGAAAAGGACAGAAGAGGGCTTCTGGAGGCTTTTTCACAAGAGTCTATCCCTCCCATCAAGAAATTGGAAATGTGGGAAAACATATCATTTGTATCTCTCTTTCCTTTACAATGACTTAAAAACCATCTTTAAGTAACTTTGAAAACAATCTGTGGCTATGCACAGCCACGAGCACAAGCTCGTTGTGAACCAATCAAAATCCTGCAGAAATCACAATCCAGTATCTTGATCAGCAACTGAAATTCTAAGCCTTCTCAGCAGGAGGAAGAAATGCACAAGGTGTGTCTAGGCCCTGACAAACTGAGGCATGCAGAAACGATGCTACTGCCACAAATAGTTTGCTTCACGGCAAAAAAGCTTCTTTGAAGAAACATGCTCAAACCACAGCGCGCGCATATGTTATTTGCAAACAAAGTAAATCCATTTTATGCTCACAGGTAGAAAATCGGACACTAGAAGCTCCTCCGGAAGGCATGGTCAATGTGCTCGTCAAACCCAAGGGATCACGGGAAGCCCACGTGAAGTGGGATGCTCCTCCTCGCCCTAATGGGCTTTTAACCTACTCAGTCCATTTCACTGGAAGTTTCTATGCAGATCAAGGTAAATTGTGTACAATTCTTAGACCTTAAATAACATCAGAAAAACATTTATCTGTACCTAAACTTTTGCTTTTAGCCTAATTTTCATTTCCAGATTTTTTTTTTCTAAAAAAATCTATCCTATGTTGAAGAGTTAGGGAGGCATGCTCAGTATGCACACGATACCCAGAGCTGCAGTGAGGGCTACAACCAGGGCAGGTCCAGCAAGGTGTGTATCGGCATACTGTATAGATGGGTCTTACCATCTGTACCCAGGTTAGGTTCGCAAGACAAAGGTGCTTTTGTTTCTGGTATTTAAACTGCCTGTAGTCAACTAGCTGAACTGTTCAATAGAAAATTCCAGAAAGAAAAGGAAAAACTGTATATGGTTTCTATTCTATCATATTGAGATAAGTACTCAGTTTATTTGTTACTGCTTAGCAGCCTCTGACTTTCAAACAAAGAAATTAAACATCATCGTAGTTATGGACAGTTCATCACACAGCTGGGGTTTGGCATGCTCTATAGTTTCAGTTGCCTCTAGGGTGTTGAGCTGGATCTCTAGCAAGTGAGAGTTCCTGTGTGTCCCTTCCTTGCCTGAAACACAAATCAAGCCTAAAATATTGTGATAAGGCTTCAGCCTTGATTTTGTACTTCACCCCAGGTAACATATTTCTGGTTGCAATTTTCATAATTCTCCACTAACTTGGTAATCTGGGTGTGGTGAGTATTAGATTGAATGAGGGTTTGGACCATTGGTGTTTCTTGAAAATATCATCAAATTCTCCAATTAAGTATGTTGGGTTCTGTTAGCACAACTCCCGTAAGCACAACCTACCAGAGAAACATTACAGGGTGTGTGGTTTTCCTTTATCACGTTCTCCAAAGAAGTCATAGTAATTTTATAGGAGATGTTTTTAATATTTTTTTTCAAACTAGTAGCAAATAGGCACTCTCTAGTAAAATGAAAAGAGAGCACCATTTGTTTGTGTCTGTGTTATGTTTACTCGTAAGACTTAATTAATTGCATCCCAAAATGTATAGAAGCAAACGAGAAAGAAAAATGAAACTTTCAAGGCTTTGAAGAGGGTATTCCTCAAGTTCCATAGTGTGTCTGCAAGCAAATAAGCAAATGCACACTGAATGGACTCTGAATCGGAGGCTTGGCTGATCCCCTCAAAGATTGGCGTGTCCCTTTTTTATGCAATCAGGGCTTTGATGTATTCTGCTGTGAGGCACTCGTAAGATTATGAGGTGAAGGAGCGATGATCGATTTGAAAAAAGAAGCAACATTTAGGCTGGACCCATGACAGCCCAGCTCTTTCTAACGGAGGCTGCTAGGTGAATAATGCAAGGGCCATGTTCCCCTCCTGTTTAATCTTGCATTGTTTTTGCGGAGAACATTTCTGCTTGCCTTCTAAGTCCTGTCATCTTCGGTTGTCATCCCGTCCCTCAAACCATCAAAACGGTATTAAATGTTGCAAAGCTGGGCAGCGAGAGAACTTTCAAAAGTCAGAATCCATTTGCTAAGCAGCCCTTGTAGAAAATGTATTCTGTCCTCGGCAGAATTTTCCTTCACGTCTTTCCACTGAGAAGTTTACTGATTTCTCCCAGTGGAATCTGCTGGAATTTATCGGTTCATGGTTGGCAGTCACAGATTAAGGTAAATGTCGATCCGTAATGACCCTCTACATGTTAGCATTTCAGTAAAGCTGGGCTTTTATGTCAAAGATATCGGAGAGGGAGCTATTACACATGACAGGGGTGATCAAGGGACTCCAGACCAAGGCAAGCATTATTAAATATTGACTAGTTCCGTGATTTATGTAGAGCTGGAGGAAAAAAGTGACTTTTTAACCATTATATATTCTTCAGCAACGAAAACCAGCCATTTATCTCCTGCCGGTAGTGAAGGACAGAGTGCCTGCATATTTTAGTGGCGGGCGGGAAAACCTAGTCTTATAAATAAGATAAACTCTTCTGTGATAACATTTCAGCTTGTTAATTGCCAAAAGCAAAACAGACAAATTGGAAGCAATTACAAGGCTTGACTTAGAGAGTCCTGTGGTGTGCTTCTGACTTGGCGTCAGAGGGGCAAGGTGGGAATAGAGGAGCATCCTGCAGTCAGTCCCAGGAAACTCCTTTTGTTGGTTCACTGGAAGTCAACTAGAAGGATTTGAACATCTTGTCCTGTTGGCTATCAGCAGCCAAGTGGCCTTTACTCTGAGGATAGGGAGATCTGTGTGACTCCTTAAGAGAGGAATTAAACGTTAATTTGTCAACATTATAAAAGAGATCATCTACTTCCTAGAGTTATACAAGACTTGCTGGACTATTGGATGGCTAATTGGTTATTTCCTTGACGTGATGAATGGCTCTGATGGCTACTGACAAAGAGTCAGCAGTCAGGATTCCCAAAATGGGAGGAACAGTTGCCTGTACCCGGGCCATTGTGTCTCAAGTCAGAACAGCCAGCTGTGTCTGCAGACACCCACCAAGGATCCTTGTTCCAGGTGTCAACTCCAGCAGTGAACAGAAAACTTTACCAAGTCAGGGCCACGGTTTGTAACAACTTAGGTAGCATATATTTTTCCTAAGAATTAGCCTTTTATCAGGTGTTATTTTCCTGAGTCAAAATTTAAAAGACAAAAAGCAGACAAAAATTCCAATCTGTTCTTGAACCTCAGAGGAAACGGAAGTGCCTAGTCTCTTCTATCATCCGTCTGTCTGTCTGTCTGTCATGTCTGTCTACCTAGCCATCCATGTCTCTGTCTACATAGTTATTCTTCCCACACATACAACTTCTCATACAAATGATGTCAAATTGTGTGCTTATTTCTGGCATATTATTTGTTTTATAGCATTTTCTTCCTTATAATCCTTTAGACAATGAAGTTCCAGTTCCATGGAGACTGTCTGGTGCTGTTTTTAGGAAGGTGGTGTTGTGATGCCAACAGAGACATTTACATGTTTGTGATATTGGGTTTTTGAATCAATAATAGGATGGCACTTCCTACTGGCTCCCCTGTCTCTCATTTCCTTTAATAGACAAGTACATTTTCAGCCTTTATTTTCCCATATTTTGTTACTAAGTATAGTTTTAGGTATCTATAAATCATAGCAGATGTCTTTAGATGTTAATGTCACTGAGTAACTTTTAAAAGCTACTTTTAAGGAAATTACCTGCAGCCTTCACTCTCGGGTCAGTATGATCAGAACCCTGTGCTGTCCCAGCATGAATTTATATCTGTCTGGTAATGAACATTCATCCACCGGCTACACACAGAACCACAGGTTTTGTTGCAAACATTTGGCTAGCATTGTTACAAGCACTGTTGCAAGCATTGTTACAAACATTGTTGCAGGTCATTGTCCCTCAAGTACAAGAGTATCAATATGTGCAAAAGACCTGATTAGTTAGACTTTCCACTAGTTTTTAACTAGGTCTATAACACAAAGCACCAAAATTTGGATCCAGAGGATACCTGCAAATTGGTGAGGTAAGAGGGGTACACCAGCCTAGCTATTTGCAAGCACTGGAAGCAAGACCCCACGTGCTGGAAAGACAAACAGAATAGAATTAGAAGATGTGGGAGAAAGCTGACTGTCCCCGTGTTTTTTTTGTTTGTTTGTTTTTTTTAACAGCCTCGACTCCGCAAACACAGCCAGAGAAGGACAGAGTAGCACTAGCCAGTAAGTGCCGCAAATTTAAGTAAAACACTTCTTCCATACTAGGGAATGGAAGATCTCATATCCAGCCCTTACAGGAAGATTTAGTACTTAGTTCTTGAATGGTACCTGCTTCGTCTCATCCATCCCATGTTCCTGGGGTGAAGCAGGCGCCATTCACTGGTCTGCAGCTAAGTGTTCTATCCAAAGTCTCTCAGGAATGAGTCCCTCACCTGGCTTAGTTGAGCCAGGAACTCACCGTGATCAGTAGAAAAACCCCTAGTGTTTGCGATTTGCTGCTGTTACAGTGTTTACTTCGTATGTATTCATTCACAATTTTAATTCTAGGTAACAGGTTTATAATAGCTTCATACATATTTAATTTACACTATTTTTAAATAAAGAGAATGTGCGAATTCAATAAAACCAGCAGTAAATTACCACAAGTAACAGAACCTTGGCTCATATGAAACTGGCTTCAAAATTATAAGTGACTATTTAGCCACATACATGAAAATAATCTGTGCCAAGAGTTTTGGTGGATGCTATCGGCATTGCAGTTTCTAAACATTTTCAACCAGAATATTATAAAATTATCCAGTTTCCAAGATAGGAAATAGAGAGAAACTTCATGAAGAGAAAAAGGAAAGGCTCTGAATTCCTTCAGGACAGTTTTTTCTCTGACGCCAGCCCTCTGCCACCACCCAGCTTTCTGTGCGTCCTCAGAGTGAGCCTATTTTTAGTAGACAATGGTGTGTCTTAGCCACACATCCTGCTCTTTTCCCTGAGCCGTGATTGTGGGGTCTTCTGTGAATTGTTTAGCTCTTCATTATCCTTCCTTTGAATGGCCTGGGAAGTGATCTTCAGCACTTGATAACCTGGCAGATTGTTTTGTGTCTGAGATGTTCTAATTGCTGAGTCCTTTGTGCACGGCAACTCAGGATTCATCTTCAAATACTCCTTTCTTCAAATCCCCTATTTGGTGTTGTAGTGCAGAGTAAAGACATGAATTTGAGAAAGAGGCTGTGGGTTATTGAGAAAATAGAAAGAGTCTTGCAACATCTCCAAGGGAAATATCTTTAGTGTAAATGCCATTGATAACCTGGTATTGCTATAACCTCGACTCTGGTTTCTGGAAGTTCCACTCCAGACTAGAGACAGGTAGAACACATGAGTTTTATGTGGCATTTCCCCCTCAGGGACTGCTCTGACAGGAGGGGTTCTTTCCAAAGAACAAAGGTGAAAAGCAGTCTGAGACCAGGAAATGTCAGGGAAAGAGAAGAAAAGAGTGAGTATGAAATTAGCATTAACTGTGTGTTTCCCTTGCTCAGAAGAACTGATAGCCACCATACAAAAACAAACAGAAAATAGTAATTTAAATGGTATTATCTCTGTCTGACTATATTTAGGAATGGCTTATAGTCCCATTTTCCCCCTTTTTTATAATGAACTAAGATTTTTTTTTTCTTTTCTTTTCTTTCTTTTTTTTTTTTTTTTTTTTTGGTTTTTCGAGACAGGGTTTCTCTGTGTAGCCCTGGCTGTCCTGGAACTCACTTTGTAGACCAGGCTGGCCTCGAACTCAGAAATCCTCCTGCCTCTGCCTCCCAAGTGCTGGGATTAAAGGCGTGCGCCACCACCGCCCGGCAAGATTTTTTTTTTAATTTTCTGCAATAGACACCTCTTGTCTGTGCAGTGAATTACATAGAATCTTGTTGAGAACACATTTTTCTAATGGAGAATAATTTGGAATGGACACTGGGATAGGTGACACAGTCCTAGGATAGGTGACACAGTCCTAGGATAGGTGACACAGTCCTAGGATAGGCGCCCACAGAACTGCAAGGAGAACTTGGGATAGACTTCTTTTTTCCACAGGGCCTCTTACAGGGTTAAACATTCATTGTCTTTTATGATTTGCCGGCAAGTCTTTCTCCAATGGTTGTAAATGGAAGACAAAGTGAGAAGTTGCAAAATGTGTGTAGATAAGAATGTTTAGAGGAAGGTGAGCCTTCTGTCCTGGAATCAGGATGGCATGGGGAAGACTGAATTGTGGGAGGGTCTGTCTATTTGGGGCGATTTGATGTCCAGTGAGGAACAAGGTTTTCTCAGCCTACAGAGAGCCCCTGCAAGGTGGACCTGCCTTTCATGTTAATGGAATTTGCCTCCAGCAGAAGACAAAGGAGGGGCCCATGAAGGAGCTGTTCTTGCCTCTCCTGGGCTCCAGTCAGCTCCAGGAGAGAGGAGTGCCTGTGTGGTCCACACCCCTTCAAATGCTCTTGCTGGTGACTTACTCTGCTTAGGAGTTGCCAGTCACCAAGAAGGGGCTGTGACCAGGAAAATGCTGCAGATCTCAACAAATATGAAAAGAACTCAGAAAATGCAGAGCGTGGGGTCAAGGTTACCTAGAGAGGTACAGGGATTTTGCACATGATCTCCTCCTTCCTGTACCCGCTCACGCGCGCTCTCTCTCTCACTCTCTCCCCACACCAATAAACTTGTTTTTTAAAAAAATTACAAAGTGAAAGGAGATACAGGAGCATTTGTTTCTCGGGAAGGTAAAAGAAAATAATGATCCCTGGAAATTCCTTCTTCTAGTTGCAAGGAGACTGCAGGAAGGCTGGGGCAGTTCAGAAAGGGGCTGCTTTGTTTTATTGTCCCTGGGGCCTGTTTTTCACTGTGGAGGGAGCTGTGTATCTTCCAAGTCCTGCTGGCGAGCTATGCAGTATATCCGACACGCTGCCCCCAGGGAGGAACTGCAGTGGGGGAATTGTTCCTGGGATGGCAGGACAGCTTGTAACTCGGAATCCCCGTTGGAGAACTTTGTAGCTGTGTGTCAGTCAGTGGGAAGATGAAAGAGGCCACTTCTTTTCAAGCAATTTGAATTCATTCCCCCACAATGAGTTGGAGGGGAGGGCAGTCAGACTTAGCTCAGCTGAGGTGCTGTGGAGTGAATTCTCCAGAATGGAAGGAACAGGGAGCTGAGGAGAAGAAATTGGCCTGGCAGCTGCTGCTGCTATTACTACCAAATATTGACCTGGCTCCTTGTCAGCCTGTCTCTTAGGGTTGTTTGGCCTGACTCCAGGAACTATATTTTGAGAATATAAGGTCCAACAGTATACCTCCCTATCCCAGGTTTTACAATAAAAGTCTGGGGTATGACCCCTAACACCCAGGAAAAGAAAGGGGTAGCTATGGTAGTTCCTCATGTGACTTCCCATCAAGGGCTGACAAGTGACAGGTATGACTCTATGTCTCCGTTTATGGAGACTGCAATTTTAACTGCAAAGTTCCTTATGGAAATAAAAGAAATGAGGATGTGGTAGGGGATCCATAAGCTTGTAGACAATGGGACAACAGGCCTGAACCTTTCTCCTATATCATTTTAAATGTTTTCATATCATCATCGGAGACATTATAAATGTAGTCACATAGCTACTGTTAATTTAGGAAACAAGATCTCATACAGAGACAAAAGAGGAAGAAAAGAAAAGGTTACAGCTATTACAGCTTTCTTGATGCCTTTCTGGAAATGAATGTGAATGTGGAAATGAAGGATTCTTAAAGGCACATTTGTCTGGCTTAAAAATAACTGTGTGTTGTTTGCAAAATAATAAGATCTCCATCATTTTAAACTTTTGGCTGGAGAATGTATATTAAGAGCATAGATTGACATTTCTGATTCTACATCACGTCGTGGCCAATAAGGCTATTGAAATGTATTATTGGGACAGAGCCTTCCACAAGAATGGAGTTAAGCATTAATTTATCAAACTTGTTTTAGAATTCATCTCCCCTCAGCCCTCATACAGCAGCTTATTGGATTTGTGTCTGATATCTAATTGGCTGTTTTCCTGACATAATGAACGAGCATGCCTGAGCCTCAGTGTCTATCGAGGCAACAACATAGCAATGGTTTATGTAAATAAGCACCGTGGACCACACCCAGAATCACAGAACTCAGCCCACAGATACCCCAGAGGATGAGCAGGCCAGAGTCAAATTCTCACTTGGAACTCTGCTTGGCATTGTGAGGGAGGAGTGCACTCATTTTAACTCCTTCCAGAGATGCTCAAATGAATCATCACACCCAACAAAATGCTTACGCCTTTGGCATAGTTGAAGAAAAATAAAACCCCTCTTTCAGTTAAAAAGGAGAAAAACTTAAAGCATTGAGCAGGCCACAAACCTTGTTTGGGGGGGGTTCATGTCTGTTGTCATCTCTTTGGAGTGGGTCCACTTATTACCCCATGGTACGTGCTCAGCACCTGTTAAATGAAAGAGCCACATGGGTGTCTGTTCATAGAGATTTGAGGAAAGCAAGTATTCCTATGAAGTTTAATAATCTGAATTTTATAATGAGACATTCTTCAGTAAATAACTGGTATATATAAAGGTCAGTTATGGAATGATTTCAGAATGAAGTTGGAGAATTATTTATACAGGGAGAGAGAAAAACTCTACTTAGCGCCTTTATCCAGGTTCTATGCTGCATCTCTCCTAGGGCAGGGAATCCTTTCTCTGATTCCCAGATTTCTTTTGGTAGACTTCAGGAGCGGACATGTGTAAATGGTGAACAGCTGCTCCTCCATCTACAGGTTCGTGAGAAACGAGAGTCTTGTTCTCTTAGCTGCAGAGTCACGTGAGTTTAGTTAGTCCTGATCCTGAGAACAGCCCATTTAAAAACATGTCCCAACTGTGTGTTCTTAAGTAGTTAGTTTGCTAAATTATTAGTGACAAGAGTCTTATGGACTCATACACTGTCACTGTCTTCAGACACACCAGGAGAGGGATTTGGATCCCATTACAGATGGTTGTGAGCCACCATGTGGTTGCTGAGAATTGAATTCAGGACCTATGGAAGAGCAGTCAGTACTCTTAATGTCTGAGCCATCTCTGCAGCCCCATTTCTTGGATTTTATATCTAACATGAGTACATGGAAATGTCTCATCATATCATTCCACATGCATACACGTGCACACACATGCACACACCTGTGTCACACACATGTACATATTATAAACACACCAAAACATATTAACAACACCCTTTGCTAGGGTTTGGATTCTTGAGTATCTCCGCTTATTTTTTAATGACTTAACAGCTTTTAATTTTTTTTCTAAATTACAGAATCAGAAATTTTTAGGTAATTTATTGATTTTCATTGGCATAATGCTTTCAGGAAAAGCCACATCAATTCAGATGCCTTCTGACCATGTGCAAATATGTCCATCTAGTTGTAACTGTGCTAATTTGATAGGCAAAATGAGAAGTTGCTTTAGGTTTTCTTTTTTTATTTTCGAAGCCTTAAAACTTGATCTGATATTCAAGGCAGCTTACATTGACTTATGGTTGAGGCTTTAATAGTCGTTCTAGCATTATGCATTTTACCCAACTTATTTTTGTATGCTTATGAGATCTGAAATGGTGCTCTAATTTTGGCTAGTTAAATATTTGCTTATTATCGTGTGAAACATATTCTCCATCTAGAGCTGGAGCATGTGTGTTGCTGGACTTGGCTGAGTACGTAAGAGATTGAACTTCACAGCTACACTGCTTCTGGCTTCTGAGATGCTTGTTTTCCCCCATATCTGTCTGACAGATCACCCGTGCACTAAATTAATTTGCTGGTTCTAACAGCTAAAACCTTTTCAATACTTTTGTATCTTTAAGTAAAGTTCTACCTCACCCTCCAGCTCATTATGCATTGTAATTGAGGATCTCCAGTTCTCATATGCAGATTCTCCTGACTGCATGTCAGATTAACTTGAACAAAACACCACAGGTTTGTTTAATGGCTTCTCTCCCTAATAAATTTATTGTTGAGAAATTAAAATCTGTAGATGTGTCTCACCTGCTGAAATGTATCATCATTCCATTCATTTAAGTACTTTATATCTTCCAGTAAAGTTTTGTAATTTTCTACATAAAGAAGTCATATTTCTCATTGGGGTTTTGTTCACATATTTTACTTTTTGTGGTTGTGGTCACTTATTTTTATTATAGTGTTAACAGAACCATTGGTGTCATGGTGGTGTTTTAGAAGCACGCCGTTATTATCACCAGCCTCTTTGCATGTTTATGAATCTCTGGGTTAACCATTTTCCACCTCTCTGAAGACAGAAAATATGCTTTAAAAATGCACTCAGGGTGGCTCTGTAGTATGACGCCAGCTGGATACCACCCTAACACGGAGTGAATAGTCATTTAAATAGAAAGATCTCTAGCTCAAGTCTTTACTGCAGATATAACCCATATAATTTACATATACCCCAAACAAAGAATCTGCTCAATTATTTGTTCATGGTAATTAGTTTCAGATTACTAAAATAAATCTGGTATGAGAAGATTACAATTCATATCTATTTGTGCAGACTGAGACCGCTAGAATTTCACTTTCCTAATTGTTTTAAAAGCAAAACGTCAGATGGACACATAAGAATATCTGTAAAAGTATGCCCCTGGTATTCTGTGTCATAAAAGTCAAGTTGTGGCTATGTAGGGTGAGGCAGAGGATGGTGGCAACAGGGTAGAGAATGTCCCTGAATGCCTCATGGGTTATACATTATGATGAATAGTAGAAAGTCAAGATTGTACCAATGTATGTGTGTGTATGTATGTATGTGTGTATATATATACACACACACACACTAAGAAAGCATATAACCTCTGCAGAACAGCAAGCATCAGTTACAAAGGTGCCAGCAGCTTGCACAGCAGCAAACAGATATATGACAGCTACAGAACATGAGGCATCGCGATATTAACAAGATGACAATGTGTGTCTTCAGATTGTAGATATTTTAGCTTCTTTTCCTAGTTTCTGATATGCTTCGTGAGGACACGAACACACACACAAGCACACATGCACATTCATGTGCATGCAGTTATGTGTGTACAACCATATGTGTATGTGCAGGTACACACACATGTGCATATACACCCAGGATCCAAAGGGACCTTCAGTTACCATTTCTCCAGTGATATGCACTTGCTTTTTGAGGCACTGCTAACTTTGGTATGAGCCACCATTTTGGATTTATTAATTTTTTTTTACCTTTTCTTATTATATGTGTATAATTGTGTGGGTACCTGGGTGCCATGGTTCACATGTGGTTACTGGACTCAAGACACCTTCAAGACAGAAAGCACATGACTTTACACTTTGACTCATCTTGCTGCCCCATGCCTGGTTTTGTTCACATGAGTTTGGGAATCAAATGTAGGTCTTTGTGCTTACAAGGACTTTACCCACTGATTTATCTACTAGCCCTTTATATGCTGCTGAATTTGTCATTCCACAGTGGTAAAAACAAGGGCTATCTGGGTAGAAAAGAGGAGGGGATAGGAAGGGAAGGAAGAGGAGAGGTGAGGGGAGGGGAGGAGAGGAGAGGGGAGGGGAGGAGAGGAGAGGGGAGGGGAGGAGAGGAGAGGGGAGGGGAGGAGAGGAGAGGGGAGGGGAAGAAGAGGAAGGAAAGGGGAAAGAAGGGGGAGGGGAGGAGATAGGGGAGGAGAAGAGAGGGGGACAGAGGAGGGAGAGGGAAAGAGGAAAGGGAAGAAGAAGGGAAGAAGAGTAGAAGAAGAGGAAAGGAGAGGAAGAGGAAAGGAGAGGAAGAGGAGAGGAAGAGGAAGAGGAGAGGAGAAGAGAGGAGAGGAGAGAGAACCAGTCAGTAACATTATTATAGAAAATTTGATAGAAGATTTTAGCTATGAGACCTTAAAACCCAAGACCTTAGGAGCCAAAGGCCATTACTCATCATGGTAGGGATGTTTTAGAACCACTCAAAATTCCTCTTCATTATCATCTTGTGATTAAGTGAATCCCTTAAAGTCTCCCTTTGACTTTCCCCAGTAACTGGGTCCTTATTAGAAAATGTAAAGTGCTGAACAGTGTCTTTAAGTCTAGGAAAAATGCTTCAGTCCTATTTTGAGTGCGTATGTGCAGGCAGATCTCAGAGCACATATGTAAAGTGTGGCTTGGGCAAGATTAAGAGATAAAAATCAATCACAAAGTGTTAGTCATGTTTTATCTACTAGATATTAAGGAGTATGGGGGAGGGGCATGGTTTTGGTTTTGTATTTTGTTTTTTGGTTTTTTTTCCTGATTGCATAGTTGACCAATGCTTTCAAGGGACACAATGAACAATTGTTTTGAGCTTTTCTACAAACCATACCGTTTTTAATTCCCAAGATACAATGGTATTCTAGAAGTCAAACACTTGGTCTAAATCATGCTGAAAACTACTTCTCCCAAATATCTTATTTATTTATCCCTGGGATAGCCCTCAATTTAGCTGCCATCCACCAAGTAAACTAATGAACATTTACATTAAATGAAAAAACCAAAGTTAGATGCGTTCGGTGCCACGCACTGCCAACTTTTGCTCTCCCGTCTCAGCTGCCTTATAAATCACGTGAATAAGCCCGACAAGCATTTACTGACCGACTCACTAATATGGTGGCTCTGCCAGTCCATCAGCGTGATGACATTTTGAAGTTGGCCTAGGAAAGCTGAAAGTATGCCATCTGTCAACCCCTGCCTTCCATCAAGTTTAGAGTGGCATATCTTCCCTGGCGTGGTGGCCGAGGGTAGTGGCTTGTAGAACCTTAATGCGACTTCTTTTGGCTAGCTCAGCATTCTTGAAAAAAAATAAATAGACTTTTCAGCCTGTGATGGAAAGGGTTAAATAGCACCAATTCATTACTGCTCACAAAAGGATTTATTTTGTTCTCATAAATCAGTTTTATTCCACATTTTTATTTTTCCCCTGGGTGAGCAACTCCAGTTGAAATCAATACAGGTGCAAGTGACACGATCAATCTAGATATTTGACTATGGATTAGAGAGTCCCCTGCTCTGCTCTTCAGTCATTTCCTTCCTGATCATCTCCCTGGAGTATTGCATATTCTTATTGGCATCTGTGAGTTATGGATGTGTTTAAAAAGCAGATAATTGTCGTCATCATCATAATCACCACTGTATACCAGCAAAGGAAGCCCCCAAATGAGAAGAGACGGAAAGATACGGACTCTGAATATCTTGCTGCCTCATTAAACTGTTGAGATCTCTCAATAGTTTTCTTCAAGTGAGGTCAAGTTTTAAAAATAACAGTTCTTTTTAACAAAAGCCTAGTCCCTTGTAGAAACAAGCTACATTCTTAGGGCTCTGTGAAGCAAGTGCAGAAACCTGTCCAATGGCAGAGGCGTTGTCTATTTTTATACATTTATTTTAGAGCTGTACTGCACAAACTTCTCTGGGTTAACACTGAGAAAGCAGCTAAAGAAAGTTAAACATCTCTGAAGGGATTCAAGCTGGTTCTTTTCGTTCTATAATTATCCAGGCTGCGAAGACACCATCTGTGGGACTGAACAGAGAAAGACAGTCCAACTTTAAATTGCAGAACAAAATTGATTAAGTTGCTGCTTGAGAGGCCAACGTTTATATAGCAGACTCTCTTTGCTTTACAAACAGATTTATATCTTATGACCTTTACGTACTCTTGGTACCGTATCATAGTTGCCATTGTGGCTACTGGTTTATTTCTAAGCCAATTTCTTGCACAAGTTAATTAAAATACTTAGTAGCTCCCTTAGAAATACTTATAACAAGGCAGAGTTTTGTTTCTTCCTTCGCTTTTGTAAGACTCCACAGAGCCTCAGTTACTGGGAACCTTCTGAGTGAACCACTTGGAGCCAGGGATCACTGCAAAAGCAAGAAGAATTTACTGTTCCAATGCACCCGAAGGAGAGGTGGTGATTTTTTTTTTTTGGTTGGTTGGTTGTTTCTTTTTTTGTTGTTGTTGTGTTGTTTTTTTGTTTTTTTTTCTTTGTCAAGACAGGGTTTACCTCTATAGTGCTGGCTGTCCTCACTCTGTAGTGAGTTCTGCCTACCTCTGCCTCAGAAGTGCTTGGATTAAAGGTATGCGCCACCACTGGCCGGGGAGAGTTTTTATATAGTTTCCCGGGGCGGAATAGAGCATCAGCAACTATAAGCAAAATATGATTGTCAGAATAGTGTGACTTTTAAACTGATTGGTCCTTAGGGAATCAGGTAGCCAATGCTTCCCTTATCTGCAGGTAGCCAACAGTTGGTTCCCTCTCTGGTCTTTCTGAGTAATGTAAGGAGCCTCTCCCTTCTGGAGGGGAGGGGTGCCTACCTCCTCTTGACCTCTCTCTTCTAGGAGGGGAAGGGTGGAATTTTCCAAAGGTCCTGAGTTGACCTCTTCACTTCTCTCCTCAAATCCAAAGGCAAGAGCAGCTCTCCACTTGTGGTGATGTTCTAGTGTAGCATAGATTTTTTTTTCCTTGTCTGGAGATATCTGTACTTTCCTTAGACATTTGAGCCCTCCCATACTTTCTTTTCCAAAAATGAATGAATGCTATTAAATTTTACTTAATGTAGAAAATGGAAAAAATCCCACTGCTAAATAATTCATGCTTACAAATGGTGAACCCCTCTCTTACCTTTAGGTCATGCATGGGTAGCGTTTTCATAGGAAACAACAGGAAAACATTCCGTCTGTGAACAGGAAGTACCATAACAGGAATTCAGTGTCTCGGCAAGTTTGACAGAAGGTAGAGTTGTATGCATATGGTTCCCCAGGCAGAGTGGCCCAGAAAGGCATGACAGACGATACTAGAGCAGCCCTTTGGTATCAGGACACCATTCGGCGGTCCTGGAGAATCACAGCTCTGCTTCTGGGGCCCCAAAAATCTTAGAGCTTTCTAGAACCACCCCAGCCATTGATGATCTCCATCAAGATTTGGAATCCACGAGTAGAAACATCTGACTAATGAGGCAATTGCCGAGGACTCTTGATCTTCCTTCCTGGCCTCTCAGTCAAGTGAAATCCACCTGTACCAAAACTCTATTCCTGGCCACTTGAGTCCTGCTAAATGAGAATCATGCAATAATGTCGCAGTCTTCCTCTTGGTGGATGGTGCTTACAACAAAACCTTCCATCACTCTGTCCTTTTGGTTTTTAGCATCCAACTCATTTCAACTATTTTGTTTACTAAATACTTAATAAGGGTTTTGTTTGTCTGTTTGTTTTATTTCTATTTCCAAAGTGTCTCTGTGATATTTTCTTTCATCTCTTAAGGTTCATATCTCCCCATCCCACCCCAAGCTGCACAGTTGTTTCATGTGTTTACGTTCCTTTTCGGTGCTATGAATACCCTCATTTTATCCTCTATTACACTTAGGTATCAATGTCCATTGTTCTCCCTCCCTCCTTCCCTCCCCCTCCCCGTTTCCTTCCCTTCCTCCACCACCCCCTTTTGCTCCCCACCCTCTTTTTCTTTCTATAGCCCAGCAGCCTTGTATCTCACTTTATAACCCAAGCTGTCCTCAAACTCACAATGGTCCTTTTGCTTCAACCTGTTAAACACTGGACTGGCAGCATAGGAACTCCCCCGCACCCCCCCCCCCGCTTCCATAACTGCCCCATCAGAGCTTCCAAGAACCTCCAGATGCTTTGTTAATGTTATTTTTGTCTCCAGTTTTCTTCCCATGGGGTTGGACATCTGGGAAGGGTGGGTGACTTTTGACAATACTGAATTCTTCACCCTTCCCACAGAGACTTTTCAGAGTTCACAACTGATTTCTAATTCTCTCCAATTTACATCCACATATTTAGAAACTGTGTGCACAGACACAGACTGGAAGGTGCATCAGCCATCCCCAGTTCCTGGGCTCATGGCTCTGTGAAAAGCCTTTCTCTTACCATAGTCAAAATCTGTGACTTGCTTCTAACCAGTGGAATAGGAGAAAGGGTGTGGAATGTGACCTCAGTGCTCACTCAATAAGATTGGAATCCTTCTTGCTGGGAGATGATCTCCCTGGTATTGTAAGAGGCCATACCGGGGAGACTCAGCTGTACAGAGGGGACCCTCATGGGAAACCCAGCCATACACCGAAGACCCAGCTTTATTAGGGAGACAAAGTCATACTGAGGGGATTTTCACAGGGAGACAAAGAACCAAAGCCTCACTAACAAGCAGTGACTGACAGCAGCCTCTAGCCCAGTGCTAGCAAGAAACCAAGACCCTCGCTCCTGGCATCCAGCTAGGTCCAAATACAACCAACCTATGCTGAAAGGGTATCTTTAGAACCTAGAAATATGGCTTCTGGCCCAGCAGCATTTGGATTGTCCTGCTTTTGAGACCTTCAGCTGAGGAGCCGATAAGGTGTGCCAAGACTTGAGAGACTATGAGACCCTACACATAGGAAGCTCTGAGCTGCTACTGGTAGCAATTCTGGCTCACGGCACAAGAAGTATAGGAGCTCCAATAGCATGATCCTCAAGGAAAGCAGATAGAAGTCCTTGGGAAAAACCATATCATTCCCACCTGATACTACCTCCCCAGACAGCTGCTGTTCTCAAACTGAGGATGCTTCGCACGCACATATAAATGCTTAGAGTAAAGTCTAAATTCTGAGCAGGGTGTGAAACTGTAGTTGGGTGGTGGTCCGTGCTCTGGGATCAGTAATGGCAATAGGATTTTCCAGTTGATCACAGTGGCACAAAGGGTTAGGCAGCTGTGGTGTTTATGGAAAGGCTGTGCAGGAACTCTATTAGGAAACATTCCTGGTGGTAAAGTAGCCCTGTGCGTGCCCACTGCTCCATGGGGAAGCTGGAAACTGGGAAACCACTTTCTGTGACTGGAACTCATTTGCCCAAAGCACCCTTTCATCTTGTTGTCCAAGATGGAGAGAAATCTGTCAAAGTAGGACAATAAGGTTGACTTTTCAGATTATTTAACAGTGTTGACAAAAACAGATCCAGTGTTCTTAATCTCTACGTATTTAAGTAGGCTCTGCATTGAAGGTGGGTTAGGGTCACAGCACCGCGGAGAACGTCCCGAGCATTAGCTTCAGCTTACGTCTGACGTCACTAACGTGACATCCCCGTGGGAAAACAGGACCGTGGAGCAGAAAGCTCTCAGTGTTCTTGCTCCAAGCCTGTCTTTCTCTGTTGCGTTGATGAGATACTGTGTGTTTGTTCCATGTGGTAGGAGTGTCGCACTGCAGAGTAATTAATTTAAAGAGCAATCAAAGAAGTACACCTTTTACCTGATGGCAACTAATTATAATTACATAGAATAATCACGGTAGCAGTAAGAAGTGGACACTGTCCTTGGAGGACTAAGTGATTCCCAGGCAAGTTCTTTCTTCCTCTTTCGAAATGTTGTGTTAAAAAGAAAAGGGCAGCGGGCAGGATGTAAAGTGAATAAATAATAAAATAAAACAAAACAAAATAAATTTCCCATATCTAGACACATGTTCAATTACTGAATACAATACTGAACTCCTTAGCTCATAAATGTTCCCTTTCAGACTGACAAGTAATTTAAATTCAGTGACTAACTTTAAACACAGTAGGGGTCACTCTGAATACTTCTTTCAGTCTCCAAAATAAAATACAGCTCTTAATATGAAGATCTTATGTTTATAGATCCCAATAAATGTGAGTGCATGGTAAAGGGACACGAAGGACAGTATATGGAAGAGTTTGGGTTTAGGGGGACGGGGATGAATGGGGAGGGAGAAATGATGCATATTGTATATAATTAATAATTATGAATTATTGTAGTATAATATCAAAAGATAAAAGCTATGTGCTAAATGTACAGACTGGTTGGCCAAGCTCTTGCCTAGCATGCATGAAGCTCTGGATTCTGTCTCCAACACTGCGTAAACTAGGCACACTAATACATGCCCGTGATCCCAGTAGTGTGGAGCCTGTGATCCCAGTAGTGTGGAGGTGCAGGCATAAGGGTCACAAGTTAAAGGCCATTGTCAATGATGTCACACATTCAAGACTAGCTGGGGTAAATGAAACTTAGTCAAAGAAAGGAAGAGAGGGGGAAGAGGTTAAAGGAGAGGTGTGAGGTGAGGGACACAGGGAGAAAAACAGACTAGATATGTAGTTTTCAATAAGCATTTTGTGTGGTCACATGCTTAGCTCCAGGTCAGAGGTTGCTGAGTTCATACAGAAGTTACAGAATGAACCCCCAGCACCTTTGATCCTCCCTTCTACTCAAAGACCTATAGAATTATGAGACTGGGAAAATACACTTGATGGGTACAATAATCTAAAACGGTATCTCAAAAGGTCTCAAAAATGAAGAAACAGCAAACTTAAATGCTAGTAATGGCTGTCTAGAGTGTCCTATCTCCCTGTGTGCCCGTGACAGTGCTGGCGGGCCTGGCCACCACGATCTGCTGTATGGCCTCCCATGCCTTTTCTTTTGGGTATTGGCAGAACGCAAAGGGATTGGGATGGATGAAACATACCACCTCAAAAATCGAGACCTCAATATGCTAAAATATACAGCTTTTGTAGCCGGAAATAGGAAAATTAGTTAACACCTTTTCTACCTTAAGGTCTAATTGAATTCAGACAAGGGTCCAGTGCGGAGCGGCACTGGGTGCAACACATGAAATCACCACGATGTAACAAGATTCTGTTTGGTTTGTTCGCTGTCATTTCTCATTATAATCTCTTTCTGGAGAATGGATTCATGTCGTGCCGTTTTCTGTTCTTGTTACAGTCTTTGTCACATGAATAAGATATCAGGATGTTAATGCCTGCCGTGCAGTACCCGTGTGTGAGGGCACCGCACAACCACGCTGACCTTTGCAATATTATGGACTCTGATTGGTGGTTTGCCTCACCTCCTCCCTACAAGTTAATAAGGCTGTAAAAAGGAAGAGAACAGAAATGGCCAGCCAGTCAAATTATAGAATATTGAAAAGGTCAGAGCGGCACTGCACAGAGGAAAAAATTATGGAATATATGGTGCATTAAAATTTTTGTGACAATGAACATTACGGGAATGAGAAAGGATACCCACTTACATGATCTCAATCAGGAGAATCCCACAGGATGGTGTCCCAAGACAATAACCGTCTTTACATCCTGAATCTGACACACAAAAGCAACACCCACTTACATTGGGTCTCGATGAACAAACTAATTGCGTAGAAAATATTCTGCTATTAAACAAATAAGAGCATTGAAGTTTTCTCCCTAGCAAATGTCCATTGATGTGGCTAGTGTTTTAGTGGGTGAACCTGTTGGTCAGCTGTTGAACCTAGTGACACAGACTTTGGCTACTTCTTCCTCTCTCTGTCTCTCTGTTTCTGTCTCTGTCTCTGTCTCTCTCTCCCTCCCTCCCTCTCTCTTTCTCTCTCTCTCTCTCTTTCTCTCTCTTTCTTCAGAATAAAATAGGAAGGTAAAACTAGATGATTTAACATGTCTAAAGACTCCTCAAAATTTGGAATATCCTGGAAGTAGCTAGAGCCATTTCTTATTTTTAAAGATTGATTGATTTTTATATTTTATGTGTATAAATGTTTTGCCTCTATGTATATCTGTGTACTGTGTCTGTACCTTTGCCTAGTACCTAGGAGGTTAGAACAGGGTGTCAACATCCCTAGGAACTAGTTACAGACAGTTACTAGCCACAAAAGTTTTTTTTTTTCCTTTATGTGATTGGGGGGCCTGAGAAATGGCTCCGTGATCAAGAGTGCGTGCTGCCCTTCCAGGGAACAGGGACACAGTTCCCATTGCCCTCCTAGAGGACCTCAGAACTGCCTGCAACTGCAGCTCTTAGAAAACTGATGACTTCTTGTGCTTTACACACACATGCATAAAACAGCACAGAGAATACACGCACACGCGTGCGCACACACACACACACATACACACACACACAAAACAATAGTAATAATAATAATAATATGTCAGTTCTAAGATCTACATAAAACTTGTTCCTTCCTTGTGAAGTAATATGCCTGATTCCAGTCCCTGAACCATGAATGAGAGAGACACAAAAGGAGAAGAAAACACCGAGTCAGAAATCATGAAGTCATCATAGCTACCACATGAAGTTACTGTCATCATAGATAGCAAGGTGATAGCTAATAACTCACTTTGAAATTCTTTAAGGCATACATTAAAATTTCTCATACAGCAGTTGTGTTAGACTTGGTAGCCTTCAAAGATAGGTCTTGTTTGTATATCAGCTCTGTGTGTGTGTGTGTGTGTGTGTGATATGTTTATATACTATACTCTTTCTTTATATAGCTAATTTACTAACAGAATAAACATTTTATAGCCTGCATCCAGAGCCAAAAGCTTTTTTAGTTAGGAAGCCACGTGTGATCCTGCTACTTTTAGAAGCAGAGGAAAAGAACTGTGATCCTTGCCATAAGATTACCCTGGTTGTTGGGGTCAGGGCAATGGCTCAGAAGTTGAAAGCCTGGGCTGCTCTTATATAAGACCCAGGTTCAGATCCCATTTCCCATTTGGTGGGTCACAACAATCTATAACACCAGTTCCAGGATCCAATGCCTTCTTCTGACCTCTGTGGGCATCAGATACACACTTGGTGCACAGACATAAATACAAGCAAAGCACTCATACACATAAAATAAAAAAAACAATCTTTAAAAATAGCATAACTAATTCAGCTGATGGTTCTGATTTCACTGTGCCGATGAATCAGCACATCCAGTGATTTCTGATCCCTGTACTGATCTCCTCACTCAATAGGTTTGAATGGAACTCAGGTGTGTGCATATTTACTGCTGAAAAACAGCCCATTCTGCAGAGTCTGGCTCTCCCGACCGGTCTTAAAGTCCAGTGCCTCATGTTAAGCTAGAGCAGTGCAGATCAGAAAGGCTCTGCTAAACATCACAACAACTCGGGTTCCAAGTATGGCGAACTCTGCTTCCCAAACCCAGAAACTTACAGGGACCCACACACCCACAGTTACTCCCACAGAGCATGGGCTGCCTGAGGCAGAGCCAACAGGAAGGGAGAACAGAGGTGGACTGCTTATCCCCTCTGACTTAGTTTTTGAGACTGACCAAAGCAGACCCACCTGTCCAGCCCACAGGAAACCACGTACCGGCAGAGGAAAATGCTAAGGCTCACTGTTCAGTCCAGAGGCACAATCCAGGCCTGTGTATTTTAACAAACCGCTTCCTTTATCTGGGAGCCCAGAGTCATCAAGATGAAAGGGAAAAAGAGAGCGTGGGGTGGTGGGATAGAGAAGGTGCTCTAATCTATGGATCCACATCGGGTTTTGAACCGAGGATTTTTAAGCTTCATGAGAGTGGAAATCCTGGTCTTCACTCTTGGTTCTCTAACTGAACCATGCATTTGTGGAGGCACAAGGGAAGATCGTACTCACTCGGCGGCATGGCTCCTGAAGATACACGTGTGCGATTTTTTTTTTTTTTGAGCTGAGCAAAATGGTTATATAATTGCTTCCTTCTCATAATTATTGAGTAATTATATACTTCTTATAATTACTCAGTAATCATTGTTCTATAGCTAGAAACTAACGTTACAACTAATTGTATAATTACCATGTATTAATGTTGTTATATGGCAAACTTAGAGTAAAGTGGTACTTAATATATTTCTCTTTGCCATGCCATTTTCGAAGCTCCTGACAGGGTCTCTTTTACATCTCAAAAAACTGCTTCCAATACAAATAAACAAACCTGACGCAAGGAGGGCACTTTCCCCAGTGTCTTGAGCATAGATGCTTACTCGTGTGTCCACACCTGGCTAGAAATAGGTAAAATTATGCACTTGTGGAATAATTGTAGAATTTTGTCGGTGTTTTGCAATTCCCGATCTTTTATACGATGTGTAAATTATACGGCTTCCTTGCCAGATGAGCGTCTGTCTCTGGGTCTCAGTAGGATAAGGTGACCTTTTTGGAATTTTGCTGCTGAGCTTGTGACAACAGCAGCCTTCCTTTGAACCATTAGTAAAAATGTCTCCAAAGCACATTCCTGGGACCTGAAGCTATGCTGATGCTGACTGTGTGATCGTCCTGAGACAATGATCGGACAGGACCTGCATGTCCTCTTAGAAGACTTATGCTTTTGAGGAGTCATCTTGTGGGCACCAAAGTCTCCTTTCATACAGTTGGCATTCATCAGTCTTCAAGCCACGTAGCCACTGAGAACCTCAGAAGGCTCAAATGGCGTAATTCAAATGGAAAGTCAAATGGAGCGAAGCCCTCAAAATTTAGAACTCTGTGGTCAATGCATTGCATATATGGAGGGATAGAGTTCCTATTTCCATCTCGGCCTTGGCGTCCCTCCATAAACTTAGAATATTTCTTTATCAAAAATAAATAGCAACTACACTTCCCAGCATTCTGGTTCATCGACAATGTTATTCTCTCTAGACTAGCTGTCCCTTTGGTTGTACCAATTTCAAGACCAAAATGACAAATTATTGTGTGGTCTTCAGGATTTCTTTTGGCCACAGAAGACACTTAACTGTGCAGACATTGTCACAATAAAAATTTCAGCTACTTTGCTGGGCGGTGGTGGCGCACGCCTTTAATCCCAGCACTTGGGAGGCAGAGGCAGGCTGATTTCTGAGTTCGAGGCCAGCCTGGTCTACAGAGTGAGTGCCAGGACAGCCAGGGCTACACAGAGAAACCCTGCCTCGAAAAACCAAAAAAAAAAAAAAAAAAAGAATTCAGCTACTTCCTTCAACCATAAATTATTATAAACATCTCTAAATAACTTTAAAGATATTTGTGTATCTATTTAATCTTATCTGTCCCACCAATGTTACAGGAAATGGTCACACCCTAAGCAGATATCAGACTCCTGTTAATCTTAGAGTTTGGAATATTATCTGATAGAATAAAAATGACACGGTCAGGTGAGATTTGTGTTGGTCCCAATTGAACAACGCTAGATTTTAATTGAACAACAATAGATTTTGATGATTAGCACATAGTAAATAGCCATTGAGGAGACAGGATGCTGGGAGCTTACATCTTAAGCACCTGCCAGTTTTCTTGCATTTCTCTTGCGGGTGTGAATTGAATGGATTACATTTGTCATGCGGGTGTTAATTTTATGGATTATATAGCAAAACAGAAGCAGAAATCTGTATTGTCTTCTCATTGTAATGAGAGAGCTGGGTAGATTTGTTCACAGGCAGTTAATCAGACTATATACATTGATGAGCCACAGACATGGAATACTTCTTAGCTGTGTGCTGTTATACACATTACACTCAGAAGCCCAAGAACACCAAATAACAGGTGGTTTTGAGCATATATCTTATGCTGGTTGCAGGAAAGAAAGATCTCAGGTGACTTTCATGGTGACACTGTGTGACAATCACCACCTCAAGCTCACTGATAAAAGCTAGATACTCAGAAACATTGGGTATCTTGGAAGAAGACACATTACTACAAGAAAGCTAAGTACAGGTTCTAACCCTGGGCCTCTCCAGTAATCAGCAGGCATTCTTTTCTTTGCACTTTTGCTAAGACCTATGAGATTATATTTTTATAGATGTTTTATATGTGGCCATTTCATGAAACATGAAACCAACCCAAGAAAATACTCAGGCAATTGCAGAAGATATCTGTTAAGTGTAATTTTCCACTTCAATCAGCAGGTGACAACTACACCCTTCTCAGTGGTACAAAAACCATCCGCAGCAGCGAAGGAAGCCAGCTCTGGGTGCTGGTGGACGGACTGGTCCCTTGCTCGCGCTACACGGTACAAGTGAATGCTTCCAACAGCAGAGGGAACGTGCTCAGTGACCGTGTCTCTGTTGAAATGCCTCCCGGGGGTGAGTCTGTGAAGTCTGTCATTGGCTTTCTGGTTTTAAACAGGAGGCCCAAGAACAGAGTCGCAAGTGATCTCTGTATTTTAGAACTGAGTGGCTTGGCTGCAGTTTTGCATGTTTAGGACATTTTCTTTGAAAATTCCTTATTGATGTTCTTTCATTGCTTTAATGAGTCTGGTTTTTGTTTTTTTTTTTTAACTCTGTGTGGGTGTATCTATATACACAGGTATCTCTGATGTCCATATCTTAAGAACATGAGTAAATTTTTTATTTGTTGTTTATTTTTGTTTGTTTTCTCATTTCTTCAACTTGCTAGATTTTGTTAAACCTTTTCAATGTTGGCAGCATATGTGGAAGAGACAGGAGCACCAGTACTCAGGGATGATTGGAGAATTGTGAAAAGGTACAGCCCCTTTGCAGAACATATTGAAAATATCAGTTTTAAAATATAGGTCCTCTTATAAGGGGCAGAGAGAGACTATTACAGTTGGACTCCCATTTGCACACAGCAGAAACACTTCACCCCAGCAAACACTCTACCCCCCTTCCTATGTGAAATCCAATGCATTCTGGGTATGTTTATTTTAGATATTTATTTTCAAAATTGGTGCAGTTTGGAACAACCATAACTATTGATCTTAGATATGCAGTCAGCTCCATCCCGCACCCTAACTGCTTGTGAGGTCTAAGGGCTAAGAAGAAATCTCCCCCTCAGTTTGATATTCCTAGATCCTAAATAGAAAGCACATTCAAAGTAATGAGACATTCAACCGAGGCTTGGGAATGTGGGCTTTCTGAAAATACTTTAGGAGAATGACCAAGGAGAACTCGGGTCTGCCCTGCAGCCAAACTTCCTGGCACTGAAGAGTCTTAACCTACTATGTGCTCCCTTTTCAGCATGTACTCCAACTTAGATCATTCACGGCTCATGACAATGTAGCTTGAAGTCACAAAGGAGTTCATTTCATACATTGTCCATGGTGTATTGGGGCCTGTGTGGTCTCATAAGTTCTTTTCTCTATGTGATACTGACTCAGTTAAAATAGCACCTGCTTATTGCTCACGCAGCACAGGCACACACACACACACACACACACACACACACACACACACACACACGGGTATATTTGTTAATACAAGGATCAATGTTACAGAAATAGGAGAAATAAGCCATTGCTTTATGAGGTGTGGGGCAGAACTGAGACCCACTGTGAACTGAGGCTCTTCGGAGATTTGTACCACCTGGGATCAGTGTAACCATGGAAAGTAAGTGCCCAGAGGTCCAGATTTGGGAGGTGACCCTTCACCCAGAGAGAGATCGCTCTTTGGAGCTGGAGCGATCGCCACTTTATTGCCGCCACCAGGACTTCCTTTCTCCTGTCGTTAGGTTGTTGTTGATCACAATTAGGAAACTTATTGCTTCGAAATGATCTCTTTTATGACCTTGTGGCAGTTTAAAGGTGATACCTCATTGATTAAATAGGTTTTAGTTCATGCTTCCTTTTACTTAATGAGCTGAAAACGGATTATCATGATTTACACATAAAAATCATGCCGAAAAGCATGTGGCATTCAGTAGAATATGTGTGTTTAAGTAGAATTAAATTAGTGCCGAGAGTTATTAAAGAAGTCTTGCATGCCTTCCAGTGAGCCCTGCTTCATACCGAAATGGGCAGTAAATGAGGCAGCCGGCAGGAGGGAACCAACCAGCAAAGGCGCTCCTGTGCATTCCTTGCTTTTCACTTGTGTTTGCTGGTCCAGCCACTGCCGTGTCTTTGCTTCTGGTGGTCCATCTCTATGGTGATACTGAGTTTCCAGTGTCTTTCTATGCTGGATAATGTGAGGTTTGAAACAAAGTAGCCTGAGCTATAGTTTCTTTTCGGATCCATGAAAAAATATCATTACAGAAAGTTTGGGGGCTGGGAGGATGCCGATGGTTTTCCTTGACCTAGTGGTTGCTGTCAAATATTACCTGGTGGGCGGGGCTGGAGGAGTGGCTCAGCATGTGTGAGTGCTTAGTGCAGAACCATGAGGACCTGTGTTTTAACAGTCAGCTCCCATGTAAAAGCATGACCACATGCCTGAAACCCCAGTGCCTGGTTGTGGAATGGGAGGTAGTAGATACTTCTAACTGACCACTCACCCTAGCACAAAAGAGTAAGATCAAGACTCAGCAAACCATTCTGACTCAGGGAAATAAAGGGGAGAGGGTTGTAGCAAGATACCTACCAATGTCCTCTTCTTGTCTCCATGCAAGCACATGCACACAAAAACACTTTCAAAACATACATATACATACACACCAATCACTCACATGAACACACACACACACACACTACACACATATACCACACACACACCACACACCACATACACACCACACACATGTACACCACACATATACCACAAACATACACACCACACACATACACTCCACACACATGCACACCACACACATGCAAACCACACACACACCACATACATACACTCCACACACATGCACA